>CM060909.1:918432731-918790054 GCA_030737875.1 Allium sativum
CTCTACATCATTAGTTGAATCACTGCACTTAAACACCAGTTTAGTAGAGGATCCCTTAGTTGTTTCGAATCCAATAGGGGGCTCAGCTTATTTGTCCATGATGTGTTTGGATTTGAAAATTTCCATACTTAGCGTTGAATTTAGATGTGATGCTTATGTGTTTGGCTTCACGGGCTATGAGCTAATTTTAGGAATGGATTGGTTATCCAGAAATGGGGCCGTTCTTGGTTGTGAAAGGAGAGTAGTTAGGCTCGTGACTCGCCTTGGCAAAACTCTCGAAATCTTTTGTAATCCCATAAATTAGGTTATGCTAAGTTATCTAGAATCGCTTGACGCGTCTGAGAAAAATCTACGATCTGTTAGAGTGGTCCGAGAATATTCGGATGTGTTGGAGGAGGTGAAGGGCTTGCCTCCGAAGCGGGAGATAGATTTTCGAATATATCTTGTGGATAATGCGAAACCAGTGTCTTTGCCAGTACGCCATATGGCTCCACGTGAAAGGAGGGAACTCGATAAGCAAGTGAAGGAGTTGCTTGAGAAGGGGTTCATAAGATGAAGTATATCAGAGTGGGGTGCTCCAGTAGTATTTGCCACGAAGGAGGATGGGTCCCTTAGACTTTGTGTGGACTATAGAGAACTTAATAAACTTACTAAGAAGAACAGACACCCACTGCCGAGGATTGACGATCTCTTCGATCAGTTAGTTGGCGCCTCAGTGTTTTCGCAGTTGGACTTAGCCACTGGGTTCCATCAGTTGAGAGTGGCTGAGGATAACATAGACAAGACTTCCTTTAGGACTCCGGACGGTTTCTATGAATGGCTAGTGATGCCCTTCGGTTTGACAAACGCCCCAGCATATTTTGTTGATTTGATGAGTAGGGTGTTTAGGGAGTACCTTAACAAATTCGTAGTAGTCTTTGTAGATGACATCTTGATCTTTTCTAAAGATGAAGAAGAGCATGCCCTACATCTTAGGGAAGTGTTGGAGACTCTTCGAGCGTATAAGCTTAAAGCTAAATTTTCTAAGTGTCACTTTTGGAGGAAGGAAGTACGGTTCTTCGGACACGTGGTTTCCAAAGAAGGGATAGCCATGGATCCCGCGAAGGTGGTGGCCATCCAAGATTGGAAGGTTCCTAAAAATGCTACCGAAGTGAGAAGTTTCTTGGGGTTGGCTGGCTACTATAGGAAGTTTATCAAAGACTTCGCAAAGATATCAGCTCCATTGACACGCTTGACGAAGAAGAACCTAGTTTTCACATGGGACGTAGATTGTGATGTTGCGTTCCAACGTTTGAAGAGAGCTTTGACTTCAGCCCCAGTCTTAGTATTGCCAGACGGGAGTAAGCCGTTTACCGTTTATACTGATGCTTGTGGGACAGGACTAGGCGCAGTCTTAATGCAAGAGGGTAGGGTAATAGCCTATGGTGGAAGGCAGTTGAGAGCGCATGAGAAAAATTATCCTACACATGTCCTAGAATTGGCCACTATTGTTTTCGCGCTTAAGTCTTGGCGTCATTATCTTCTTGGCGAGAAATTCGAACTATTCACTGACCACAAATCTTTAAAATACCTATTCTCTCAAAAGGACTTGAACTTAAGACAGCAAAGGTGGATGGAGTTCTTAGCGTCCTACGACTTTGAGATAGCATATACCCTTGGCAAGGGTAACGTGATGGCAGACGCCTTAAGTAGAAAAAGATTATCCTTAAGTCCTTTGTTTGTTGAGCGGCGAAGTTTAGAATTTATTTCGATGTTTGACTTTAGACCTTCCGTTGACTTCGTACCCGGTTTGCTAGCATCCTTGGAGGTCAGACCTACGCTTTTGGGATGGATTGGCGAGGCACAGCGAGACGACCCGCAGTTGGTTGAGTTAGTAGAAAAACTCAAAGGAGGGGAGTCATCAAGCCATCTCCGTAGGTATACCCTAGATGATAAGGGTTGGTTACGTAGGGACGGTAGACTTTGTGTACCAAAAGACGATGACCTAAGGAAGACTATTCTTGACGAAGCACATCATTCGAAGATGACCATTCATCCCGGCGGGGACAAGATGTACAAAGACATGAAGAGAGTTTACTTTTGGGCCGGCATGAAGAAAGATGTGGCCGAGTATGTCGCTAGATGCTTGGTGTGCCAACAAGTAAAAGCGGAGCAAAAGAAACCCGGTGGGTTGCTTCACCCATTGGAGGTTCCACTATGGAAGTGGGAAAGTGTCTCGATGGATTTTGTGGATGGGTTACCGCGATCAAGGAAGGGTAATACGGGAATTTGGGTTATAGTAGTTAGACTTACAAAAAGCACCCATTTCATTCCCGTAAAGAGTAAGAGGACTGCTCCATGGTTAGCCTCCGTATACGTTCGACAAATAGTTCGTTTGCACGGTGTTCCTTCTAGCATAGTGAGCGACCGCGATCCTTTTTTCACTAGCGAATTTTGGAGAAGCTTACAAGAGGCGGTAGGGACTCAGTTATGTTTGGGCACCGCATATCATCCTCAGACGGACGGCCAGACCAAGAGGGTGAATCGCATTCTAGAGGATCTGTTGAGGCTATGTATCCTAGACTTTAGGGGTACATGGGAAGAGCATCTTCCATTGGTGGAGTTCGCATATAATAACAGCTTTCAGTCCAGCATTGGTATGGCACCATTCGAAGCTCTTTATGGACGACCTTGTCGTTCACCTACATGTTGGTGAGAATCTACGGATAAGATCTTACTTAGGCCCGATATGATTAAAAAGACTTCGGAGAAGATCGACTTGATTTGAAGGAGGATGAAAGCAGCACAGGATAGGCAGAAATCTTATGCGGATAAGAGGAGGACAGATCTCGAGTTTGAAGTTGGGGACATGGTCTTTGTCAAAGTGTCTCCATTACGGAACGTTGTTCGCTTTGGGTCCGTTGGGAAATTAGCACCAAGGTTTGTAGGGCCGTTTCCTATTAAGGAGAAAATTGGATAGATGGCATATAGAGTGGAGTTGCCCGAGAAACTTAGTGGTGTACACGACGTATTCCATGTGTCACATTTGAGGAAGTGCTTGCACGAGACCGCGGAAGTGGTAGAGCCGAGCTTTCTTAGAGAGGTGGAGATAGAGCGTGATGCGACAATTCGACGAGCTCCTACGCGCATTCTTGGGTCGGAGATCAAGAGGTTGAGGAATCGAGAGGTCAGACTAGTCAAAGTGCAATGGGGAGATGATGAGAGCAATCCTACTTGGGAGACAGAAGAGAAGATGCGTTCACGATACCCTTTTATTTTTTAGGGTATGTCTTTTAATTTCTCCTTTATCGCTTAGCTTATACTTATCTTATCTTTAGTATATCCTCTCGCTAGTATCTTTGACCTTTAGTTAGGATAATCCTATGGTTGAAACATGTGTTTGAGACATGTTATGTATGGTGGATGCAAAGTGGATGCAAGTGTTTGCTAGTGGTTGCTCGTGGATGCATATACACACACTATTAGGCACCAGATCGGCTCAGTCACTTAATATTGCATATTGCATATATATGGATGTATTTAGTAAAATGGATGTACAATGGTTGTATTATCATATAGTTGCTGCATTCGGGTGGATGATTGTGCACGCATATAGAATTTATATGTATCACTAGGAATCTTTTGCATACATATTGGATGCATGACACTATCATGAATTGCACTAAGGAGGTCGACTAAATCAGTAGACCGCCTAATTTTGCATTAGATATGGACAAATACACACACTGTGCATTTAAACATAAAAGCATTAGAAGTCTTTTAAGGACAATGGATGCTGGTGTTTGATGGTTCAGTAGATGGACGATTAGATGGTAGGATATACATTCTTCTTGACTTGGAGATTTCGAGGATGAAATCCTTTAAGGAGGGGAGAATGTAACACCCCGTAATTTTATAACATTAAAATTCACAAATTAAAGTATACTTAATTTTTAGAAAAGAATTAAGTGAATGGGTTGCGCAGAGAAATATATATATATATTAATATATATATATATATATATATATATATAAATTAAAAAATAAATAAATAAATATGCGAAAAAGTTCAAAACGGCGAATTGGGAGGGGAAATAACCGAACCGGCCCATTTTTGAGGTCGACCCGAGCCTCGCTGGGTCGACTAGGGGTTAATCCAGGGTGTTTGGCTATCAACCCGTGGGTCGATTCGCTCAAATGCAGATTTTGCATTTGATTGGTTCTCATGGTTCAGGGTTAATCTAATGGTCCTAAATAACTTCCTACACCTATAAGTACATCCTAATGCTAACCCTAAACCAAATTAAAATAGAATAGTAACCGTCATACCATCGCCATGGAAATCAATGGAGCCGCCGCCAACTAAGAAAGAAGAAAAGCAAATTCAATTCTAATTCTCTCAACCCTAAAGCAAAGCAAAACTCTCTCTTTTCTTCTCTAAATTGTGAGTATGATGATCTTAACAAGATTATTACCATTTTAATTAGGTTGAGTTATGAATGGATTATGAGTAGATGATGTGAATTATCATATATGTTGTTGTAAACCCCTTTTGCTATCATGTATATTGTAAATCCAATGTTATGTGATGATGATATCTTATATGTTGTAAATCATGCTATGATGATGTTATGTATGTTGAAAGTTTCTATGCTAAGTTGTGATGAATCATACATGTTAAAAAGGCCATGATGTTACCATCTATGCTAGTTAGTTCATATTAATTAAATCATCATGTTTGGTTTATGTTGATCTATATGACAAGTCACATATGCAAGTTAGATTGATTAGAAAAGTTATGAACATATACCAAGACATCTATTATGACATCTAGAATTATGCTATGACATATGTGATATCCTATGCTAGTTCACACCATCATTATGTTGCCTAAAAACCCCATATGCAAGTTTATGTATTGATTTGGGCTATGATCATATCATATAAATTGAGACATTTAACAAGTTGACACCTTTTGATCCTTAACATGTGTAGTTTATGCAAGTTTCACCCCTATTATGATTAGATTTATTTTAATTGTCTATATGTTGTGATAATTTATCTTTGTGCTAGGTGTTAGACTATACAAGTCTAGCCTATATTATGCGTTGAATAAGCGAATGTATAAACGTGGGGTAGGGGTAATATTAAGGATTTAATATTAAAAAGTGGGGGTGCAATTGATATGATTTTGCATGCCATAAGTGGATGGCCATAATTGAGTCAATTATGGACATCATTAAAAGTTGACTTAATTAATAATTTGAATAGGGAATTATTAAAACTGGGGTAAAAGATTTTAAGTGTTAATCATTGCTTAGGACACGAGGTTGGACTCGTTTGTGACGTAAACCTGCCCGGACCCGCCCGGCAAATCCAGTGGTCACAAATGTCAGCCCGATGTGAGAGGTCCTAGGCCTAAACTAAAGCATAACGGTTGTAAAGACACGAGGTTAGACTCTTTATGGTGTAAGACTGCCCGGACCCGCCCGGCAAATCCAAGTGCCATAAATGCCAGTCTAATGTGAGAGGTCTTTATGAGGTTATGGCCTGGATGAATTAAGAAATACTTAACCAGATAAACATGTAAGGTGGGTCATGGGGGTTAAGTAGGTGCCTTGGGTGGCATGAGGAATCTAGGGGGTGCCCTTAGTGGCATGTGAAATACGATTAGTAAGACTTAACCAAACACACATGTAAATGAACATGACTAAGAGGGTTAAGTGGGATATACTAGTGACAAGCTTAGGTGGGTAGCTTGTGGGGGCCCATTTCGACCAGTATCCCAAACGTATCTTTGTGGGCTCGACCCAAGTCGAGGACGGGACACGCATGCTGGGTTCGACTGTAAGAGGCCAAAACGGGGAGCGGTGGCAACGCAAGTCCAACGGGTTTCGTATGCGTGTGTGGACCCGGGCTGGTAGGTAAGACGTTGTTGCATCGTGTAGGTATAAGCCATGCATTCTCAAGTTGTATCGGGTTGCCACTTTAGGGGAGTGATACACCCCACTGTGGGGCCAGCACGGGTATCTACGAGTAGGGAGCCGATCGAAAGTGGGTAGTGGGGTACACCTAGTGGAGATAGGGGCAGACGGCACCTATGTAGTCAGCTAGGGGTACGTAAGGCTATTTATAAAGTTTCTGTGTGAAGCAAGTGGGATCAAACAATAGGGTGGCTGGTGTGGTGCAGTGTAGTAATGTGCGGTGCAATGTAGTAATCATTCGTTAGTAATTAGGTGTGCCTTTACCGTTATCTTTAACGTTATCTTAAACGCTATCTTTAACTTCCTAAGAGTTCATAGACATTTACTTGTCTTCCAGCTTATGCCTTAATCTAGTTAATTTGATAATAGTATTGTTAGAATTGTCATACTCGCCAGACTTTATGTCTGACCCCCTCTATTTCTATCCTTTTTCCCCCTCCAGGTCCTCAGGTTGGGCCCAGCTCTAGTGGAGTTTGATTGAATTGCTTCATCTCTCTTTGGAAAGCTTGGACCGTTGAAGTAAAGTCCAGCTTGTTATCTTTTTAATGGCTATTTTTGTAATGGGATTAACTATTTTGTTTTTATGAAGATGGATATTGTACTTGGTTATGATCTATGGTTTTATGATGTAACAAACATGTTTAATTTCCGCTGCAATAAAATGAAGTTTTAGATTTCCAAGTACTATTTATTATCTGTCTTGTTGTAATTTTTCTGTTCTATATTCACTTATAACCTCCATGGAAGTTAATGCATTCCCTTTGTGAGTGACATTAATGGACGTGGGGTGTTACACAAAGGTAGTCCAATATGGGAAGTTAGAGCTCAGGATCCAGTTGGGAACCGATGAGTTCACTTCATGATTGGGCTTTGCTGCGGGACGTGTGCCAAGGGGCAGTCGATGTTTATGACTTTGGATCACTATGTATGGGAAGTACGTGAACGGATTCAGGGCTGAAATGGCCTAGGTACGACTAAAGGGCTATAAACCAATGAAGTGCGGTCATTTGTAAAGATTTGTTCATGACTCCATGTGGTAAGCTTGGTAGTAGCAGTAGTTGTACAAGTTGAACTCCGTCACTACTTCGATGGGTCTAGTGATTGACAGTGGTGGACATCGTATGCTTTACGCACTGAGTGAGAGATGTGAGGATGGTTGCTATGGATGATTTGTTTGCTATTATTATGACATGCACAACCCACCCCCGTATTCTTTACACTATTTATTATGGCACCTTAGAGTACTTTACGGTATGCGGTACTAACTCTTTGGTTGCAGGTCCAGGTTCAGGTATGGTTTAGTATACCTGTTATTATTCTGTTTAGATGCTTATCGCTCATACCAGGCTTTATGTCTGACCCAGAGTTTTATGTCTCCTCTTATTACTCTGGGTGCTCACACGAGCAGACTAGAGACAGGTTAGCTGGTGATGCACGGGTAGATGATCCGGAGATGAGCAGGAGGCTTCCACGTGATATATATATATAGTATTCTCGCTGTGTTGTTGAAGATCACTGCTTGGGCATTGGTGGTGCATCTTCTACCTTAGCTTTCTTTTGTTTTGAAACAGTAAATTTGAAAACTTGTAATAAGCTGTATTTGGATTTCCGCTGCTCTGATGTTGATGTTGGTTTTAGTTATCACCTTATATACTGTCTCACCTATTTTATGTCAAGTATGTTATTATTATTATATTTTTCTCCATGCGCTGTGAGACATTCTACAGGTTCCTCGTTAGTTAATTCCCTTCTTTCTTTTCTTCAGACGACCGTTCCGTGCTAGTCGGGCATGTGTACAGCGCACTTTCGGAGGAAATGCCGGCTTGTGCGGGGCGGGCCGTCACACTTGGTATCAGAGCTCAAGGTTGCGTAGTTAACCTAGGGAAGTTATCAGGGAGAGATAATATATGTATACGAGAGAGCGTATTTGTGATTACTTTGGTTTTCAAAAGATATATATATATATATATACTATTAGTAGTATAAGAATGAAGTCGTACTGCACTAGCACCACTATGGGGTCATTTATCGTTTCCCTTTTCAGATTGACGATGAGCCGATATACTAGAGGTGCTGGTAGGGGAGCCAATAATGGGAATGCTGCTGACATGAGGACGATGTTTACTGACCTCATGAGAGAGATGCTTAGAGATGTGCAGAGGGCAGCTCCCAATGGTGGAAATGGTGGTGGTCCAATATTGCAGGCGCCGAGAGTCGACTTCGCCAAGCTGAATAAGGATTATACTAGCCTTGGTGGGAAGCCGTTCCACGGAATGGAGTCGGCTACGGATGTTCAGGATTGTTTGGATAGTTGCGAACGTATCTTCGAGGATTTGGGTATCGAGGATGCGATGAAGAGAAAGCTAGCATCCCGTCAGCTGCAAGGGCGGGCAATGAATGGGTGAAATGCTATAAAGGCAGCTACTCCCGAAGATCAGATTACTTGGGAATAGTTTAAAGCTCGCTTTAGCGAGAAGTTCATTCCAGCTGCTCAGAAGTCAGTGCTGTTGAAGAAATTCTTGGAGCTCAAACAGAATGGCAGAGCTGTCTCGGAGTATATTGCTGAATTCGACACTTTATCAAAATATGGGTTATCCCTTATTGATACTGCCGAGAAGAAGAATGAGAAATTCATAACTGGTTTGGATCAGTACTTGGGGGAAAGACTTATTAACCACATCGATGAGACGTTTGAATCGATTGTGGGGAAAGCATTGAGATCAGAAAGTCTCTACCCTAAGCCGAAGACTGAGGTTGCATCTGCAGAAGAGCCAAAACCACAAGAAAGTGGTAGAGGAAAGGGTGGTTCCCAGAATAAGAGAAAGCGGAATCAGACTAAGGATGGCCAGAAGAAAAAGAATAAGCAAGATGTTGAGTGCTTCATCTGTGGTAAGAAGGGCCATTGTGCTAGTAGTTGTCGGGCCAAGCCAGCGGATAGGAAGTGCTTCAACTATGGCCAAATGGGACATCACAAGGACAAGTGTCCGCAACCCCCCAAAGAAAAGCAAATGGTGAAAGCATATGCCCTTAATGCTATTCCTTCTTTGTCAAATGCCCCAACCGCGGCGGAGAAGGGAAAGAATGTCGTCATTCAAGGTATGCTTTCTGTTTATGATGTTCCTGTTAGAGTTTTGTTTGATACCGGAGCTTCTAGTTCTTTCATATCTAGTGACCTGGTAGATAGGTTGGGATTGGAGCCCGAGATTGTCGATAGGCCTTTAGTAGTGACGAACCCGATTGGTGGTTCGACTAGCCTTAGCATGATTTGTCGTAATGTGGTCTTATCGAGTCATGGATGCATGTTTGTTTGTGATTGCTTTGTTTTGGGCTTTACTGGGTTTGGCATTATTTTGGGAGTAGATTGGCTCCGAAGATACGGGGTGGTGGTAGACTGTGAGGGCTTTTTGGTGACAGCTAGAGCAGATGATGGGCGGAGGATAGTGTTTGGTGGACTACCCAGTGAGGGGGTATTGGCTAGTTTTCTAAACTCCCTCGATATTCCGCATAGTGAGTTGTCAGGTTTGCCCGTGGTTGGCCAGTATCCGGATGTTTTCGAAGAAGTGACCGGGCTTCCACCACATCGAGAGATTGAGTTCCGTATTGATTTGGTAAAAGATGCCAGACCTATAGTGATGCCACTTCGTCGTATGGCACCAAGAGAGCAGCGAGAGCTCGAGGTGCAAGTCAGCGATCTTTTGAAGAAGGGATTTATCAGAAGGAGTGTTTCTGAATGGGGAGCACCAGTTGTGTTTGCTACCAAGGCGGATGGTTCCCTTCGTTTGTTTGTAGACTACCGCGAGTTGAATAAAGTGACGAGGAAGAACAAGTATCCTCTACCGCGGATATATGATTTGTTCGATCAGTTGAGTGGCGCGAGAGTATTTTCCCAGTTGGATCTCACGACAGGTTTTCATCAGCTTAGAGTGGAAGCTGAGAGTATAGCCAAAACGGCATTTCGGACACCGTCTGGATTTTATGAGTGGTTGGTCATGCCATTCGGGTTGACCGATGCCCCAGCATATTTTGTGGATCTTATGAATAGGGTATTCATAGATCAGTTGAATAAGTTTGTCCTTGTGTTCGTTAATGATATTTTGGTCTATTCAAGGACAGAGGAAGAACACAAGGAACATTTAAGAATAGTGATGGAGGTGTTGAGAAAACACCAATTGAAAGCAAAGTTTTCTAAGTGTCACTTCTGGAGGAGGGAAGTGAGGTTCTTGGGCCATGTTGCATCAGAGAATGGTATTGCCGTGGACCCGGCGAAGGTGGCTGCGGTACAGGATTGGCCTACGCCCAAGAATGCAACATATGTTAGAAGTTTCTTGGGGTTAGCTGGATATTATCGTAAGTTTATCCAAGGTTTCTCCAAGATAGCAGCACAATTGACCCAGTTGACCAAGAAGAATCAAGCTTTTGTCTGCGATGAAAGGTGCCAGAATGCATTCAAGAGTCTGAAGGACAAGTTGACATGCGCACCAGTGTTAGTCATTCCTAAGGGGAATGAAGAGATGACGGTATACACGGATGCCTGTGATACCGGACTGGGTGCTGTATTGATGCAATGCGGTAGGGTTGTAGCTTATGCAAGTCGGCAATTGAAACCGCACGAGAGAAGATACCCTACCCATGATTTGGAATTGGCAGCGATCGTGTTCGCGTTAAAGATGTGGAGACACTATCTCTTGGGAGAAAGATTTGAGTTGTTTACAGATCATAAGTCGTTGAAGTATCTCTTCTCTCAGAAAGATCTGAATCTCCGTCAGTAGAGATGGTTAGAATTCTTGGCTTCGTATGATTTTGATATCGCGTATACACCTGGGAAAGGTAATGCGGTAGCCGATGCCTTGAGTAGGAGACATACCAGTTTAGGGGCTATGTTTTTAGAATGGAAGCAACTGGAGTACATCGCTGGGTTTGATTTCAGACCAAAGTGCGAATTGGATCCAGAAATGTTAGCAAGTTTGACGATCAGACCCACTTTGATTGAGCGGATCGGCTCTAGTCAAAGGGACGATCCTAACCTATTGGAAATCATCTCCAAGTTAGAGATGGGTATCGATGAGGAGATGAACAAGTATGGGCTTGATCGAGATGGATGGCTTAGAAAGAATGGAAAGCTTGTTGTACCCAATGTCGATGGATTGAGGGATGAAGTGCTTAGAGAGTGTCATCACTCAAAACTGACTATACACCCCGGTGGTAATAAGATGTATCGAGATATGAAGCAGGCCTACTACTGGGAAGGGATGAAAAGAGACATTGGGAAGTTTATATCCAAATGCATGAATTGCCAGCTAGTTAAAGCCGAGCAAAAGAAGCCTAGTGGGTTATTGCAACCATTAGAAGTTCCCGAATGGAAATGGGAGCAAGTCTCGATGGATTTCATCGATGGTTTACCAAGGACTAGATCGGGACATGATAGCATTTTGGTAATCGTGGATCGATTGACTAAGAGTGCAAGATTCATACCAGTCAAATCGACCAGGACGACAGCTAAGTTAGCAGAATTGTATATGAAGTGGGTAGTGAGATTTCATGGGGTACCTAAAAGCATTGTGAGTGACCGAGACCCGTTGTTCACCAGTGGTTTTTGGAGGAGCTTACAAGAGGCTCTAGGGTCAGAGTTACATCTCAGTACCGCATATCATCCTCAGCCGACGGTCAGACGGAGAGGGTGAATCGTATTTTGGAAGATCTCTTGAGAGCATGTATATTGGATTTTGGTGGATCATGGGATGACCATTTGCATCTAGTAGAGTTTGCATATAATAATAGCTACCAATCCAATATCGGTATGGCTCCGTTTGAAGCTTTGTACGGAAGACCGTGCAACTCACCATCATGTTGGATAGAGACTGGCGAGAAGTTTATGCTTGGACCAGATGTGGTGAGGGAAACTTTAAATAAGATTAAGATCATTCAACAACGAATGAAGGCTGCCCAAGACAGGCAGAAGAGTTATGCTGATAAGAGGAGAAGAGACTTAAAATTCTCCGTTGGTGACTTGGTGTTTGTCAAGATTTCTCCGTTAAAGAGCGTGATACGATTTGGCAGGAGAGGCAAGTTGGCACCAAGATTTGTTGGCCTATTCCCTGTTCTTGAACCAGTCGGGAATTTGGCATATAGAGTTGGCTTACCAGAGAAGAAGATGGCCGGAGTTCACAATGTATTTCATGTTTCCCAACTAAGGAAGTTCGTTCACGACCCAGATATGACTATTTCACCTGATCAGTTAGAGGACTTCGAAGTAGAAACCGAGGCGGTTGGGAACCGCAAGTCAGCCCGTATTGTCGAGCACGACATGAAGCAACTTCGAAGGAAGGCGGTGAAGCTAGTCAAGGTTCAGTGGGGCGAGGACGAGAATGATTGCACTTGGGAGACAGAGGAGAACATTAGGAAGGCATATCCAGAACTCTTTGCCTGGTACGATTTTGACTTCGATTTAGTTTTCCGCATGCTAGGGTAGGCTTGTTTGCTTGTATTGCATGTTTGATTGTTGTACGTGGCTGTTAGGCATGCGGGATCTTTGTATGTTTTGGGTTAAGGAATTTCGGGGACAAAATTTCTTAAGGGGGGAAGAGTGTAACGACCCGTATTCTACGCATCATAGGATCGTAGGATATTTATTTCTTTCACATACGAAGTCGTATGGTCATGTAACTTTGGGAGACGACTATTGGGGTCATTTCCCATGTTCATGATTTTTGTCGATTTTTAAATGACCATTTTACCCATAATTAGCACTGTTTGGGCCATAAATTTTGACAGGAAGGAATTTTGACCTGAAACCACTTCCATTGGCTCCGGATGATGGTTTACAATTCCGTAGAGTAGTCACATTAGCCAAACGGACTCATCGTTTGGGAGATATGGCTTAAACAAGTTTCATATGGTGAAAAACAGCTTAATTGGGCTTAACAGGGTGATTAGCAGCTAGGCCCAGAGGGAATTTCGGGTTTAGAGGCATAGGAGGGCTGGTTAGGGTTAGGAAATCACTTTCATTTCAGTTTTGAGCCACCACAAACCTTCTTGGGGCCTTAGTAATGGCTTCCATCCTCTAAAACCACTCCAAAACACATTTTTAGTGAAGATTAAGCCTAAACTACATCAAAACAAGGCCAAATAGCAACATATCAAGGTTGGAGCTGCTGTTATACATAGGAATTCGACCCAAACAGAGAGTATTTCAGATTTGGTGTTTTATTTTGTGGCAAAGGTGAGTGATTAGGATCATTTTGACACTAATTACAGTTAATTAAGGGTAATTAGTGAAGATTAGCGAATTTACACACTAATAAATTCTGGAAAAATGTCTATAAATTCGAAAATAGTATTTTATGCCTCTGGTAGAAATTTGGTTTAAATTGATTAAGTCTTGTTAACCCTATGATTAGTTTTGCTTAAACATGCTTAAGGGAAATTATAGGGTTTGGGTATATTTGATCCATTTTGACATGTAAATTCATTGTTTTGGTGTTTGTGTTTAGTTTGCTATATTGCTATGACTGTTTGGGATGATTTGTGATTGATTAGTATAGTTAGATTTGTCGAAAACGTCGTCGAATGGCGTAAACAAGTTGTTGGAAAAAGTTGCAGAAAGATGTGCAGGGTTTCGGATCGGATCGGATAGGAGACCTGGGCAAGGAACCCGACCCGAACCGGAATCTAGCACATAAGAGGCTTGGCAAAAAGGAAGGCCATGTTGGTTAAGATGGGGATCGGACTAACTTAAAGACGAAGGGCTCGGATCGGATCGACTTAAGGATGAAAGGCTAGGACTGGAGTAAGGCGAAGGATCGGATCGGCTAAAGGAGGAGGACCGGATCGGAGCAAATGGAGAACGAGGGAGCTGATCGGAGAAGGAGCATGAACTGGAGGGAAGATAGCAACCTGACCTGACCCGGATGAGGATACCCGACCCGAACCGATGTGACGCTGTGGACCCGAACCGAACCGCTACAGGAGAAGACTACGAACCAACTCGAAGTAAAGGACCCGACCCGAACCGATGGCTAGAAGGAGAATCCGACCCGACCCAGTATTGACCAATAACCCGAGATGCAAAGGTAGTCCAATATGGGAAGTTAGAGCTCAGGATCCAGTTGGGAACCGATGAGTTCACTTCATGATTGGGCTTTGCTGCGGGACGTGTGCCAAGGGGCAGTCGATGTTTATGACTTTGGATCACTATGTATGGGAAGTACGTGAACGGATTCAGGGCTGAAATGGCCTAGGTACGACTAAAGAGCTATAAACCAATGAAGTGGGGTCATTTGTAAAGATTTGGTCATGACTCCATGTGGTAAGCTTGGTAGTAGCAGTAGTTGTACAAGTTGAACTCCGTCACTACTTCGATGGGTCTAGTGATTGACAGTGGTGGACATCGTATGCTTTACGCACTGAGTGAGAGATGTGAGGATGGTTGCTATGGATGATTTGTTTGCTATCATTATGACATGCACAACCCACCCCCGTATTCTTTACACTATTTATTATGGCACCTTAGAGTACTGTACGGTATGTGGTACTAACTCTTTGGTTGCAGGTTCAGGTATGGTTTAGTATACCTGTTATTATTCTGTTTAGAAGCTTATCGCTCATACCAGGCTTTATGTCTGACCCAGAGTTTTATGTCTCCTCTTATTACTCTAGGTGCTCACACGAGCAGACTAGAGACAGGTTAGCTGGTGATGCACGGGTAGATGATCCGGAGACGAGCAGGAGGCTTCCACGTGATATATATATAGTATTCTCGCTGTGTTGTTGAAGATCACCGCTTGGGCATTGGTGGTGCATCTTCTACCTTAGCTTTCTTTTGTTTAGAGACAGTAAATTTGAAAAGTTGTAATAAGCTATATTTGGATTTCCGCTGCTCTGATGTTGATGTTGGTTTTAGTTATCAGCTTATATATTGTCTCACCTGTTTTATGTCAAGTATGTATTATTATTATATTTTTCTCCATGCGCTGTGAGACATTCTACAGGTTCCTCATTAGTTAATTCCCTTCTTTCTTTTCTTCTGACGACCGTTCCGTGCTAGTCGGGCATGTGTACAGCGCACTTTCGGAGGAAACGCCGGCTTGTGCGGGGCGGGCCGTCACACCACAGATCTTCATGAAACGGAAGAGTTGCTTACAATCTCTGGCTGATCCATAGAGATACTGTGATTCTGTCGTGATTGGAATCTACGGGTTGCAAGGACTTCACGCTGCTGATCCATGGGGTAATTCCTATATTGGATGCAGTAGGAGGGTACCTTCGGTTCATCCTGTACCTGGATGACGTATATGAACGATGTGAATGGTGGCCCGATGTTTCAAAAGTCGATTATAACCTCAAGCCTCGACAACCGGGAAATGACCAAAATCGGGCAGGCAGCATGGCTATGTGGGTCGCACCCATTAGGGTATATTGTCACCATCTAGAGAATATTCATAATTGTTACTTCTTTTCATTTCTGTGTCTCCCGGGAACTACGGTGGTCGCGACAAAAGCCGCGAGGTGAAAATATATTCGATACACTCAAGAGAAATGAGTGGTCGGTCATGTGTGGGTCGGGTTGCAAGACGTTCTTGTTGAACCCAGTGTATTCGCCTCTAGAGATACACTATCGGCAAGTGGTCCCATACCTTGTCATAGTCGGAATCCATTCTCCAATAAGCGTCCTTGGTTTTGATTGTATACTATATATGTGGAGCGTGAAATGTAAGCGTTCTGCTAGATTCTACTTACTTGTATTTAGACACTTTTATAATATCAGAATAAGATATTGATTTCAAAATGTCTTGGGTTATATTAAGTTAAAAACCGTCCGTGTTTATATATGGACTGGTCTTACTATTACCCTTTTATTTCAAAAGGATTTCAAAGATAAACAAGTTGGTTGTTGTATGAATTTATCACTGAAAGTATTTCAGATTGATCTGGGTGAATTTTGCTTTGCTTCAAATATGCTCGGGTCAGACCGAGTATATTATCAGGTTAGGTATCGCTTGGAGCTTCAGAAGAGGAGTTGAAGTCGATTCGTATTCCATATATATACCGGTACTAGTTTATTTCCACTATGTGTTGTATTGATCTGAATGTATACTCTAATGTTGTAATATACAGTTCTTTTATAAAGTAATATATATTATTATATTTTGTCCATTCTGCTGTGAGATTCTGATCTTCCTATTCTTCTATTCTAATATTTATTTCTTTCTTATCTCATCCTCTAACTTCTTTCTATTAGCTTTCTGGGTTTTTCGATACTTGATTTTGGACACAGGACGTGTTATTGTCTGGATTCGAGTGTCGAAATTCCCGGGTCGCTACAGCGAAGCTATGGTGGAGCGAGGCGCTCGAATTTGGGGAAATGGTTGTTTCCGTTTAAAGAAATTTTTTGGCGATGCCAATGGATTTGGGGGATGGCGTTCGAGGCGACGATGCTACATGGAAGGGCAAAGGCAGCGGTAGGGTTCGGTCGACGTCTAGGGGTCAGGATCGGCGGGAATGTGGATTTGAGGAGGTCGATTTTTTGGTTGAAGTGTTGAACGAAGGATCGGGCCTACATTCGCGGGTTAAGGAAGATTAAGTATGGAATTAACGGTAATTAAGTAAATTAATTAATATAATTAAGGTCAAATTATTTTAATTTAAATTAAAGGTTGTAATAGCAATAACTTGTTCATATATTGTCAATACCGAGCGAAACAAGTCACGTTGGAATCGCAATAAAGAATACTACGATGCTAAGCTGGTTAAGAGAGATTTGGAAGTAGTTGGAATTTCGTTTAATTTTAAATATTTGTTTAAAATTAAATGAAACGACCTGAATTCATCGAATCAAAAAACAAATAGATAGTTAACTCACTCTTTCCAAAATCCTACGATGTGATAAAACTCGTATAATTTATCGTCGATAGCATAAATTGGTTTATTGGGTTCCTTGGATGCTATTTGTTTGTTACTGGTTGATGTTAAATATATTTTCGTCATTTAAATGCATTAGCTTAAATTTATATTACATATGTTATTATAAAATGATATCGAGGAATTGTTGGGATCCAACCGGATTCCACAAATATTTTGTATAGTGTTTGTTTTCATATTATTTATATATGAATTGACATTGAAAACCTGTTTGGATGTTGATTGTTGAATGAAAATTCAACAATGTTGTGTTTTTAATCAATAGACGGTATTGATTAAGGGATTGGCAACAGATGGCCTATACCTTTGTAACTACCCAGATTTTTGTGGTCATTTGATTTGAATATTTAAATTTGTTTTAAATATTTTATTTGGTATATTAATGGAATTTTTATATTGAATTCATTTATTAAACGACCATTGAACGTTTAAATTTATAATTATATTAAAACGAGCACTTAAAGGCGCAGTAGTTCGTAAAATTGAGTTTTGAACTTCAATTGATTATACAAGATCCGTTTTGAGCCGGAATACTGTGAAACAAGAAACGTTGGAATCTAATTGTTTATAATTTTCTAATGGAAGAGAAAAATCAGAATTTTACTGTATATATTGTAAGTTATGTCCAAATCAAATGTTAAAATAGTCGCTATGGAAACCGTTATTAAAATATAACTTTTAATTAATATATTTCAAAAGGATTTTTAAATCGTTTCACTCAGAAATTGTATTAATGAGTTTCACAATCCATATCATGTATATGCGGAGCTATATGAAAATTTTATTTGGATACATACGTTAATAATAATTTATTTATTTGGGGATTTATATAATATTTTATTCGATATTATATAAGCGTTAAAAATAGCTATTTTTGCAAACGACCTCCATTTGCGATGAAATGAAATTTGTTAGATTCACAACATTAAGATATAACAGCGCGTCCATTTTTATTTTGTTGGAGTTCGTGTGTGGCAGAGCATATATACAACGATCAGCGTTAGCTAGCGGTATAATTTAATAACCGTATGAAACATAAAATAAAATAAAATAAGATGAAAACTTAAAACTTAAGCAAACTAAATAAATTACAATAAAATAAAACAAAAACTCTATACGCAAAACTTCCAGTTTGAAAATTTTATGTGGCAAAGCAAGTTCAGGGTGAAGGAAACAAATTCGACTCATACAACTACATGCTGCTGCTTTTCGACTTAACTAGTGCATGCAATTTCACATCTATCATATGACAATGCATCCTACACTATTAATAAACGTAGCTATATGGGAAATGTATAGTCTACCCTATCATCTACATATCCTATTTTAAAAAATGTGGCAATCTCATTTTTGTACCAACCAATTAATATATTATACGCGTGTATCCTTGTTGCCACAACTATATTGTGAAACCCCCACCTACTTGTACTGCAAACCGTGTTGCCCAAGTATTATTTTCCTATAAAATCACTGCTCAAATTCTCCCATTCTTTTCTTTCCAGCAATAATAAAAACCGCTCCTCTTCCCATGATCTCCAATCCATGTCCTCCATCTTCTTCCATTATCTTTTTCTTTACTTCGCCTGTACACTCCTCCGGTATTTAAACCAAAACCAAACCTTCTTCAAACAAACCCGCAAACCCATTTTGTTTTCAAAACTCTCCACGAAAGTAAATAAAAACTCAGCTACACTCTCAATACATGCATGCATGAAATTGTCATACGTGTGAGTGAAGGGCCTTTGAGTTGGTGGTGTTTTTCCGAAGAGGCGGTAATTCTCTGAGAATCAGAGTATGGGAGTTGGGGTGCTTGGCGGTTTGAGTGATGGTAAGTGATGCAGCTTGCACTGAGGGAAGGTTGAGTTGAGTAGGAAGCACGTGGCAATTGGAGGCTTCGGAAGTTCTGGTACTGATGGCGAACGGATAGAAGGGTCCGGCGTCCTAACCAGTTATGTTCGATTGTCCTACGACGAGCTGGAAGAGAGTGCGTTGATGGTGCCAGTTACTTAACCCAGACGTAAACACAAAAGGAGCTATGTGGCTTGTAAAATGGTGAAGAATTGTTTTTTTTTGGTAGAAAAGAAAAAAAAAGTGTACAGGAAAGTTGAAGGCCAGTGTGGGGAAGGTTACGAAAGAAGAAGGGGAGGTGCAGGCCATGCGAGATGGGGAGGTCATTGTGTTAGCTGGGGAGCTATGTTTTTCGGTGATGGAAGGGTGCGGTCTGTAATACTAGGAAGATAAGGTTTGGGTATGCGAGGTTTAAGGGCATGGGCCAGTTGGGCCTCGCATTATTCAAGAAAAAGAAAAAGTAGAAAATTGGAAACTGGAACGAAATAGAAGCATATCAGAAAACGCGTGGGCAAGGGAGAAAATGTTGTAGAGGCTTTTACAGTGGGAAACCTAAACATGGTAGGAGAAATAGAGAGTGATATGGCAAAAGAAGAATTAAGGGTGGGAGCACTGTTTCGTGTGGGAAAATTGAGGTGATCGGGTGGAGAAAGATGTTAAGTAAAACGGGTTTCTTCAATAACTGGGTAAAGGCCAATTGGAGAGAGGGTCTTTCATGTGAAGCTGGGCTGACAGTGTGGTAAGCCCAATATTTATTTAAAAGAAATTTAGTCAACTCATATAACTCATATATACGTTGCCAAATGTACGTACGGCCAAGGAACATTAATATTGACAGTTAATACATAATGTACTAATATATACAGTTAGCACATATGGAAGTGTTGCGTTAAACATACATAGCTAGATAAATTAAAACATGATTAATTATATTAATTTAAAATCATGTGAAATTATATTGTTAATAACCTCTTAATTCGTTAACAGAATGGACAAACCGAGGTGTATTGGGATCGTATCAGGAAAGGTTATAATCTGGAGTTGATTCGGACATCAATGGAAGCTACATGGATCTTTGATAAATTTAAACGACTGTTCAATTTTATCAAAACGAACCATTTTAATCAACGAATAAAATCAAGCTGAGTTTAACTCACTCAATTCCCCACTTATATTTATATAAGTTGGGTTTAAATATTTGTGTGCGATGTTTACTTGTTGTTGAACGATTTGATGATTGTTTGCACATATATTGAATACTGTATAATTGAATTAAATTAAACGTTCGTTTATTTCAACCAACCAAATCGTTATTTTTAACGATTATTTCCAATGGAGGTAACTTACCTTGTTGGCTACGTTTATAACAATATAAACGTTTAAAATTGAATTGGGTGCTTGAACTGTTGTTATTTATTTACCATTCCCAGTTGAATTGATTATTCGTGTTTATTTTATATCATCATTATATGAATTGTTTACTGGATATAATTGGATGATTTATTGTTGAATCCAAATTCAACAGTTATTTTGATATTAAATAATGGACAATATTGGTTGAAAAATTGGCAGTTGAAGGCCTAAATATTAACTGTTTTACAAAAGACAGATTTACCGTTAGGTAAACCGATAAAAATAAAGTTATAAAATTTATTTTATAAATGAATATAGAATTTTAAATATATTGTTTAAATTGAAGTTTATAATAAGAAATATATACCGTGTGCAAAGCACATGCATATAATGATTGTTTTAAAACAAATAACATTTTTGTATCAAAAACATACCGTGTGCGAAGCACATGCATATAATGATTGTTTTAACCACAAATACCATTTTTGTACCAAAAATATACCGTGTGCGAAGCACGTGCCGTGTGCGAATCGAGTGAGCAAGGATTAATGTAATGATTAATAAACGAGATTTATTTAAATCAATAATATTGTTTGTTAAGACGAGTTAGAGTTGATCAACAAATTAATCATGTTTTAAAATTGACCAAGCCAACTGTTTTAACATAAATTAATCTTTAAATTAAATTAAGTTCTACTGACTAATCTAATGGAGTAATTTAGTGAATAGTTGTTTAACTTAAAGAGATTTTAAAAAAGGAAGTTTAATTCCAGTTAATGATAAAGTAAACTGATAATAATTTAAAGAAATTATTTCTTAAATGAAGTTCAATTAAGTATGTGATCGAAGTTAGTAATGAAATATAATTGGATTTCAAAGTGGGTTTATAAACGGGTTTATATTTAAACCAAATTTGGTAAATGAAGTTATAAAGTGATTTTAAGCGAATACGATAAGCTTAAATTAAATGTTATGTAATATTGTAATTAAGTAAAGGAAATCAAAATGGAAAAAGGGTTTTATATTAAACAAGAATTTTATAAACGATTTGATAAAGGAGTTGAAGAGTTAAAGCGTTAATTTAAATTAACGTTATCACATTACGTGAAATGGATGAGTTTTGAAACGAGGTTTCCAAAGAGGAAATGACTAAAAGGTTTAGAAACAAAGATTTTGTACTTGAAATTGGTAAAATATTTAGTAAAAGGATTTGTAATAAAATCCTGATAATGAAGCAAATAGTTTAAAGAAGCTTGAGGTTTAAAAGTTTATGTTTTATTTATCATTTACTAAATCAACGAATTTAGTAATAATAGTATATATAAAAAGGAGATTTCAGAAGTAAGGAGGTTTTATAAAACCATAATTTAAATAAATAGTAAAGTGGTATTTGTTGGTATTAGAATGATTATGGGTTTTTGAATTACAATTCATATTTATCTTAAGATAAGAATGTTGTTAATCATGGTCTAAGAGGTAATTAAAATACCCTAACTTGAACGACTTCAGGATTATCGGAGGATGATAATAGTTGTAATGTTAAAGATGTTAAAAGCGGTTTATTATGAGAAATATTAATTCGACGTTATTCGAAGAATTTGTTAATAGATATAATGAGATTTCAAATTAAAAAAATATAAAAATTTAAGGAAATATGTATTGATATTTCCAAAGTACCGGAAATAAAATGGGCTAGAAAATATGAAATGATATTTTCAAAATCAAGGAAATAAAAGGAGTTGTGAAAATATAATGATATTTTTGAAGTAAAGAGATGAGTTTAGAATGAGCTATTCTAAAGGTATAAGTGACGATTACTGTTTAAGTAATGAAACAAAAAGGAGATATCATAACGATTGTTTCACGAATGACAAGAGTCGAATCTATTTCCTATTTTTGGATAATAAGAAATGTCGTAGCGAAAGATTTGAAATGATAATTAAATGAGAAATTTGATATGATATCAGATATTTTTCTAAGTATTAAAAAGAAATGGTTTGAGAACATTTGTATATAAAATTAGAAGTGAATACTATGTTGAAAGATTTAGAAGTTTTAAATATACCATTCTTTAATTATTTTTAATTAAAAAGGCCAAGTAATGTTGTGTACTCAACCAGTAGTTCCATTTCATTTTCGTTTATTTGATAGTTAAATAACCGACTATCAATTTTTCCCCATACGATTATTGGTACGGAAAGACCGGGATTGAATTTATATTCGAAAACCATTCCGTCTAATAAATACGAATATGTGAAGAATGTTAATCAAGCTGGAGCAATTGAAGACTGTGGATCTTCATAAAATAGAAGAATCACTTACAATCTTTGGCTGATCCCTGGAGATATATTTGGTTCTGTCGTGGTTGAAATCTTCGGATTACAAGGACTACTCGCTACTGATCCTTGGGGTGATACCTATATAGGATGTGGTAGGAGGGTGCCTTCGGTTCATTCTGTTCCTGGATGACTTGTATGGATGAGTGTCTGGCAGAGTATTTCCAAAGGAGTCACGTACATTGATTTCTTCAAATGTACCAAGTTGATGACGGAGAATGGCCATTCTCTCAACTTAACACATAAGGTATTTTTGTGGACGTCAATTAGTGATATCTGGCGGATTTGACAATGTGGCATTCAAAGTGGATGGAGATATGCTATGCTGAAGAATACGCTTAACTTCTAGCCTCATCAACAGGGAAATGGTATAAAATCGGGTAGGTCGGATGGCTATGTGGGTCGCACCCATCAAAAGGTTATATTATTACCTGATCTGGAGAAATTAAATGCCTTCGGTTGTCCCTTTTTATTTATGTATGTATGTTATCGGTTCGATTGGCTGGCCCCCAACCGTGGAGATGATATATTCGGTACTCTCAACCGAAGTGAGGGGCCGATCATGTTTAGCCTGGGTTGCAAGATGTTCTTGTTGAACCCTAATTGTAACGGCCCGAAAATCCGTACAAATTTGAGCTGACCAATATCCCACACATTCAACTCAAAGTGCACGAAAATTCAGATCATTAATAGAAAGAAATTAGAGGGTGAGAAAGATAAGATAGAACTAATAGAATAGAAGAAGAAGAGGAACTCAACTAAACAGAATCAGAGAAAACACGAGACTCACAGCAGAACGAATAAAATGTATTATATAACACAACTTTGAAATACAAATCTGAATTTGTATATACATACCATATCAGAGTATAACTCATTTACAACACAGCGGAAATAATTTCTAAATAACTAATAGTGGAGCCTCCTGCTTCGAGCTCCTCCAAGTGAATCTGCAAAATCCTGAAACACTTGTCTGCTCGTACAAATTTGGGCACCTAAGAGTTTAGGAAAAACAAACAAAATAAACTCTGGGTCAATCATGGGACTGGTGTGAGTAAACTCCAACCGTACTGTTTAACTTTGAAAATCCTTTTGAAACAAAAAGATAATAGTAAGACCAGCCCATACATAAACATGGACGGTTTTTACCTTACTATAACCCAAAACACTTTGATATCAAAATCCAGTGATATTATGATAATGTCTAAACAATAAATATCTAAGTAGCAGAACGCTTGCATCTCACGCTCCACATACATAGTATAAAATCAAAAACTGCAGGGTGCTTATTGGAGATTGGATTCCAACTATGACAAGGTATGGGACCACCTCCCGATCAGTGTACTCTAGAGGGGATACACTGGGGTTCAACAAGAACATCTTGCAACTTAGCCCACACATGACCGACCACTCATTTCTCTTGAGTGTATCGAATATATTGCCACCTACGGTTGTTGGCCACCAACCGTAATCCGAAGATGCAACAACGAAAGAAGAACAAATTTGAATTTTCTCTAGATCGGTGACAATACACCCTGCTTGGGAATGACCCAACGAGCCATGTTGCCCACCCGATTTCTATCATTTCCCGGTTGTTGAGGCTAGAGGCTACGTCTATCTTCAGAACATCTGATCTCCATTTACTATGAATGTCACATCGTCAAACCCGTCAAATCACTAATTGATTTCCAAAAATATCAGGGGTATAAAAGCTAAGAGGAACGAATTCCTCCGCCACCAGCGTAATTCCTTTAAGAGATCAATCGTACGTGATTGGTTAGGTATACTCTGTCAGACACTCATCCAAACAAGTTGTCCTAAGACTGGACAAACAGAAAGCACCATTCTGGAATAGAACGACCCTTGCATTTCACTCTATCTTTAATTGTCTTCAGCATAATATAATTAGCAGCGCTTATACCAACACGGAGTGGTTTCCAGATAATATATCCAACCGGTCTCTCCGTATTGACAACGATGGTCAAAACACTTCGACGGTCGGTTATTTAACTATCGAAGTAAAAACAACATTCATTCAAATGTTCAACTAACATCACATAATCACGGGCACTTTTATTTAACATTCATTTTTATTATTCAAATTCCCATATCTTATTAGATATTTCTCAAATCCTGTTTTAGCCCTTTCACACTTCTTGGAAAACATTTCCAGTTATTATAAACTCTTATTCTCTTATGTTCCGGAAAATATACGCTATTAACGTTCGAAACATTTCCATTCTTTTCACGTTCTTTATTTTCTACACTTGGATAATATATCCTAACTATATTGGAAAAATATTTCCAATTTCATTTTAAACATTTTAATCTACTAAGCATTCACTTTAAAACATTATTCACTTTAAAGTGTGAATATCATTTCTATTCTAGAAATCTGAACACCTTTATCAAATAATTCATTATTCAAGTAATAAATATCGTTATTTTGTTTACCGAAATCTCTTTCATAATTTATATTCCCATTCCACTTTATAAACTCTATTTCTAAGTCAACTTCTTGTTGAATGAATAACTAGTTTATAACAAAATATTGATTTCATATCCTATTATAATTCGTTGCTTTAAACTAAATATTAACTATCCTATCAGATTATAATTCCTAAAAATAATTCTTTCGACATCGTCGATTTATGGTTCCAATTCCTAATATTGTGACTTAGTTCTAATCCTATTCCAAACATCGAAATAATGTTATTGTTTTCTGAAACGATTTTCTAATTCTCTTTCTAATTCATTCTCATATTTCTTTAGACCAACGTCGTTACTTATTACTTTAGACTAAGTGGATTTCAAACCAAAACTGTTTTCATTCCCTAGGAATTGCTGCTATATATAAAAATCACGCTTAAGTTTTGTTAACAGCGTTAATTTATCGTTACAGTTCAAAACTTGTAATACGCTGTAATATTTTCCTTTATAACTAATTTCGACATAACAGTCACGCTTAAGCCTAGTCAACAACGTTATTTTATCTTTATAGTTCAAAAACTTGCTATACGCTGCTATATCCCTTTATAACTAACCTTGACATCTCTTTCCGTTACACTCTAATATCCTTCCTCGATAATACTGAAGTCGTTCAAGTTGGGGTATTTTACTTACCTCTCAGACCTTGATCGACAACATTCTTATCTTAGAATAGATATACGTTCGTAACTCTAACTCTTTATTACTCATAATATACATCAAATCGTATTTCTTTGTTTTATTTTGGAATATGGTTTTATAACACCATATTCATACTTTTAAATCTCCGTTGTTTATGATTATTTATTTTAAACATTAACTCTATGCTTTAACTTCATTCCACGGTTCTATTTATAACTTCTTCCCCAGATCCATTGATGTTCTTTGTCTTTTTACATTTTATTTTTATTTTGATTATTATACTTGATTCCAGGAACTCTTATTATAACTCAATATTCTCTTAAATGAAGTCCATTTAAGAAACAATTATTTAATTAAATAATATATACTTTATCAAACGAACTGTAAAATACCAGTTTATAATAGAACTTCTATTATAATTTAAACTTTGCTTAAATTATAAAAATAAAAATTTTATAATTTTATAATTATCTTCGTTGATTTGCCTGATGGTCAATCAACTCCTTAACAAAAAGATGGTTTTATGGTCGGTGCTGCAACTTTCTAAATTGATATCGTCTATTTGATTTAATCAAATAATGTTGAATTTCCATCCAACATGGTTCAAACAGTGCATATACAAAACAAACAGTACATATAAAATATTTAGGAGTCCGGTTGGATTCCTCCAACCGGTTTACGCATCCACAGATGTTAGTCCACAAAATTTACACTAATTCCATACTAGGGAATATTATAATCGATGGAATCGGTACCCAACCGATGAGGTGTACATATAAAACAATATATAATATTCAACCACTTTAATTATGATCTACCTAATCGACCATCACACAACATTCAAACAACATTAAAATATAAATATAATATTTTAAAATAGATCAGAGTTAGTGATTTTACTCACCTTTGCGTGTTAACTGTTAAATAACGATTTGCGTCACTTCCGGTCTCACCAAATTATCCGTTAGTGTAGTGCTTTACTAATACGAACCCATCGGTGCTTGTTTCACTTTGATCGTATAAACCAGTCCACTAGTTCTCCATCCAACCGTGCATACATGTGTGCCATCCCCTTCTTCGCTTAGCCCTTCCTTTCTATATAGGCCAATTTGAATCGTGTGCTCCCCTCCCATCTTGCTCACAGTAAAACCCGTATCCAGTTGTTCACCATTAACGTGACTTTTGGCTATCATCAAAAATTGATTACCACTTTATTTAATGACAGCTTTTCTTCCTTATCTTCTTTTTATATTCAAACTAACAAAACTCGCGTCATCCTCCTCCTCTGTTGACGCCAAACTGTTTCTCCATAAACCCGACGCCTTCATTTCCACCCTGTCATCCGCACGGCGCGCCTCAACTTTGGACTGGATAGCCTTCATCGAAGTCCATTCTCGACCTCCTCTTGCCGTACTGAGACAAACTACTCCTCTTCAACTCATTATTCCATTTCCCAGTGTGCGTATAGCTCCTCAACTTCACAAAAGCTACCACCTTCCATCACTTTACTGTCCATCACCCTTGCCTATATCTTCATCTTACTCCTTCACGTAAAGTCTTACTTCCAGATTAAACAAATACCATTTCCCCTTAACACCTACAACACACACACTATGAATCATGCCATATACAGTATCTCTACCTGTTTCCTCAAACTCGCTGGAACAAAGAACGAGATTTCCATTCAATTCAACAAAATGCCACGACAGCCAGCATCACCTGAAAACTTAACTCCGTTGTCGACTTGAACCCTCTGACCATGAGCCATCACCGCCAGTGACTCCGGCCTTTCACCATGTCTGCATGCACCAAACCATGGTCCCCCAAACCAACCCCATTGTCAGCAGATCTCCTTCAAACACCAATGCTTCATCGCCGGAGATTCACAAACTCTGACCCCATCCTTGACCGAACCACCATGACTTCAACACCCACCTCGGCTTTATGTAACGCCACCCCATCTTTTGCAGATCTCATCACCACCCTTGCTGAAAGGAAACAGGTGACCAGAGAAAATGTCGAGCCCATCATGAAGCTCCTTTGTCTCTCCGTGTTTTTATTTTGTATTTTTATTTTTTTTATCACCGAAAGAAGAGAAATGTCTGTCTATTTATAAGCGAACAAATCCTTAATGGCGAAGTAATCTAATCCATCCCTTACCCAGATAATGCCTTTTCTTCCTACTTAAGTTTAGACAGTAGCTGTTATTTTAGTGTAGGTGTTGACAATTAGATAGAGACGTCTCAAGGAAGGCAGTAACTTAGCAGTTTATACTTCATTGCTAAGTTATAGTGTACATATCCCCTAGTCTAAGAAATAGTACATAGCTGTAGGGTGCTATACTTAGGCAAATGTTTTATTTCAACTCAGCGCGATTTATGGGATAGCAGTATGGGATCCTTGAATTAAGCCACTATTGCTGTCCATGTTATTCATTAACAGCACAAACATACGGGAATCCAAGAAATATATTACATGTTTGGATTTTGGCAACACATTTCATTTTATTCTTACATTGTTGTTGTTTATGGAAGTGAACCATTTGTTTATATTTTCTATTTATAATGCGAATGGCATGGGAAAAGAATTGGTGATGTGCAAAGGTAAGGCAGCGTTTGTTTTATATTAGATATTTTCTAAGGGTACTGGTTGCGTAAATTTTCGTCTGTGTCCGGGCTGCTATGGACAGAAGTAAGACTATGGTCGTGTCCAGCGAGGTACCACGGTCCCATAAATATAATAATACCGGTAGGATAACTTATTCTGTGAAACCCCAAAATGTTGATATAGGGTGCAGAATACTCCAAATAAAAAGTTGCATATTTAATTAATTAAAAATTACAGTAAAATCCAAAAAATTAAATTATCACTATGTCTCAAAAGAACATTGTATAAATTTGAAACTGGTATCTAGTTATATCAAATAAACCCTTATGGTCGATAAACGATTTTACATCGACTATTTGGAAATTCGATTTGGATATAATTCACAATCTGTAACACGAAATCTTGGTCTTTCACTTCCATTAGAAAAATACAGTTCAACAGATTCGAACGTTTCTTGTTTCGAGAAATCCGACTTGTAACGGATCATGTACGGTCAGATGAAGTTCAGAATGTTAAATTACGAACTGCCGCGATATTACGGGCTCGATTATATATATTTTTATATGTTCAACTTCGTTTTAATTAATATATAAATCCACTTATATTAAGAATTCAATATTTAAACTGATTTAAATATTCAAATACAAACCGATAAAAGTGCGGGACGTTACACCAATGTATTCATCTACGGAGGTACATTGTCGGAAGGTGGTCCCATACCTTGCCAGGAAATCCATTCTCCAATAAGCGCCCGCGGTTTTGATTGTATACTATATATATGGTGTGTGAGATGCAAGCGTTCTACTAGATTGATATTTACTTGTATTTAGACTTTGTCATACAGAATAATATTGTTTTCTAAAATGTTTTGGGTTATCGTAAGGTAAAAACCGTATGTATTTATGTGTGGATTCGGTCTTAAGATTATCCTTTTCTTTCAAAAAGATTTTGACTTTAAAATCAAGTTGTGTGATACCGTTAAACTTAGTGTGTTTTTCTCACTCTGGTTCACCAGACTGACCCGTCGTTTTGTAATGTTCGGGTTAGCCCGGGTCCTGTACAGGTTCAGGTTATTGGATACTGCAAAGCCCCAAGACGAGCTGGAGGTGTTCAGACATATAATATCTATTATTTATTCTGTTGTGTGTTGTATATGAGGACAAATTAAGATTATTGTCCAGATGTGTTGATGTGCTCTGATGATTGTAAGTTTTTATTTAAAGCTCTTTATAAAGATTTATTTATATATTATATTTTGTTCCACTGCGATGTGAGACTCTGTGTTGCGTTGATTCTTCTTTTTCTTCTATTCTAATATTTCTTTCTTTCTTATCTCACCCTCTAACTTCTTTCTAATAACTACATGTGTTTTCGATAATTGAGCACTGACAAGTGATACATGATATGTATTATTGTCAGAATTCGGGCTCGAATTCTCGCAGGTCGTTACAGTGGTATCAGAGCAATGATTTAGTAATAACCTTGGCTCTGTGGTATAACTCAATATAGATGGAGTTAGAAATACTAGATTGAGTTGGAATACATATATGAGAGAGCGTATTTGAAGATTTTATATATACAAATGTTTTGTATTGTATTATTCGATCGGTTCAAGCTAAACTGGCAAAGTGATACAATATTGTTTTTGTAAAGAAGGTAAATGAAATAATTTTACCCCAACTATATTTTTATACATAAAGAAAAATAATTTTTCTCAAAATTATTGAAGTATTGGTTTGTTGGATTGATTTGAATGGGATTCAAATGAGATTGTAAATGGTTTAATCGGATTAAATAAATCAGAATTTAAATTTAACTAAGTTAAATAAATATGAAAAGAAATTGGAATAATTTGGTTACGTTGAATGTTGAATTGTTGGTTTATTGGATGATAGGTAATTTGAATATAATATATTTCATCAATAGAAATGAATTGAAAACTTTGAAATAAATTCCAAAATAATGAATGAGAATAGAATTAAATATGGAATTAAACTAAATGACAAGACCCTATATTTGTTATCTGCATTATATATTGAGATAAGTGCAGGATGAAAGAAGGAAGAACAGTTAGTGTTTTGCTTGGTGATTGAGTTTAAGTGCCCGACAAATAGGTAAACCATGACAACATTTATTTGGGTGATTGATTTTATACCCCTGAATTGGGTCGCCATTTGGCTTTGTTTTCTTTTGATTGATATGAGGCCCGGAGTGGCAATTGTAGTTGTTTAGATCGAACTAGCAGAGGAGGTGCTGGGGAAATATTTTCGAAATTTTTATGACTCAGATATTTTGATTATATTTTAATATAATTGGATCTGGAGCATTCTTCTTTACTTAGAAATTTCGGGGACGAAATTCTATGTAATGACCCCAAAACCCCGTACGGCGGTGTTAAGGGTAATCTTTGGAATATAACACATAAACAGATAATAGCAGAACAGAATTAAATAAATACACCAGATAATGATCAAATGCTTCACTGCATAAACATAATCATCAGAGTTACACAGTATATAGGATCATACTTAGTACAAATACAGTTCAGCTATACATAAATGTCTACAGCGGAAAACAAAACATAATGTACAATAGGAGCAGAACACCATAAAAAGAGATAAATGATAAAATCCATCTTCAGCTCCATCTGTCCAGAAAGAGCCTGCTAAAACCTGAATACAAGTCTGCTCGTGTAGAAAAAGGGGCACACAAGTTTGCATGTGAAACAAACTACGAGTCAGTCATGGGACTGGTATGAGAAATCTACTTAACACATTTTATGATATGGCTAATCACAGGACCACGCCACTTTCGTGGAACGGGTTTACTCGATTGGATTGCCAGTGCTTTAAAACAATTAAATCTTTTATACATCGCAATGCTTTTTATAAAAATGAAGCCGATATAAGACTCAAGTCCCATCACACAATGCAATGCAAACCGGAGGATAGAGTTTTACCTTATATCGACCAAAATATGCTTGATACGAGCAAAACAAATCATTTAAAATGTAAACTTTGTCATTTAATTCTTAATCAAACTCCAATTGTAAAATAGTAAGAGAACGATTCCCTGGGTATTAACCCCGAAGGCCGAAACCAACATCAGACCAATACCCAGGAAACCACCCATCTTAGCTCGTTTCCAATTAGTTTCTAATTTCATACACAATCATAAATACCAATCATAGACGACATGAGCGTCCCATGCCACTATGTCCCCAAATATAGGTTTACAATCAAAACCGCATAGCCACGTATTGGAAATTGTATTTCCGACATGAACCGAGGCAAGGGATCGTCCTCACCGAATTCGAGACGCTCTAGCCCGCCCCTCAAGAACAGCCGCAACTGCCCCTTGGATCGTCAGGGCCGGTCCAACGATGTGGATTATTATGCCTAAACACTGCGTCCCCCCGCCCTTTAGGGCGTAAATGAGCCGACGAATGGCTCCTTCGGCTTCACACAGTCACCAGTATATCTGAGGCGCCTCGCAATAGCAACAACCACATAGGTGAAAATAATATAAATGTCAGCCAGTTTAAGCACCGACACCACCTCTAGCTAGAAAGAAATGCAGGCCCTTCCTGATGTCCTCTCCCGTTTCTGGTTCATACCGGGGTGTGAGGCTCGCAAATTCACATTATACACAAAGCTACACCACACAGGCGGTGCTTTGATCATTAACCACAAAACTTTTCTTTTCAACAGAAAGCTTGATCACTGCATCTTAGCATACCACACAGGCAACTCACGCCATGTAACTGATGGCTATCAATCACACAGAATGAATTCCAATGTCAGACACACAGTCCATTTACAAGTCCGTTCTGGGTCTGAACGAAATCGGAGGCACTATATACCTTGCATACCCATCGATCTCCACGTACGTCTGGACGATCACCACTCATTATCCATTTTTCGGGATGCCTCTCAATCAGGACATCAGTTACCATCCAAACGAGGTGAAGATCTCCGGTCTTCCACCACCGTCTTCATCTTCGATTTCTTATCGTCGATTCAGTTATTCAGATTGGGATAAACCCGGTCTTTCTGAGCAACTCGCGTATATAATAAACAAGTGCTACACAAACACACATACGTCTTATTCCAATTCATTAGTCACTAACCGTAAATCAGTAAGAGAACGATTTCCCAAATATTAACCCCGAAGGTCGAAACCAACATCAGATCAAAACCCAGGAAACCATTCGACTTAACCAACCTTCAGTTAGTTTCTAAATTTCATATTCCATATTGTTTATAATATTTTATAACGATTTATCGCTATTTTTATTTATTTAAAACTAGCCAATTTATTCAAGCGACGCTTTAGGCCATAACGCGGCCATGGCGCTGTTTTTCTTCAGATTTGTTTTACACATATCTGAAAATCTAACCGTTGGATCTTCACAAAATTTATATCATTAGAAAGATCTTTTCAAAACGAATCCAACGGTTCCAGTTTTGGGAAAATCCAACGGTCGGATCTCCCAGTACAATCGTTTGAAGTTTCGATTTCAAAGTACGAACTACAGCGTCGTTATTCGATTTAATTTAGTTATATTTATATATATAAATATTATCGATTCTGGCGCTGTTTTTCTTCAGATTTGAATTAAACATTCCAGACAATCCAACCGTTGGATATTTACAAAGTTGATGTCGTTGGAAAGATATTTCCAAAGCGAACCCAACGGTTTCGGTTTCGGGAAAATCCGATGGTCGGATCTCCCGCACTAATCGTTTGAAATCACGGTTTCAAAACACGAGCTGCAGCTTCGTTATTCGATTTATTTTAGTTATATTTATATATAAATATATATATATAAATATAATCGATTTTTCGATTTCAAAACCATATTCTTTTCATACCTTTGATAAAATGATATTTTTATCCAACTAACTTCTATTTCAACACTTCACTATTTTTAACAATTCATGTATATACTAAAAATGTGATTTTCATTGTAAAACTATTTATTTCAAAACACGCCTATTTTATATAGTTCATATAGATGATAAAAATATGATTTTTATTACAAAACAATTTCTTTCAAAACACGAATATTTTATATAGGTCGGACAGATGATAAAAATAAGTTTTTTGTTACAAAACAATTTATTTCAAAACACGACTACTTTATATAGTTCATATAGATGATAGAAAGGTGATTTTTATTGTTAAAACAATTTATTTAAAACACGAATAAACAATTTATTTAAAACACGAATACCATTCAACACATGAATTTCTATTCAACGAATGAATTCCTATTCAACACATGACTGTTTCAACATATGAAAATAATTTCAACAAATGAAAATAATTCTAACACATGAATATTTCAGAAAATTTCGGCAGCATAACGGTAGGGTAGTTAAAACCGGGGTCGTCCCTGGTACGGCTCCTCGCTCTACCTTAAAGCCTCGCAACTTTTGACAATGGGGATTTCATGCATCTAGTTCGCACGCAGGCGGCATGTATATTTTTTTTTCATTTCCACAAACTAATCCTATGTGGTTTCAACCAAATAATTCTCAACCACAAACGTGTATTTTTCAACCACCATCAATCAATTTCAACCACAAACAATTCTAATCAACCATTCGTAATCAACCAATTTTCACACCAATCACAACCAATAAATATCGTCCATGGTTTGTGGACGAGGGGAGTGTATATATATATATATATAAGCATTTCACTTCTATTTCAATACATATATAATTTTTACACCACATATATAACTTATATATCGAACGTACAACTTATACAACGCATATACAAGAGGTGTACAAGGCTTATATAACTCATACATCGACTATATAATTTATACATCGTCGTTTTCCATATCGTTTATAATTTAGAAATCTCACGTTGGGTTCCACTCCACCAAAAATAGTAGAAGGCTCAAAAAAATATGCGGTCTCTTCTAGAATGTAGAAGACGTCCACACGAGTCCACTGTCTCTTATTTCACTGAATTTCGTCAACAAACGAAAAAGATATGATTTTTACAGTGAAATCAAAAATCATAGTGCTTTGAAGTGCTATAGAATAGTTGAAATAATAATCAGCCGTTACCTTTCAATATCCTTCAAAACTAGGTTTTCGATTTGCGACCAATCCGCAACACGATACGCCGATCAGGTTGTACCACATTGAAGAGGGGCGAGAGGCGCTCAGGCGAATGGTGGAGGGGGCCCACTCGATCTGGCCAGGAAGCGACGGCGGCGGCTTGAAGTCCTGGACTTTGGAGACACGATTCTCGAGGTAGGAGAGACGAGGAGGGGCGTGGCTTAGATGGATTTGAAGAGCTCGGGAAGATCTACAAAAATCTTAACTGAGTCAGGTGGTAATTCGTGATGAATCGGCCGGAAAATGGATGGGAAGGGGAGAAAGCCTTTCTGCCTTCGATCGACGTCGGTGAGAGAGAATCCGCATTTTCCCTTTTTTTTATAAATTTTCTGATTGGCCGAGAGTTATATAGAATTTTAAAAAGGGGTTTCCTAATACGAACTCCAATCCAAACCCAACTACTGTCATCCCTAGCTAAATACCCCCATTCCGAACCCAATGGGATATGTTTCGTAGGCCCATTCGATTGTTTCAGTCAGTTTTCCTTCAATTTAAAATATATAACATTCAATATTTATTTTGAACGTACATTTCAATTTGCCGGGGCCACATACTGATTCTAAAAATTCCCGAAAAATAAATCTAGCTATGTTTTGACGATACGGTCCCAACAAAACTAGTTTCGTCGAATTCTGAGGTCGTTTGCAAAATGGCCCTTTTATGGTCGATCCAATTTAATAGAAATCGACCAAACACATTTTCCTTTGTCACGCTCACATACTAGCTTCAAAAATTATGAAATTTGAAACCTAGCAATAATTTGACATCCCGGATTCAACAAAAGTGGTTTCGTCGAATTCCGAGGTTGTTTGCGAAATGGTCATTTTCACGAGCTATATAAACTCTATAGCGACCTTTCTGAAAATTCTCTTGGCCATAAATTTTGCTTCTCGCGATGGAACTTCGATTTTTCAGATTCGTTAGAAAGATATTCACTAACAGATTTAAATATTTTTGGTTTCACTAAAATCCATTTTGTTTTGCTCCCGCTACAGTCAGTCAAAGTTTGAAATGAAAATTTGAAACTGCCGCGCCATTTCAGGCCTTGTTTATAATTAGAAATAATTATATTTATTTTCAAATGTCTATTCAAACCCACTTTTCATCGTTATTAATTAAAATATTTATTTTAATTATTTTAAATTCACTAAAATAGCCAATTTAAAAATTTTAAATTGGTTCAGATTTTCCGGGTCGTTACAATCTCCCCCACTTAAAACTTTTCGTCCCCGAAAAGGAACAAAGCCGAAAGTGGTTTGAATAATCAACTCTATGTTCAATCTGGCTTCCATTCTCCAACTTTTCAGTTTCTGAGAATTTGAAAATTCTTCAAAAATTTGGCTAACACCCGGAATTTTCGAAAAATTTCACCATAACCTCCTTTGTACGGGGAGGGGTTTGGAAATTTATTAGGCCATATTAGGTACCCAATAAATCCTACAAAGCATACACATATTTATAGTGATATATTCTGGTGTTTACAGGGGAGCGTGTATAGATAATAACTTTAGAGAATAAATTCTCGTCACCCTGTCTAAGCCTGAGGGAGTGTGTATTTTTTTATTGCTCCAGAGAATAAATTCTCGTCACCTCGTCCCATGTGGGAAATAAATAATCCATGTGCCGTATCTAATAACTGGAGAGACGTGATTATTGTCAACTCCTGACCCATGTGGGGTTTTTATTAATCTGGAAATTTATCGTTACAATTTTTGTATGGTCCATATCAGTCATCAGTTCAACCTGTAATATATAGTCATCGCCATACAAGCCTCTCACTCGTATGGTAAATCTTCCACCTCGTCACGCAAGCTCCAAATGCTTATGTGGTATATGATGAAGTATGCCTATCTTCAAGAAGTATGCCATGTAGAGTAGTTCAAAATTAATTGTTACTATCCTATGGCGACGTTTATTATTACACACAGAACAACCAGCACTCCGCATCCAATGGCATTCACGGGAGTTGATATAATAATATTTCGCATCCAACTCATTAAGGTTTACCTATTTGTCGGGCATGCAAATAATTTCTTTACTCAACAGCTAATCCTTTTACCTATTCAAACATATATAATGCACATGTATATATTTCTATCTATTTTTAAATTAGTTCAATGTGTGATTTAATCGAATAAATTATACCATTCATTCTCTTATTGATTAAATTAACTATCGTTCTAATAATTTAATTAATCAAATCCACTATCACACAACCCAAACAACAATCAATTTGTTTTTAACCTTTCGAATTCATACAAATTAATTCATACACTCTTTTTAAATTAATCAAACTATATAATTAAAAGTGCACATCTATGGAAAGAAAATAACAACAAAGTAGAGAACTAAATCGTAATGCAAAGTATGGTAAATGTACCTTGCACCGGAGTCAGTCAGAGATATCCACTCGACACTTAGGATAGGCTTTCTGAATGCTCTCCTCAGTTTCCCAAATACAATCTCGTGGATCTGCACTCCATTGCACTTTGATTAAGTGAGCCATCTTGTTCCTCAGCTCTTTGGTTTCTTTGCCGATAATCTTTAGTGGCTCTCTTCTCACAGCCAACTCTGGAGTAATTTCAATATCCTGTTGTGCGGCATCTTCCACAACCAAGTCTGGGTCATGAACATGCTTTCGAAGTTGAGAAACGTGAAATACATCATGTACTCTAGGCAGCCAATCAGGCAATTGAACCCTATATGCGAGAGTTCCAACCCGTTCAAGGATAGGAAACGGGCCAATGAATTTGGGCGCCAATTTCCATGTTTTTCCGAACCGGATAACTCCTCTCATCGGCGATACTTTCAAATATAAATAGTCGCCAACAGCAAATGATATATCTCTTCTTCTCTTATCGGCATGGCTCTTCTATCGGATTTGAGCGGCGAGTAATCGTTTCTTAACGAAATTGACTTTGTCCGCAGCATCACGGATCATATCAGGTCCCAATACAAGTCTATTACCAGGTTCGACCCAACAAGCAGGAGATTGGCACGGTCTACCATAAAATGCTTCGAATGGTGACATTGTCAGGCTCGCTTGGTAGCTGTTGTTGTACGAGAACTCCGCCAAATGTAAATGGTCTTCCCATGATCCAACAAAGTCAAGAACACAAGCCCGCAATAGATCTTCCAAAATACGATTCACCCTCTCAGTCTGACCATCTGTCTGAGGATGATAAGCGATGCTTAGATTCATCTTCGTTCCCAGATCTACTTAAAATGCCTCCCAGAATTTGCTAGTTAATATTGGATCTCTTTCACTAACTATACCGATCGACACTCCGTGTAGTCTGGCAATTTCCTTGAAATATATCTGCGCCAGACTCTGAGCAGTTCTGTTTGATCTGACAGGTATGAAATGGGCGGTCTTCGTGAAGCGATCTACGCTCACACAAATACCGTCATTTCCTTTTCTGGTTCTAGGAAAACCATCAATGAAGTCCATGGAAATATGTTCCCACTTCCAACCTGGAATGTCCAGCGGTTGCAACAACCCAGCCAGTTTCTGTTGATCGCTTTTGACTAGTTGGCAAGTGGGGCATCGGCTAACATCTATTGAGATGTCTCTCTTCAGTGATTTCCACCAGAATGTTCGCTTGATATCGTTATACATTTTGGCCACACCAGGATGGATACTCAGCTTGGACTTGTGACACTCGTTTAACACTTCCCTTTTGAGCTCGGGGATGTCAAGAACACAAATCCTTCCTTTCAATCTCAGGATTCCATCGTTATCTATTTGAAAACACGAGGGTTCGCCTTTCTGAATCCTTTGATCATATCCTTAGTAAAATTATCATCCTTCTGAAGAATAGATATTTTGTCAATCAAGGAAGTCGTATTAATAAAGCTGACGATCATTACATTCTTTCGACTTAGCGCATCGGCCACGACATTGGCTTTCCCTGGAGTGTATAGAATCTTAAAATCGTATGCTGCAAGGAACTCTAGCCAACGTTGTTGCCTCAGATTAAACTCTTTCTGGGTGAACAGATACTTTAACAACTAATGGTCTGTAAACAGTTCGAATTTCTCACCTAGAAGATAGTGTCTCCAGATTTTCAAAGCGAATACGATAGCCAACAACTCAAGATCATGAGTGACGTAGTTCTTTTCATGTGGCTTCAGCTGACCGCTAGCATAAGCAACAACTTGACCTCTTTGCATTAATACTGCGCCAAGGCCTTCTCGAGCCGTACAATTATTTTTGTTTCTGCCACTCATTTTCTAGTGCGTCTGCAAATAGCAGATCAAGTGTCAGGTCAACAGAAAAGATAATTCAAAATATAGAGACAAATACTTGAATGTAAATGTGTCTACTGGGGTGTATTTCGTTCTGTTTACTTATACTAGGATATTACTGATCCTATCTGTAAGGAGTTACTCGTCCTAGAACACTATTGGTTCTATTTCTGACGAGTTCGTTAATATGTTATATCCAGCACTAAGCTTAACCAAAGCTCTGATACCACGATGTGACTTTACCGCGAAATTCGGTAGGCTTTGCAACCATCCCTTCATCCTCCAGTATGGCAGGTAAAACCCACCGTGGTTCACAATGGTCCCCCAGTCACTTGTTTTACGGTGACCCTCTCGAGCCTCCCGGCCACTGCCTAACCAACCCTCAACAGGGACATGTAGGGGTAAGAGTCTCCCGTTCGCCACCAAACCGCGAAGCGAGAACCCCCTATAATGCGTACCCAGCCTACTCAGGACCGACAACAGGGACTGGTATGTGAAATCTACTTAACACATTTTATGATATGGCTAATCACAGAACCACGCCACTTTCGCGGAACGGGTTTACTCCATTGGATTGCCTGTGCTTTAAAACAATTAAATCTTTTAAACATCGCAATGCTTTTTATAAAAATGAAGCCGATATAAGACTCAAGTCCCATCACACAATGCAACGCAAACCGGAGGATAGAGTTTTACCTTATATCGACCAAAATATGCTTGATACGAGAAAAACAAATCATTTAAAATGTAAACTTGGTCGTTTAATTCTTAATCAAACTCCAACTGTGAAATAGTAAGAGAACGATTCCCTAGGTATTAACCCCGAAGGCCGAAACCAACATCAGACCAATACCCAGGAAACCACCCATCTTAGCTCGTTTCCAGTTAGTTTCTAATTTCATACACAATCATAAATATCAATCATAGACGACATGAGTGTCCCATGCCACTATGTCACCAAATATAGGTTTACAATCAAAACCCACAGCCACGTATTTGGAAATTGGATTTCCGTCATGAACCGAGGCAAGGGATCGTCCTCACTGAATTTGAGATGCTCTAGCCCGCCCCTCAGAAACAGCCGCAACTGCCCCTTGGATCGTCAGGGCCGGTCCACCGATGTGGATTATTTTGCCTGAACACTGCGTCCCCCCGCCCTTTGGGGCGTAAATGAGCCAATGAATGGCTCCTTCAGCTTCACATAGTCATCGGTATATCCGAGGCGCCTCGCAACAGCAACAACCACACAGGTGAAAATAATATAAATGTCAGCCAGTTTAAGCACCGACACCACCTCTAGCTGGAAAGAAACGCAGGCCCTCCCTGATGTCCTCTCCCGTTTCTGGTTCATACCGGGGTGTGAGGTTCGCAAATTCACGTTATACACAAAGCTACGCCACACAGGCGGTGCTTTGATCATCAACCACAAGACTTTGCTTGTCAACAGAAGCCTTGATCACTGCATCTTAGCATGCCACACAGGAAACTCACGCCATGTAACTGATGGCTATCAATCACACAGAATGAATTCCAATGTCAGACACACAGTCCATTTACAAGTCCGTTCTGGGTCTGAACGAAACCGGAGGCACTATATACCTTGCATACCCATCGATCTCCACATACGTTTGGACGATCACCACTCATTATCCATATTTTAGGATGCCACCCAATCAGGACATCAGTTACCATCCAAACGAGGTGAAGATCTCCGGTCTTCCACCACTGTCTTCATCTTCGATTTCTTATCGTCGATTCAGTTATTCAGAATGGGATAAACCCGGTCTTTCTGAGCAACTCACGTATATAATTAACAAGTGCTACACAAATACACATACGCCTTATTCCAATTCATTAGTCACTAACCGTAAATCAGTAAGAGAATGATTTCCCAAATGTTAACCCCAAAGGCCGAAACCAACATCAGATCAAAACACAGGAAACCATTCGACTTAGTCAACCTTCAGTTAGTTTCTAAATTTCATATTCCATATTGTTTATAATATTTTATAATGATTTATCGCAATTTTTATTTATTTAAAAATAGCCAATTTATTCAAACGACGCTTCAGGCCATAACGCGGCCGTGGCGCTGTTTTTCTTCAGATTTGTTTTACACATATCTGAAAATCTAACCGTTGGATCTTCACAAAATTTATATCATTAGAAAGATCTTTTCAAAACGAATCCAACGGTTCCAGTTTTGGGAAAATCTGACGGTCGGATCTCCCGGTACAATCGTTTGAAGTTTCGATTTCAAAATACGAACTACAGCGTCGTTATTCGATTTAATTTAATTATATTTATATATAGAAATATAATCGATTCTGGCGCTGTTTTTCTTCAGATTTGAATTAAACACTCCAGACAATCCAACTGTTGGATCTTTACAAAGTTGGTGTCGTTGGAAAGATATTTCCAGAGCGAACCCAACGGTTTCGGTTTCGGTTTCGGGAAAATCCGATGGTCGGATCTCCCGCACTAATCGTTTGAAATCACAGTTTCAAAACACGAACTGCAGCTTCGTTATTCGATTTATTTTAATTATATTTATATATAAATATATATATATAAATATAATCGATTTTTCGATTTCAAAACCATATTCTTTTCATACCTTTGATAAAATGATATTTTTATCCAACTAACTTCTATTTCAACACTTCACTATTTTTAACAATTCATGTATATACTAAAAATGTGATTTTCATTGTAAAACTATTTATTTCAAAACACACCTATTTTATATAGTTCATATAGATGATAAAAATATGATTTTAATTACAAAACAATTTCTTTCAAAACACGAATATTTTATATAGGTCACACAGATGATAAAAATATGATTTTTGTTACAAAACAATTTATTTCAAAACACGACTATTTTATATAGTTCATATAGATGATAAAAAGGTGATTTTTATTGTTAAAACAATTTATTTAAAACACGAATACCATTCAACACATGAATTTCTATTCAACGAATGAATTCCTATTCAACACATGATTGTTTCAACATATGAAAATAATTTCAACAAATGAAAATAATTCTAACACATGAATATTTCAGAAAAATTCGGCAGCATAACGGCAGGGTAGTTAAAACCGGGGTCGTCCCTGGTACGGCTCCTCGCTCTATCTTAAAGCCTCGCAGCTTTTGACAATGGGGATTTCATACATCTAGTTCGCACGCAGGCGGCATGTATATTTTTTTTTCATTTCCACAAACTAATCCTATGTGGTTTCAACCAAATAATTCTCAACCACAAACGGGTATTTTTCAACCACCATCAATCAATTTCAACCACAAACAATTCTAATCAACCATTCGTAATCAACCAATTTTCACACCAATCACAACCAATAAATATCGTCCATGGTTTGTGGACGAGGAGCATATATATATATAAGCATTTCACTTCTATTTCAACATATATATAATTTTTACAACGCATATATAACTTTGGAGGGGGCCCACTCGATCCGGCCAGGAAGCGGCGGCAGCGGCTTGAAGTCCTGGACTTTGGAGGCACGATTCTCGAGGTAGGAGCGACGAGGAGGGGCGTGGCTTAGATGGATTTGAAGAGCTCGGGAAGATCTACAAAAAGCTTAACTGGGTCAGGTGGTAATTCGTGATGGATCGGCCGGAAAATGGATGGGAAGGGGAGAAAGCTTTTCCGCCTTTGATCGACGTCGGGGAGAGAGAATCCGCGTTTTCTCTTTTTTTTTATAAATTTTCTGATTGGCCGAGAGTTATATAGAATTTTAAAAAGGGTTTTCTAATATGAACTCCAATCCAAACCCAACGACTGTCGTCCCTAGCTAAATACCCCCATTCTGAACCCAATGGGATATGTTTCGTAGGCCCATTCGACTGTTTCAGCCAGTTTTCCTTCAATATAAAATATATGACATTCAATATTTATTTTGAACGTACATTTCAATTTGCCGGGGCCACATACTGATTCTAAAAATTCCCAAAAAATAAATCTAGCTATGTTTTGACGATACGGTCCCAACAAAACTAGTTTCTTCGAATTCTGAGATCGTTTTCAAAATGGCCCTTTTCTGGTCGATCCAATTTAATAGAAATCGACCAAACACATTTTCCTTTTCCACGCTCACATACTAGCTTCAAAAATTATGAAATTTGAAACCTAGCAATAATTTGACATCCCGGATCCAACAAAAGTGGTTTCGTCGAATTCCGAGGTAGTTTGCAGAATGGCCATTTTCACGGGCTATATAAACTCTATAGCGACCTTTCTAAAAATTCATTTGGCCATAACTTTTGCTTCCCGCTATGAAACTTCGATTTTTCAGATTCGTTACAAAGGTATTCGCTAACAGATTTAAATATTTTTGGTTTCACTAAAAATCCGTTTTTGTTTTGCATCCGGTACAGTCAGTCAAAGTTTGAAATGAAAATTTGAAACTACCACGCCATTTCAGGCCTTGTTTATAATTAGAAATAATTATATTTATTTTCAAACATCGATTCATACCCACTTTTTGTCGTTATTAATTAAAATATTTATTTTAATTATTTTAAATTCACTAAAATAGCCTATTTAGGTCGTTACATTCTATTAAGGGGGAAGATTGTAACGACCCGGATTTCTGTGGTCATTTGATTTGAATATTTAAATTTGTTTTAAATATTTTATTTGGTATATTAATGGAATTTTTATATTGAATTCATTTATTAAATGACCATTGAACGTTTAAATTTATAATTATATTAAAACGAGCACGTAAAGGCACGGTAGTTCGTAAAATTGAGTTTTGAACTTCAATTGATTATACAGGATCCGTTTTAAGCCAGAATACTATGAAATAAAAAATGTTGGAATCTAATTGTTTATAATTTTCTAGTGGAAGAGAAAAATCAGAATTTTACAGTATATATTGTAAGTTATGTCCAAATCAAATTTTAAAATAGTCACTATGAAAATCGTTATTAAAATATAACTTTTAATTAATATATTTAAAAAGGATTTTTAAATCGTTTCACTTAGAAATTATAATACTGAGTTGTACAATCCATATCGTGTATATGCGGAGCTATATGAAAATTTTATTTGGATACATACGTTAATAATAATTTATTTATTTGGGGATTTGTATAATATTTTATTCGATATTATATAAGCATTAAAAATAGCTATTTTTGCTAATTACCTCCGTTGCGATGAAATGAAATTTGTTAGATTCACAACATCAAGATATAGCAGTGCGTCCATTTTTATTTTGTTGGAGTTCGTATGTGGCAGAGCATATATATAATGTTCAGCGTTGGCTAGCAGTATAATTTACTAATCGTATGAAAGACAAAATAAAATAAGATAAAAGCTTAAAACTTAAGCAAACTAAATAAATTACAATAAAATAAAATAAAAACTCTATACGCAAAACTTCCAGTCTGAAAATTTTATGTGGCAAAGCAACTTCAAGGTGAAGGAAACAAATTCGATTCATACAACTACATGCTGTTGGTTTTCGAGTTAACTAGTGCATGCAATTTCACATCTATCATATGACAGTGCATCCTACACTATTAATAAACGCAGCTATATGGGAAATGTATAGTCTACCCTACCATCTGCATATCCTATTTTAGAAAAAGTGGAAATCTCATTTTTGTACCAACCAATTAAAATATTATACGCGTGTATCCTAGTTGCCATAGCTATATTGTGAAAAATCCCACCTACTTGTACTGCAAACTGTGATGTCCAAGTATTATTTTCCTATAAAAACACTGCTCAAATTCTCCAATTTTTTTCTTTCCAGCAATAAGAAAAACTGCTTCTCTTCCCATGATCCCCAATCCATACCCTCCATCTTCTTCCATTTTCTTTTTCTTCACTTCGACTACACACACCTCCGGTATTTAAACCAAAACCAAACCTTCTTCAACAAACCCGCAAACCCATTTTGTTTTCAAAACTCTCCACGAAAGTAAATAAACACTCAGCTACACTCTCAATACATGCATGCATGAAATTGCTGTATGTGTGAGTGAAGGGCCTTTGAGTTGGTGGTGTTTTTCCGAAGAGGCGGTAATGCTCTGAGAATCGGAGTATGGGAGTTGGGGTGCATGGCGGCTGGAGTAATGGTAAGTGATGCAGCTTGCACCGAGGGAGGTTGAGTTGAGTAGGGCGTGCAAGCATAGATGGCGACTGGAGGCTTCGGGAGTTCTGGTACTGATGGCGAACGGAGATTAGGGTCCGGCGCCCTGACCAGTTGTGTTCGATTGTCCTACGACGAGCTGGAAGAGAGTGCGTTGATAGTGCCAGTTACTTAACCCAGACGTAAAAACAAACGGAGCTGTGTGGCTCGTGAAATGGTGAAGGATTGTTTTTTTGTGGTAGAAAAGAATAAAAAAAGTGTACATGAAAGTTGAAGGCTAATATGGGGAAGGTTATGAAAGAAGAAGGCGAGGTGCAGGCCATGCGAGATGGGGAGGTCATTGTGTTAGCTGGAGAGCTGTGTTTTCCGGTGATGGAAAGGTACGGTCTGTAATACTGGGAAGATAAGGTTTGGGTATGCGAGGTGTAAGGGCATGGGCATGTTGGGCCTCATGTTATTCAAGAAAAAGAAAAAGTAGAAAATTGGAAACTGGAACGAAATAGAAGCATAGCAGAAAACGCGTGGGAAAGGGAGGAAATGTTGTAAAGGCTTTTACAGTGGGAAACCGAAACATGGTAGGAGAAATAGAGAGTGATATGGCAGAAGAAGAATTAAGGGTGGGAGCACTGTTTCGTGTGGGCAAATTGAAATGATCGGGTGGAGAAAGATGTTAAGTAGAACGGGTTTCTTCAATAACCGGGTGAAGGCAAATTGGAGAGCGGGTCTTTCACATGAAGCTGGGCTGATAGTGTGGTAAGCCCAATATTTATTAAAAGAAATTTAGTCAACTCGTATAACTCATATATACGTTGCCAAATGTACGTACGGCCAAGCAAGATTAATATTGACAGTTAATACATAATGTACTAATATATACAGTTAGCACATATGGAAGTGTTGCGTTAAACATACATAGCTAGATAAATTAAAACATGATTAATTATATTAATTTAAAATCATGTGAAATTATATTGTTAATAACCTCTTAATTCATTAACAGAATGGACAAACCGAGGTGTATTGGGATCGTATCGGGAAAGGTTATAATCTGGAGTTGATTCAGACATCAATGGAAGCTACAGGGATCTTTGATAAAATTTAAACGATTGTTAAATTTTATCAAAACGAACCATTTTAATAAATGGATAAAATCAAGGTGAGTTTAACTTACTCAATTCCCCACTTATATTTATATAAGTCGTGTTTAAATATTTGTGTGCGATGTTTGCTAGTTGTTGAATGATTTGATGATTGTTTGCACATATATTGAATACTTTATAATTGATTTAAATTAAATGTTCGTTTATTTTAATCAAACCAAATCGATATTTTTAACGATTATTTCCAATGGAGGTAACTTACCTTATTGGTTACGTTTATAACAATATAAACGTTTAAAATTGAATTGGGTGCTTGAACGGTTGTTATTTATTTACCATTCCCAGTTGAATTGATTATTTATGTTTATTTTATATCATCATTATATGAATTGTTTACTGGATATGATTAGATGATTTATTGTTGAATCCAAATTCAACAGTTATTTTGATATCAACCAATGGACATTATTGGTTGAGAAATTGGCAGTTGATGGCCTAAATATTAACTGTTTTACAAAAGACAGATTTACCGTTAGGTAAATAGATAAAAATGAAGTTAGAAAATTTATTTTATAAATGAATATAGAATTTTAAATAAATTATTTAAATTGAAGTTCATAATAAGAAAAATATACAGTGTGCGAAGCACACGCATATAACGATTGTTTTAAAACAAATAACATTTTTGTATCAAAAATATACCGTGTGCGAAGCACACGCATATAATGATTGTTTTAACCACAAATACCATTTTTGTACCAAAAATATACCGTGTGCGAAGCGAGTGAGCAAGGATTAATGTAATGATTAATAAATGAGAATTATTTAAATTAATAATATTATTTATTAAGACGAGTTAGAGTTGATCAACAAATTAATCATGTTTTAAAATTTACCAAGCCAATTGTTTTAACAGAAATTGATCTTTAAATTAAATTAAGTTGTACTGATTATTCTAATGGAGTAGTTTAGTGAATAGTTGTTTAACTTAAAGAGATTTTAAAAAAGGCATTTTAATTCCATTTAATGATAAAGTAAACTAATAATAATTTAAAGAAATTATTTCTTAAATGAAGTTCATTTAAGTATTTGATCGAAGTTAGTAATGAAATATAATTGGATTTCAAAGTGGGTTTATAAACGGGTTATATTTAAACCGAATTTGGTAAATGAAGTTATAAAGTGATTTTAAGCGAATACGATAAGCTTAAATTAAATGTTATGTAATATTGGAATTAAGTAAAGAAAATCAAGATGGAAAAAGGGTTTTATATTAAACCATAATTGTATAAACGATTTGATAATGGAGTTGGAGAGTTAAAGCGTTAATTTAAATAAACATTATCACATTAAGTGACATGGATGAGTTTTGAAACGAGGTTTCCAACGAGGAAATGATTATAAGGTTTAGAAACAAAGATTTTGTACTTGAATTTGGTAAAATATCGAGTAAAAGGATTTGTAATAAAATCTGATAATGAAACAAATAGTTTAAAGAAACTGAGGTTTAAAAGATGATGTTTTATTTATCATTTACTAAATCAACGAATTTAGTAATAATAGTATATGTAAAAAGGAGATTTTAGAAGTAAGGAGGTTTTTTAAAACCATAATTTAAATAAATAGTAAAGTGGTATTTGTTAGTATTCGAATGAATATGGGTTTTTGAATTACAATTCATATTTATCTTAAGATAAGATTGTTGTTGATCAAGGTCTGAGAGGTAATTAAAATACCCCAACTTGAACGACTTAAGGATTATCGGAGGATGATATTAGTTGTAATGTTAAAAGCGATTTATTATGAGAAATATTAATTCGACGTTATTCGAAGAATTTGTTAATAGGTATAATGAGATTTCAAATTAAAGGAAATATAAAAATTTAAGGAAATATGTATTGATATTTCCAAATTACCGGAAATAAAATGGGCTAGAAAATATGAAATGATATTTTCATAATCAAGGTAATAAAAGGAGTCATGAAAATATAATGATATTTTCGAAGTAAAGTGATGAGTTTAGAATGAGTTATTCTAAAGGTATAATTGACAATTACTGTTTAAGTAACGAAACAAAAAGGAGATATCGTAACGATTGTTTCACGAATGATAAGAGTTGAATCGATTTCCCGTTTTTGGATAATAAGAAATGTCATAGCGAAAGATTTGAAATGATAATTAAATGAGAAATTTGATATGATATCAGGTATTTTTCTAAGTATTAAAAAGATATGGTTTGAGAATATTTGTATATAAAATTAGAAGTGAATACTGTGTTGAAAGATTTAGAAGTTTTAAATAAACCATTCTTTAATTATTTTTAATTAAAAAGACCAAGTAACGCTGTGTACTGAACCAGTAGATCCATTTCATTTTTGTTTATTTGATAATTAAATAACCGACTATCAAATTTTACCCATACGATTGTTGGTACGAAAAGACCGGGATCAAATTTATATTTGAAAACCATTCCGTCTAATAAATACGAATACGTGAAGGATGTTAATCAAGCTGGAGCAATTTAAGACCGTGGATCTTCATAAAATGGAAGAATCACTTACAATCTCTGGCTGATCCCTGGAGATATATGTGGTTCAGTCGTGGTTGAAATCTTCGGATTGCAAGGACTACTCGCTACTGATCCTTAGGGTAATACCTATATAGGATGTGGTAGGAGGGTGCCTTCGGTTCATCCTGTTCCTGGATGACTTGTATGGATGAGTGTCTGACAGAGTATTCCCAGAGGAGTCACTTATGTTGATTTCTTCAGACATACCAAGTTGATAATGGAGAATGGCCATTCCCTCAACTTAACACCCAATGTATTTTTGTAGACGTCAATTAGTGATATATGGTGGATTTGACAATGTGGCATTCAAAGTGGATGGAGATATGCTATGTTTAAGAATACGCTTAACTTCTAGCCTCATCAACCGAGAAATGGTATAAAATCGGGTAGGTCGCATGGCTATATGGGTCGCACCCATCAAAAGTTTATATCATTACCTGATCTAGAGAAATCAAAAGCCTTCAGTTGTCCCTTTTTATTTATGTATGTATGCTATCGGTTCGGTTTGCTAGCCCCCAACCGTGGTGATGATATATTCGGTACTCTCAAGCGAAGTGAGGGGCCGGTCATGTTTAGCCTAGGTTGCAAGATGTTCTTGTTGAACCCCAATATATTCATCTCCGGAGGTACATTGTCCGAAGGTGGTCCCATACCTTACCAAGAAATCCATTCTCCCATAAGCGCCAGCGGTTTTGAATGTATACTATATATGTGGAGCGTGAGATGCAAGCATTCTACTAGATTGATATTTACTTGTTTTTGGACACTATCATAATATCAGAATAATATTGTTTTCAAAAATGTTTTGGGTTATCGTAAGGTAAAAGCCATCTGTATTTATGTGTGGATTTGGTCTTACGATTATCCTTTTCTTTCGAAAAGAATTTGACTTTAAAATCAAGTTGTGTGACACCATTAAACTTAATGTGTTTTTCTCACTCTGGTTCACCAGAGTGACCCGCCTTTTGTATTGTTCGGGTTAGCCCGGGTCTTGTACAGGTTCAGGTTATCGGATACTGCAAAGTCCCAAGACGAGCTGGAGGTGATCAAACATATAATATCTATTATTTATTCTGCTGTGTGTAGTATATGAGGAAAGATTAATATAACTGTCCAGATGTGTTGATGTACTCTGATGATTGTAAGTTTTTATTTAAAGCTCATTATAAAGATTTATTTATATATTATATTTTGTTCTGCTGCGATATGAGACTCTGTGTTGCGTTGATTCTTCTTCTTCTGTTCTAATATTTCTTTCTTTCTTATCTCACCCTCTAACTTCTTTCTAATAACTATCTGTGTTTTAGATACTTGAGCTCTGACAAGTGATACAGGATATGTATTATTGTCGAAGTTCGGGCTCGAATTCTCGTAGGTCGTTACAACCTTTTTGTTAAGATGTTGACCTTCCGTCAGGCAAATTGACGAAGTTAAGTTATAAAATTTATTTTTATAAATGAAGCAACATTTACAATTATATTTTATGTGTTATATACAAATGAAGTATTAGAAATAAATCGATATTGACTAAGTCAACTATTTTAATTGAAATTGGCTATTAGATTAACTCGTCTTCAATTAATCTAATGGAAACGGTTTAGTAAATAGTTGTTTAAATTTAATAAGATTTCTTAAACAATATTTACTTTTAATTAACAATGTTTAAAGATTATTAAAGTAGTTAGTTATGGTTTAATAATTTTAAATTAAAAAGTGATTAACTAATATATTTTAGTTAATGAAGAAGTGAACTGCTTTTATTTTAGTAAATGATAAAGTTAATTATTATTTTAATTAATAATAATTAAAGTTATCATTCTCAAATGGAATTCATTTAAGATAGTAACTGAATTTGTAATGAAGTTTAATTGGATATTCATGAAAGTTTTGAAAATGGATTTTGTAATAAAAATCTAAGTTTTATGGGAAGATTTTAAAAAGGGAAATTTAAAGCTAAAGTAGAAATTTTAAAAGAGGTGTTTAATTGATGATTTGAATTAAGTACAATGATTCGAATCGGAAGAAAAATGTCAAAAAGTCAAAGATGAAGAATGTTAATGGTTTTGGGTAAAGAAATTGATAAGTGGATTTTAGTTATAAAATCCAACAATTTAGTTTGATAATATAATGTTAAATGGTTTTGGGTAAAGTATTTGGTAAATGTATTATCACAAAATAATTCCAAGTTATAAATGGAATTGTATAAAGAGGTTTAAAGCGAATGGTCAATAATTTAGTAAGTGATTTATTTAATCAACGAATTAAGTAAAAGTGGCTATGATTGACATAGATTTTCAAAAGTAAGGATATGGTTTATAAAACCATATTTAAAAAAAAAATAGAAAATAAAATTTGGTTGATACTATAAGTAATATGGGTTTTTAGATTATGAACTTTTATTTATCTCGAGGCAAGGATGTTGTCATCAAGGTCTGAGAGGTAAATAAAATACCCAAACTTGAACGACTTCACTATTATCAAGGGATGGTATTAGTTTGTAATGGTAAATGAGATAAAAGGGATTTTGTGGATTTATATAGTAGTATTTCCAAGGTAAAGGAAATAAAAAGGTTTTTATGTAAATATATAGTGATAATTTTGAAACAAAAGAAATAGAGAGGAGTTATGTTTATTCTAAAGAGTTAAGAAGAGTTATTGTTTTCAATTGACGAAAACAAAAGAGAATTATCTATATAAGAATATAAAATAGATTTTAAGAATCGATGAAATAGTTTGAATAATTGGCTTTAATGAAAGGGTTTGAGCTGCCAATGTATTTAACCTTACAATTTGAATTAATAGTCAAAACTCGATTATCAATGAAATATCCTATTGGACCTTTGACGTGTTGTTTCGAAGAGGCCGGGATGGGAACTAGACCTAAAACAACTTCGAACCAACGTTGCCTTCAAAACTAGTCTGCATGGATACATGTAAAGATGGAGCATTGAAGACTGTAGATCTTCATAAAATGGAAGAATTACTTATATCTCTAGTTCGTGCCCAGAGATAAATTGTGGTTCTATCGTGGTTAAAATCTACGGATTGCAAGGACTTCTCGGTACTGATCCTTGGGATGCCCATATAGGATGCAATAGGAGGGTTCCTTTTGTTCATCCTGCTCTTGGATGACTTATATGGATGAGTGTATGACAAAGTATTTTCTAAGAGTCACGTACTTTGATTTTTACAAATATAAAAATTTGGTGGCAAAGAAGGAAACTTCTTTTAGCTTAACACCCAGAGTATATTTGTGGATGTACATAAGTAATTTGATGGATCTGACGATGTGGCATTCAAAGTGAATGATGTTGTGATGTTCTCCAAAATGTAGTTGTGACCTCAAGCCTCATCAACTGGGAAATGACTAAAATCGGCCAGACAGCATGGCTATGTGGGTCATTCCCATTAGATTATATTTTCCATCCAGAGAAAATTCTATTATTTCTTTTGTTTGTTGGATCTAGATTAACCCTAAAGGGGGGTGAATAGGGTTTATCACAGTTTTTCGCTGTATTAAAAATATGACGGGATATTAAATAATAAACAGATCACAGAATGCAGCAGAAATAAAAAGCAGAAAAGAAATAACACACAAAGATACCCAGTTTCGGCAAAACCCTGCCTACTGCTGCATTCCTAAGGTTTCTACTAGGTGATAGAACGGAACCCGCTTACAAGACCATGTAAACTCGCGAACCCCTCACTCCTATCCTAACCCTTCGCTCAAAACCCTAGACTGATCTAATCCCCTAGATCATATTTCCCCTGATTACAACTCCATAACCAATAACCCTAGTTTTTACAGACTCTAGTAAACTGCCAGTTAACACCCTAACTGGTTTCCTAGATTTTACAGACTTAGAAACTGATTGGACGATTTCAATTCAATTTACAACAAAAAACAATACAAAATAAAATACATTAGAAAAATAACAAAGAAAACCCTTACCTTTAAATTAAATAGGCTAGGTTAAAATTAAAAGGCCCTGTCCAATTAGTCCTTTGCAAACCCTTAGCCTCTTTCTCCCGATTCTCTAGAAAAATAAGAATGGCCACCGTCCCTTAAACACAAATTAGGTTTTCTTCTTTTTCTCCCAAAATCAGATCGCAATTAAAGGAATTGATTTGATTCGCTTGTGGCTTCAATCTCCAGTAACTTGCTCCTTCGATTGATTTGGGTAGACGTTGTTGATGATCGAAACTTCAGAAAGAAAAATGTGAGTATTTTTGAATTTTTGAATTCGAACTTGTGATGTTTTGTTTCGATTTCGATAATCTGCCTGTGATGATGTGGTGTAATATTTATAGGACTTTTCAATCCCCAAATACATGTCTCTGATTTCACATGAATATGACTTGGCCGATTTGAGTGAAATTTCCTCTTTTGACATTCTCAGTTGAGTTTGAATTTCTTGGCTTTGAAATAGCTTGCGTGATTAATTGATGAATCTGATCGGTTCCTGAAACATGTGAACTTTGGAAAAAACAGAATTTGATTTCCACAATATACTCTTGCCAAATATTGATTGTGTAATTCTGGAAATATTATCTTTGACCTCGGCTGATTAGTTCTTGCCATTCCAGGAGAAAATTGTTGTTTGCCAAATATGATTTCCTGATTTGTTGATCATTCGAATTTCTTGGCTTGATAAATCCATGACTATTGTGAATTTAAAACTAGAAACTAATTTCATTGCCAATTTTGCTTAATCTGATTTGTTTAAAACTGGAAACAGAAATTGTCCCTTGCCATGTTAGATCATTTGAAAAAAACTTTAATGTTTGCCAAACATTTGGCACTGATGATTTCATTTCCTTTTAAACAAAAACTACCAAGAATACTAGAGTTTTTCTGGAAAGAATCTTGAAGATCTTTTGCCAAATATTATTCACTGAATTTTTGCCCAAACTGATTGTTTGCATGATTAGCTCCTGTTGTACTTTGCCATTTTTGACAGATTTGTGGAGAAATAATTAGCAATAATCAATTTATAATTTGTATCACCACTCATGTTATGTTTTGTATACACAGTGTTGTTCTATCACCATGCACAACAAACTTTATTGTTATCATTGCTTGATCAATTCTGTGCACACCATGTTTCCACCTTGTGTTGATGTATTGCTGTGTCATTTGATGCATATAAGCTGAAGCGTATGTGTGCACCACCAAAATTGATGCAGATCATACATTTTTCATGTGTAAATGAATTCACTTTGTCACTTTGACATTGTTGTAGCACTTTGCATCTGCAGCCTATATACTTGTACATCATGCATTGATTCTTGCCATGCTCTGTCATATGTTGTCGCTTTGCTGCTTTGTCATCCATGTTATGCCGCACTGTTGTGTACTTGACTTTCATACATGAACTGTTACTTTCATTGTTTCTTCTTTTTACTTTGTGCCCACTTGCTCCATGAACATTGCTGTTTGCATTGTATATGTTGAGCTGAACCATTTCATATTCACTGACCAGTTTCAGGTTGCTTCATATATTTGTCTTGTTGTGTTGTACTCAAGCTGACTTGTACTCAACCACTTTCGTGTGCATAGTTTGACATTTTGACTTTGTATATAGCTTGCCTCGACCATGAGCTGTGTGCTTGACTTACTTTCTCTTGCACTGAGTCGAGTTGGTTCACGTGGCTGCTCCTCGGTTGCTCGCTGATTGGCGAGGCAGTGCACACATGTATATTTATACACTTGTGTATATGCAGCCATCAGAAAAGATTTCCTGTCCATGTACTATACATATACAAACTGACTAGACACAGATGAATCAGATCAAGTCATGAAAAATGATGAGAAACACACCAGAAATCTGACGAAATAAAATTTTAAAAATAAAATTTATATTCGCATATATTCAGTTTTATTTCAATTGCAGTGTACTGTGTGTGTGTTTCTGTATATGACAGGTAAGCAGATGATGACTGGACTGTCAGAGAGCTGTGAAGACAGAAGATCGAAGACAGTGAATGAAGCAGTGTCAGTAAATGCGTTTGTATATGAAAGTGAATATATATATATATATATATGATTTGTATAGACATAGTGACTGTATAAGTGTTGTAGAGAGAATTATACTAATATTTGCAATAAACAAATTTTGTTTTAAATAAAATATTATTTTATTGTTGTCAAACAAACTTGTCTATCGTAATCAGTTTATTTACAAGTACAATCTTCTATGAATGTATATGAAATGGGATGTGTTCAAATAGTGGAGTTATAAATAGTTGTACTATTTGAATAATTGAAATATAATATTCAATTTAAATAAAATACTATATGAATATATGAATGTCTGTACAGTCGTATTCTATTTAAATATAAATATTATACTCTTGTCTATGATGTATATATAGAACAGTACAGTAACAAACACATTTAAAATAATATTTATTTGGTTGTTATCATCAAACAAAAATCATATAAATATGTATACAACTACGTCATAAACAACAATCTCCCCCTTTTGATGATGACAAATAAATAAAAGATTTTGAGCACAATAAATTTGTGTGACAGTGAATATTGAACTCCCCCTATTTATTAGCTCCCCCTACAATTGTGCATGAGTGAAAAGAATGAAAAATGAATGAATTTTCAAAAATTAAAATATTTATAAAATATTCACTCATAAATCAAAATCTCAACCCATTCTCCCCCTTTGTTATCATCAAAAGGATTCAGAATTTAAAATATAGATGAAAAATGACTAAAAAAAATATAATTTCAGCTTAAGAGGAAGAACGGTCATCATAAATCTCAATCAATTAAACAAAAACCATAATAAACTGAGAACTAGTGATATATTTCACATTGTAGAGAATGACAAATTTACGATGAAATTTATATATAATGGAGAGAGTTCAAAAAGACATGAATATTTTCCAATAATTCCAAAAAGTTTCCAATAAAATTTGTGAAGAATTTACACAAAAACAGTGATGGATTTGGACTATAATTATAAATTCAACTTAAGTGAAAAAATAGTATAATCTCAAATCCCAGTAGTTATTAATCAACAAATCATAATACATCATAAGATTTCAACACATTTCACAAATTAGAAAATGGATTGATAGGCTGGTTTTTACACACCAAGGAGAATTTCGTATAAAAATTCATTTATTGCAAATTCTTTTCTTTTCTTTTTCTTTTGATTTAAGAGCACACTGAGCACACATAACCAGATCTTGGATTTTTAAATGAGATCATTTGCAGCTTAAATATAAGTAATCTCGTAACCATGCATAACCAGAGCTTGGATTTTTAAATGAGGTTAGAGAAACACTTATGTATTAATTATATTTATAATTTCATTTTCGGTTCCAACAGAAAAACTCCTCAGTATATAAAACCAATATGAATGATAGAAATGTGGTAGGTACAGAAATGGACTGTGAAATAAATTTCCAAATTAATTATATTACGAAATATGATCGACTGTACCGGGATCATTGAAAATTTTCAATTATCACTAATTCTGAATAAATAACATAGTCTCATTTCTATCACAAATATTTCCACTGTTTATTCAAAAAGATTTTAAAACATATTAACTCTCCACGTTTATATAAAATTATCATTGATGGCAGAATGATGATAAATGAAGGAGATGGTCGTGAAATAATTGATAATTCCAAGATATTATAATAAATTTTCAACCATCATGAAAAATCTAAATAAAATATCCTCTTGTTGTGAAATATACTACAGTCACAATTCATCATAATTTCAAAATCTAGTAATAATTTTGATGAATTATAAATGCAGTCCAATTTGGATATTGATTTCAATTTCTGAATGAATAATCAATAAATAATCTTAAACTTGAAAATCAATTACAGGAGGAATATGAAGTGCTATACAGGACAAGAGGGATTAAAATATATACAAAAAAATTTCAACACATCTGATACTAATTGGTGTCCTTATTAACAAATTTTAATCACAAAGCCCAACCAGACAAGATCAACAAATTTGGCACATTAATCAGAACTGCATACAAGAACAAGCAGTTATTTGTAAAACAGTATCAAAGCAGCAACCAGATCATAAACAAGCAATTTCCAAAATATTTTTAGAACAATATCAGAGCAGCACAAGAAATAGTTTCAAATCAGACTTGTCAAGATGACGGTCACATAAGATGATTCATGATCCAATGATTAAAAATACCATTTATTTGTAATCATTTGAGGAATATGAAACTCTCAAGATTCAGTGAATCAATCACACCAAATTATTAATTTCAGATTCAATATATGTGTGAGATTCAATAAATCAGTAATTTCAAATGATTTGAAACAAGCAAATATTTAAGTCAAATTACCATGAAATAATAGAGAGATTTAAGACCATTTTTTCAAAGAATTTTTCCAAAATTATTTCTGACAAGTACAAAAGAAATTCCATATCATTTACATCAAATTTGAGAGGTATTCATGATAAAAATAATTTATTTGAAATCACTTGAATCAATGTCAAGTTTGAGATATAATGAATTATTCACACAAGATTGATAATTTTAAGATTAAGAGGTGTGTGACATTCAAGATATCAAGAATTTCAGATGATTTCAAACAAACAAATTTCAACCATAATGATCATGAATAAAGGTGAAATTCAAGATGTATCACTGATTCAATACAATTCAAAAATATCCAAGCCAGTCTGAAAAATAATGAAATTATCACAACTGATAAATAGTAGAGTGCTGTAATGAGTATAATATATTGAGATTTTCTAAAATGGATTAGAAGAAACTCAAAACAGCAGAAGTATGTGAAATTTCATTAAATATTCAGATCTTCAAAAATTTAGAATTCAGATCAACAGTGTTCAGGTTATGACAAGAAAACATCAACACTGTTATGAATTCAGAAAACAAAAAACAAACTTTAAAACAATTGTAGATATTTACAAAATTAAATTCAAGACCTGGAAAAGATTAAAACATTAAAGTTTTATTCAAATGGAAAATTTTCTAGAAAATCAAAGGTTCTGCAATTGGAAGTTTAGACAGAATAGAGAAGAAAAATATTGCAGTGACAAATCAAAAACAAAACAAAAAAATAGACAGGGGTAGAAGAAGGAATAAACAAAGAGAATAAAATATTTATAAAGATGAGTTCAGATATTATACCTGAAATCCATGTAAACCAGAATCTCCGACTCATCAGATGTGGCTAAGGAACTATTAATAAATCTGTGATATGTAGCCGTTTGAATCCAATTTTTCTTTAGCTATGCAGTTCCTCAACCTCCTTCGGTACCTAACTGTTAAGAGGATTGAGTGGTCTAACAAAAGCAGTAAAACCACTCATAGTTTTGTTCTCATCTTTTGGTACCCAAATTTGTTTGTATAACAATCTGTTAGAATCAACTAGAGTATCCTGTGGAACCCAAATTCGTTTAGTTTTTCCAAAAATCATTTTATTTCTTTTGGGGTACACAACTGTTCAACTGGATTGTTATCGAACCAATTCTTGTCTCATTTGTGATTCAAAAATCTTTTGGAATTTTCAAAACTCAAAATTTCAGAATGACCCTTCTTGAAGCAGTTTGAAGGATTTTTGAAATTACAAGAATTTAGTTTTTCAAAAACATTGTTGTTCCCAAAACCAAGACCAGTTTTATTTCCAGGAGAAAGTTGATTTGTCAACAACATATTAAAGGATTTTTCTCCTATTGAAAAACGTTTTAAACTCAATTCAAGATCGTTGATTTTGGACTTAAGATCAGAATTTTCTTTCATCAGATTTGAATAATGGTTAATGCTGATCTTTCTCCTTTTAGTATCATTTTGTTTCAAAAACAAATTTTCATTCTCAAGAAGTTTAATTTCGGTTTGGGACTCAGCGATCTCAGATTCAAATTTAGTTTGTTTTTCAGCCTCCTATTTTTCAAAAAATTTGAAGTTTCTTTTTCAAGCTCTTTTAAAATCGAATCGGATTTCAACAAATTTTCTTTTTCGACAATTTCAAATTTGGAGTTTATATCAGTCTTAAAACTTTCAAATTCCTTTTGTAAAAGATTGTTCAAACTTGATAACTCAGTCTTGTTATCTTTTAAGATCAGAATTTCATTTTCATACTTTTGGATATTTTTATTGAGAAGAACAAGATTAGTTTTCAATTTAAACAACTTTCGCAATCAGAGTTTAAGGAATTTTTAGAGTGTTCAAGTTCTGTTTCCAAATCATTGATTTTGCCAGTCAACTCAGAATTCTTAGATTTCAAAGATTTGTTTTTAGAATGGAGTTTAACAACAGATTTAGTTAAATCAGCGCACATATAAACCAAATCTTCGTATGTGAGATTTTCAGGTTTAGCATCTGTTGATTCTCCATCATTTGATTCATCTGTTTCTCCTATTAAGCACATATCTGAATTTGAGTTGACGCTCTAGGGTTTTGAGCAGTCATCAGATTTTCCATACATTGTATTTAGAGTCCTCCAGATTTCCTGCGCAGTTAAATAATGGGAAATAAGGCTATATTGGTCATCATCCATATAAGAACATAAAATATGAGTAGCGCGAGAATTAAATTCAATATCAAACCTATTTACAATATCGTACTCATTTAAAATACTATTTCAACATTTAATATCAACAGATTTTAAATAGGATTTCATTTCTGATTTCCAATTTAAAAAATCTGTACCATTAAAAATAGATGGAGTATGACTGGACTAACTGTCTATGGACTGACAACTAGGATACATGGTTCTAGGGTTAATGAAACAACCTGCTCTAATACCACTTGTCTAAATTAACCCTAGAGGGGGTGAATAGGGTTTGTCACAGTTTTTCGCTCAGTTAAAAATCTGACGGGATATTAAATAATAAACAGATCACAGAATGCAGCAGGAATAAAAAGCAGAAAGGAAATAACACACAAAGATTCCCAGCTTCGGCAAAACCCTGCCTACTGCTGCATTCCTAAGGTTTCTACTAGGTGATAGAATATATCCCGCTTACAATACCATGTAAACTCGCGAACCCCTCGCTTTTATTCTAACCCTATGCTCAAAACCCTAGACTGATCTAATCCCCTAGATCAGATTTCCCCTGATTACAACTCCATAACCAGTAACCCTAGTTTTTACAGACTCTAGTAAACTGCCAGTTAACACCCTAACTGCTTTCCTAAATTTTACAGACCTATAAACTGATTGGACGATTTCAATTCAATTTACAACAAAAAATAATACAAAATAAAATACAATAGAAAAATAACAAAGAAAACCCTTCCCTTTAAATTAAATAGTCTAGGTCAAAATTAAAAGGCCCGGTCCAATTAGTCCTTTGCAAACCCTTAGCCTCTTTTTCCCGATTCTCTGGAAAAATAAGAATGTCGTCGTCCTTTAAAAACAAATTAGGTTTTCTACTTTTTCTCCCAAAACTAGATCGCGATTAAAGGAATTGATTTGATTCACTTGTGGCTTCAATCTCCAGTAGCATGCTCCTTCAACTGATTTGGGTAGACGTTGTTGATGATCGAAACTTCAAAAAGAAAAATGTGAGTATTTCTGAGTTTTTGAATTCGAACTTGTGATGTTTTTTTCGATTTCGATAATCTGCCTATGATGATGTGGTGTAGTATTTATAGGATTTTTCAATCCCCAAATACATGTCTTTGATTTCACATGAATATGACTTGGCCGATTTGAGTGAAATTTCCTCTTTTGACATTCTTGGTTGAATTTGAATTTCTTGGCTTTGAAATAGCTTGCGTGATTAATTGATGAATCTGGTCGGTTTCCTGACACATGTGAACTTTGGCAAAAACAGAATTTGATTTCTACATTATACTCTTGCCAAATATTGATTGTGTAATTTTGGAAATATTATATTTGACATTGGTTGATTAGTTGTTGCCATTCCAGGTGAAAATTATTTTTGCCAAATATGATTTCCTGATTTGTTGATCATTCGAATTTCTCGGCTTGATTAATCCATGACTGTTGTGAATTTAAAGCTGGAAACTAATTTCATTACCAATTTGCTTCATCTGATTTGTTTAAAACTGTAAACAGAAATTGTTCCTTGCCGTGTTAGATCATTTGAAAAAAACTTTAATGTTTGCCAAACATTTGGTCATTGATGATTTCATTTCCTTTCAAAAAAAACTACCAAGAATACTTGAGTTTTTCTCGAAAGAATCTTGAAGATCTTTTGCAAAATATTATTCACTGAATTTTTGCCCAAATTGACACTACACCATAGATGGCCTACGACAACCCCAGAGAAGTGACGCAGTAGGTGCCAAAAAGTGTTGCTACAGGCAAAAAATGATCTGTGGCAACACTTTTTTGGGGTTGCCTTTTGCCGCGTTGCCTTAGAGTCAAAGGCAACGCCTTTGCGACTCTATGGCAATATCGGTATAGGTGTTGCCACAGGTACCAATACAACAAAAAAAATACCCTTTTTTACAAAGTCAACCTTTTTTACAAATGTTTCTAGCAGTTGTTAAATTTTATTTTACAACTATTAAAAGTAATTATACCTCAACTGCTATTAATCAAAATTTTCATAATATTATAATAAATATCATTAAAACATAGTATTCAAACATAGTATTTTATTCAAATAAATATTTTATTTCAACATTTCAAATGATACAATTTTTGACTCCACTATTTTACATTCACTCGTATGTATCATTCATATTTACATACATTCCTCACCACATTGTCACTCGATTCACTCATATATATACAGACTCACACATACAACCATAAGCAAGAAAAAATATACGAAAATGATTATGCCTAGTATGCTACGCTTCTAACCTTGTATGGATTCCAACCCGAAACTGGTATGCCTGGTGATATCATCATCGACCCAACTATTGGTTGCATATATTGAGCTTAGGATGATTGAATTTGCAAGTTGACCCAAATTTGGATTGTCCAGTTCTAACATAATAGGAGCATTCTCTTTCACCCTGGATAATTAAGAAGTAGCCAATATGACCAAACATGAAATAAAAAATGGGCAAGGATTGCAAGATGGACCATATTTGCAATTAAAGGTAGATAATTCTAATTAGTATATTGGTGAAAGTGAACAGAAAGTATACCTGAAGTAAATTTCCATGTGAAAACAATTCAGGCCTCCTCATAGGTAGTATTACAAGTTCATTCAAGGTTGTCTTTACACCCTCAAGAGCACCAATATGATCAAATTTCACCCCTATTTCTCTGGTGGGACCACCGCTAAAACATGATTAGTCTCATATTCGTCCTTGGCAAGGCTCTAATGAATGCATACATTAGAAAAACAAGCATAAAGGATTATAATTTTTATAATGCTTGAACATGAAGCTTTGCAAGTAAACGGAGAGAAGTGTGTGTTATGCATACTGACCTTCAAAGTTACTGCAGTTTTCGAAGAAACAGACTCTTGTTTCATAAGCCTTGATACTGCGATTTCCAAGCTTCATATATAAAAGTAACATAGTTAAGCAACCAAAATAAAATACTATTTTCTAAGAGAACAAGATAATAATACCTCTCACGTGGAATCATATATAAACCTCCGTAATGCTGCTCCAAGGGAGCAGCCACCATGCAGGCGGCGACAACGGCAGTTTACCACTGCTGGTGATGGCAGTTTACCTACTGCCTGCCAGTTCCCAACTGACAGCCAAAATTAAAGAAATTAGTTTTTTTCATTTCCGCTTCCTCAATGAAGAACCACTAATAGGTATGTTATAAGTTGTGTATATATTGCTTATAACTTATAACGAATTTTCTACGTAACTTAGCTAAAATATTAGCCAAAATGACCCTAATTATTTCCTTCTAAGAAGCCATAGTAATATGTGTGTGTGTGTGTGAAGGTGACCAAGCAACCAACCTGTGAATAGCTTTAGAAACATGATGTTTATTACCAATATTGTCGCTAGTTTCATCAATACCTTTTTCTTCCTTGGCCTTCTTTGTTTTCCTGTTTTTCTTCTCTGTCTTCTCGTTCTCTCTTGCCCAAACTTGATTCCCTTGCTTGAAGAACTGATAAACAGTTATCATAAAAAAGAAAGCGTACAATAAACAATTGTAGTGGATTGATTACGCCTGCAAAGACTAACCTTTGTGAAACACTGATCTTCTCTTATGCATCCACAGTGACCGATAAACCATTTCGTCACTGCACCACTTAATGAAAAGAACCATGGAGCTAGGGTTGATAACTGATGAAGAGATCATCTTATTGCTTACTAAAAACGATTGACTAAAATTGCATACATATATTTTGGGCATTTGAAAATGATCTAAGCTCCGCAAACCAAATACCATAGCATCAACAACTCAGTTCCATGAACATATGGAAAAACAAAGTAATAAAGAAACATAACATTCAACCTGATGTGCCAAACGCCATGAAAAATGCTTGAGGTCTCCGCAGCTACCAATCGAGCAGTAATGTTAATGATTCCCATCAATTTCCTTTGTTTCTCTGTCTCAAACTCATATCAACCATCAATTTTCCCATGATCTGTACTTTAATAACACAGTGGAGTCAAGTAAATAATTAAATCAAATTGTGTATGGCTGAGATCAGTTAGTATTTTCCAATTACAAGTGTATACGATAAGATCAGTTAGTATTTTCCAATTACAAGTGTCTGTGCGCATGCATTTAAATAGTTCTATATATATATACACACATATATACATATTGTGTCAATACCAGAAATAGTGTCTGTGTGCATGCATCTATCTAGTGATATGTATTGTCAACGCCAAAAATAAGCTGAATACATAAGCAGCAACAAGAATTTTAGCCTTTTTTTGTTCGATGGTTCAGTACATTGTTGAGGTCTCCACAGCTACCGATCGAGCAGCAACAAGCATAACAAGTTTTATATGCAAGCCAGCTTATATAATTCTAATCGGTTTGAAGGTTCAGAGATAAACTGTCAAATGGGCAACTAATTTTGTTTTAACTTTCCTAACAAATTAGTTAATGTCGAATCCATTTTCTAAATTCCAGAGTATGTGTTAGAATCCAAATTATACTTTTAAAATACAAAGCCATTAATACCAATTAATTAACTTTTGCATGAATTAAATAATTTTGGGATTAGGGTTGCATAAATCGTGTTCTTAAGGGAAACTGATTTAGGGTTTTGGTTTCTATTATACCTCTTCCGTGCTTTTCCACCTCGCTGTTTACTCTGCAACTCCAACAATGATTACAGCTCTTCTCTGACCTTAGACAGCCTGGGATGCGAGACTCTATGAATTTGAGCTAATCCCAATTATGTTGTCATATCGATTGGGAAAACCGCTGTAGTTTAGGTATTTTTGGGGTGGATAACTGGAAGAAGCGAAGGATTATGAGATCTGTATAATGTGCAATTTGGGGTTATATAATATGTAGATCGAAAGCTTGAACGACTGTATTTTTTGAGGAGGATCGTTTGTCTCCTTCCTCGAATTTGGGGTTATATTTTTTGTAGATCGAAAGATTGAACTCACCGATTGTAAAATTAATTGAAAATTTTGACTGATTTTGAAAATTTGGGGAAAATGAAAATAAGCGGGTAAAAGAAAATAACTGCGGGAATTAGAAATGGGTAAGCTGCGGATAAGGGTGTTGATTGAATGGTTGGGATTTTGTTTTAACAAAAGGTGTGGATCGCTGAGGTGTCATTATTTTTTAACTTTTTTAATCTTAATATATGTATAGCTACTGCAACGCAATTTGATATCTATGCCAACTCATTGAAGCGTGCGTTGCAATAGACAAAAAACAGCATAGCAACGGAAACATTGTAGCTAGCAACACCATGGCGTAGTGTGATTGTTTGCATGATTAGCTCCTGTTGTACTTTGCCATTTTTGACACAGTGATTTGTGGCGAAATAATTAGCAATAATCAATTTATAATTTGTGTCACCATTCATGTTATGTTGTGTATACACAGTGTTGTTCCATCACCATCACAACAAACTTTACTGTTATCATTGCTTGATCAATTCTATGCACACCATGTTGCCACCTTGTGTTGATGTATTGCTGTGTCATTTGATGCATATAAGCTGAAGTGTATGTGTACACCACCAAAGTTGATGCAGATCATACTTATTCATGTGTAAATGAATTCACTTTGTCACTTTGACATTGCTGTAGCACTTTGAGTCTGCAGCCTATATACTTGTACATCATGCATTGATTCTTGTCGTGCTCTGTCATATGCTGTAGCTTTGCTGCTTTGTCATCCATGTTATGACGCACTGTTGTGTACTTGACTTTCATACATGAACTGTTGCTTTCATTGTTTCTTCTTTTCACTTTGTGCCCACTTACTCCATGAAAATTGTTGTTTGGCTTGTATATGTTGAGCTGAACCATTTCATGTTCACTAACCAATTTCATGTTGCTCCATATATTTGTCTTCCTGTGTTGTACTCAAGCCGACTTGTACTCGACCACTTTGGTTTGCATCGTTTGACATTTTGACTTTGTATATGGCTTGCCTCGGCCATGAGCTGTGTGCTTGACTTACTTTCTCTTGCACTGGGTCGAGTTGGTCCACGTGGCTACTCCTCAGTTGCTCGCTGATTGGCGAGGCAGTGCACATGTGTATATTTATACACGTGTGTATATGCAGCCATCAGACAAGATTTCTTGTCCCTGTACTATACATATACAAACTGACTAGACACAGATGAATCATATCAGGTCATGAAAATGATGAGAAACACACCAGAAATCTGAGGCAAATAAAATTTATATTCGCACGTATTCAGTTTTATTTCTATTGCAGTGTATTGTGTGTGTGTTTCTGTATATGACAGGTAAGCAGATGATGACTAGACTGACAGAGAGTTGTGAAGAAAGAAGAATGAAGACAGTGAATGAAGCAGTGTCAGTAAATGCGTTTGTATATGAAAGTGAAAATATATATATGATTTGTATAGATAGAGTGACTGTATGAATGTTGTAGAGAGAATTGTACTGATATTTGTAATAAACAAATTTTGTTTGAAATAAAATATTATTTTATTGTTGTCAAACAAACTTGTCTATCGTATTCAGTTTATTTACAAGTACAATCTTCTGTGAATGTATATGAAATGGGATGTGTTCAAATAGTGGAGTTATAAATAGTTGTACTGTTTGAATAATTGAAATATAATATTCAATTTAAATAAAATACTATATGAATATATGAATGTCTATACAGTCGTATTCTATTTAAATATAAATATTATACTCTTGTCTGTGATGTATATATAGAACAGTATAGTAATAAACACATTTAAAATAATATTTATTTGGTTGTTATCATCAAACAAAAATCATATAATTGTGTATACAACTACGTCATATACAACATTGTCGTTTCTATATCTTCTGAAATACGGTGGTTGCGCAACCGTAAGGTGACAATTCATTTGGTACACTCAAGTTGAATGAGTGGTCGGTCATGTGTGACTTGGCTGCAAGATGTTCTTGTTGAACCCTAGAGTATTTTTCTCTAGAGGTACACTAATCGGGAGGTGGTCCTATACCTTGTCATGTTGGAAATCAAACCTGCAATACGAGCCTTATGTTTTTAGATGTATGCCAACTATGTTGGAAAGTGAGATCTAAGCTCTTCGTTTATATTTTCATTTATTTGTGGATCGATAGACATCATTATAACATCCCTAGATTTTTGATATAAAAAGTGTTTTGGCTATCATAAGGTAAAAACACATACTATGTTTATGTGTGGTCGTGTCTTACGAGAGTTCCGTTTTTCGAAAGGATTTTCTAAAGTTAAGAAAGTTGTTTTTATTACTGAAAGTCTTCCAGACTGACAATCTGTGTGAATTTTCCTGTTGTTAAATGAGCTTGGTCAAGCCGAGTGCATTTCAAGGTTACATCAGGATTTGCTTGGAGCTTCAGGAGAGGAGCCGGAGTCGAGACGTAATTCCTTATTTTCTGGTAATAAATTATTCCGCTGTGTGAGTTGTATTGATCTGTGTGTACTATGATGTTATAATCATACATGTATATACATGGTTTTCTCTTGAGTAAAAAGTTTTTGATATATTATATTTTGTCCATTCCGCTGCGAGGTTCTATTTCTGCTATGATTCTATGTTGTTGTTGTTGTTCTTCTTCTTCGATTCTAATCTTTCTATCTTTTCTCACTCTTTAATTTCTTTCTCTTAACTATCTGCTTTTCTATGCAATTTAAGTTGACATATGTTGTTAAATGTCGGCTTAAACTGTAGGGAAAAAGTGGGTCGCTACACTACACTCTAAAACAGTCAAACCAGTGGAGCTTGAAGTCCCCTCTCATCGAACGACGTACTATGATCCTTTGAACAATAAGGAGTTTTATTGGAGTTACTTGATATAATTAAAGAAAAGAGAGAGGAGACTGACTTGTGTGCCTCAGCACATAGACATCGGGTCGCCCGATACTATAACAAGAAGGTTCGACCTAGAAACTTTGAGCCTGGTAGCCTCATCCTGAAGCATGTCTTTCCTGGCCCTTTCCATATGGGACCGAAGTGGGAAGGACCCTGCGTTATCTAATAGAAACTTGATAACGGAGCTTTCAGGTTGACGACTGTTAATGAAGACCGACTCCCAAGGGCATGGAATGCTGAGCATCTATGATATTATTTTACTTACACTTTTATTTCTGCAATTTCGTAAATATAATTTCATTTCCTAACTTTGTAATAAGGTCTGACTCGTTGATTTTGTGTTATAAATAAAGTTCCTTCCATGCTCTGTGACTATTTATAATAATATGGCTAAGTGTTGTGATTCGACCATCCTAGGCCAAAAATTGAACGAAGGGAATGACTAATTCCCCAATGGCATTCGTTCGCTCATGTTTTGACGAGCTTACTCAATTCTGCAATTAGTCTGATAAGAGTTAACAAAGTCCGAGCTTGACTTAGATGCTCGGTAAGGCGATCCACACTTTAAAGAATAAAATATAGGAACGGCGTCCAAATGGATGAGAAACGACCATTCGCACACTCAACTCTAATTCTCACGGCTTGAGAGAGAGTATAAAGAAATTGGGTTAGCGTGACGGCATGCCATCATTTAAGGCTGCTTAACCTACAACTCTAATCTGAATTAATGATGGGAGAGTGTAAAGTCTTAAGGACTGGATGTCCGATGGGCTTAGCTCAACCTCCACTGACGCTGGAGGCATGATCACAGAGTTACAGATTAACTTCGAACGCGTTCCTAACGCGGTATGTGATTCAAAGTTAATTGGGGAGATATACACTGCCTTCAGCTCAGAGCACTTTCTCATCCTAAACACGACAGGTTATGAGTTAACTGAGACTTAGTAAAAATTAAATTGTAAGTACATTAAATGGAAAGCGAGATAAACTTGCAAACAAACAAACTATTTTATTTACACTACAGGCTTATATAGGAAGATAAGTCAAAAACGCTAGGTCATACTTGCACAAACCACAACATGCCTACAAAAGAATAAATGAAAGGAGTCTATTTTTCTTAGGCTTGTCATCAGTCTTTTGTTATTTCACTTCTCCAAATCGGACTCGTTCAAGACTTGACATTTAGAAGGCATGTCATTGCTAGACCCCTCAATGCCCTTCTCAAACTTATCATCCTTCTTTTTCGACCTCTTATCCTTTCTATAAAACTTGACCTCCTCAGTCGACGCTGAAGACTGCAAAGCTCTGGGAGGAGGAATTATCTATAGAGGACTCCTCCTCATCCACAACTCGATTTTCTGATGCATGCCTCTCCTCCTCGAGCAGCTCACTTCAAGCATCGGCTAAGGTATGAGGGTAGTCTTCCACCTAAGACATGTTGCTATACCAGTAGACTTTGGCAAAGAAGCTCATGACCACATGCTCAAACTCCTCCTCTGCTTTCTTTACTTTATCCAGCTTCTTCCTTAACCCCTCTAAATCTAAGTCATATTGGATTTTGAAGTCGGAAGCAAATTCTATAGCTGCATGGGCATTATCCTCAACCTTATTAGCCTTCGCTTTAGCTTCGATCAACCAAACTTTCAGCCCAACATTCTCCTTCATGAAGGCATCTTTACCTTACTGAAGGCTGCCACACTTAAATTTTAAGTGTGTATTCTCCTGGGTGAGAGCCTTACATTCATCCTCGATGGATTTTGTTCTCAGGCTCTGGGCATCAAGATCTCCATGGAAGCGGTCTACGAAGTCGTTATATTTATTTTTGCACTTCTCAACATTCGATTCTGACGCCTTCAACTTAGCGTTGGCATCTGCAAGCTCTTTATCAGCATGGGCCAAAGAATTATTGTCACATTTTCATAGCTGGCACATGTAAGCTTTCGGGAAAATTTGCATATCTCTTTATTTTATCCGACAATATCATTAAGCTCCATTTTTACCCTCTCCTCAGCATTTTCTGGGACAGAATGTAGCTAAGGAACAAAATGCATGCACCCAAAATAATACTAAGGAAATTAGAGTATCATAATTTTCTTTTGCTCCTCCGTAGATGGTTCAACCACAATTGGGTCCGGAACCTATGTAACTTGAGACACATGCTTGTTAGGGATTGTTGTCGGCCTCTCTTTGCCTTTATCTTTATGTTTTGAATGCCTTTTTGAGTAATTCTATTTATGGTGAGCTTCCTTTGCTGCAATGAATGCCTTAGCAACAAATCTGTCACCTTCACGAGTGTCTTTTGGTCCTTGGTCTATCAGTGTCGTGGCGATCGGGAGAAATAGAAGAGATAAAGGGTGATATTTATAATATTGGCGACGTCTCACTCTCTCCCATTCCTCTTATCATGAGTCCAATGCTCCTTCTCCTGGTTGGAGTGATATTTGGGCAGGAAACCGCTCCTTGAAATAGTGCACGAGTTTGTTGTAATCGTATAACCTTAAAGACATTGTACCTGCAAGTCAAGATGAATCAACATCAGAACTAGGAAATTATGAGACGGATAATAGCTGTTACGTGCAGTACACGTGTCGTGTGTGTCCTAGTGCATCCCCCCAACAGACATATTGTTGGCGCTTTGCCAGTCGGAGTAATTTCTATGACCCCAGTCGAGACACTTTCTCCCTCAGATGTGGGAAGAAGATAAGAGGAGCTAAGTCTAGAAAAGTGTACTGCTCAAATGACAGATCCAGATCATTTAACCCATTAAAGAGGTTCTCCATGGAGGGTGATCTACCCCCTTGGACTGAATATTAAGGCTATTATTGCGGAGTGTGATCTGATGTGGACTCTCTGCCACCTCCTTCTCTAAGACAGAGATTTCTCGATGACTGATTTCTCTATAAAAGGAGTTTTCTACCTTTCCTCGGTTGTTTTCTTAGGATATTTCACTTTCTCTTCTCCCATGGGTTTCTGACTAGACCCGGGGGCAGTTACTCTCTAGAAAATGACTCATTCACTGGAACATTCCTCGGAGTAGTCAAATAGGTGCGATATGCATTGCTAATGGGCTTGTCTGAGCTATTACCTGCAAAGAGATATGAGTTTTATAAACTCTCGGGTGAAGTCGAGAAAAGAAATTCAAGATTTGGCACTTACGGCATAGAGTCCATCTTCTTATGCACTATGTAACGACCCGAGAATCCGTACCAATTTGTGTTGATAAATATCCTACACATTCAACTCAAAGTGCACGAAAATTCAGATCATTAATAGAAAAAATAAGAGGATGAGATAGAAAATATAGAACTAATAGAATAGAAGAAGAAGAAGAAGAAGAACACAACTGAGCAGAATCAGAGCAAACACGAATCTCATAGCGGAACGAATAAAATATATTATATAACATAACTTTAAAATACAAAACTGTATTGTACATACATACCATTATCAGAATACAATACATCATATCACAGCGGAAATAATCTCTAAATACTAACGGTGAAGCCTTCTGCTTTTAGCTCCTCCAAGTATATCTGTAAAAGCCTGAAACACTTGACTGCTCGTACAAATTTGGGCACCCAAGAGTTTAGTGAAACAAAAAAAATAAACTCTGGGTCAGTCATGGGACTGGTGTGAGTAAATTCCAACCATACGGTTTAACTTTGAAAATCGTTTTGGAACAAAAGGATAATAGTAAGACCAACCCACACATAAACATGGACGGTTTTTACATTACTATAACCCAAAATATTTTGATATCAAAATCCAGTGATATTATAATAATGTCTAATCAAGTAAATAACCAAATAGCAGAACGCCTGCATCTCACGCTCTACATACATAGTATAAAATCAAAAACCGTAAGGCGCTTATTGGAGATTGGATTCCATCTATGACAAGGTATGGGACTACCTGCCGATAGTGTATCTCTAGAGGCGAATACACTGGGTTCAACAAGAACGTCTTGCAACCCGGCCCACACATGACCGACCACTCATTTCACTTGAGTGTATCGAATGTATGTCACCAACGGTTGGGCTCAAACCACCGTTTCCCGAGAAGGGACGGCATCGAAATAGATTAACGAAGTAAAAGGAATTTCTCTAGATAGGTGATTATATATCCTACTAGGAGCAACCCACATAGCCATGCTGTCTGTCCGATTTTTGTCATTTCCTGGTTGTGAAGCTTGAGGCTACGTCTATCTTTTAGAATAGCTGGCCACGATACACTTTGAATGCCACATCGTCAAACCCGTCAAATCACTAGTTGATCTTCCTAAAAATATTACGGGTATAAAAGCTAAGAGAAACGAATTTCTCCACCACCAGACGTAATACCTTGAAAAGATCGTCTTATGTGACCGTTAGGAATACTCTGTCAGACATTCGTCCATACAAGTTGTCCTGGGACTGGACAATCAGAAAACACCATTCTGGAACATGACGACCCTTGCCTTTCACTCCGTCTTCAATTGCCTTCAGCATAGTCAAATCCGCAGCGCTTATGCCTATACGGAGTGGTTTTCGGATAATAGATCTAACCGGTCTCTCCGTATTGACAATGAGGGTCAAAACACTTCGATAGTCGGTTATTTAACTATCGAAGTAAAAACAAACATTCATAACTAACATCACACAATCACGAGCACTTTTATTTAACATTCGTTCTTATATTTCTTTAGACAAGCGTCGTTACTTATTACTTTAGAATAAGTGGATTTCAAACCAAATTGTTTCCATTCCCTAGGGAGTAGTGCTATGCATAAAAATCACGATTAAGCTTGGTTAACAGCGCTAATTTATCGTTATAGTTCAAAACTTGTCATACGCTGTAATATTCCCTTTTATAACTAATCTCGACATAACAGTCACACTTAAGCCTAGTCAACAACGTTATTTTATCGCTATAGTTCACAGACTTGCAATATGCTACTATATTCCACTTTATAATTAATCTCAACACCTCTTTCCGTTACAAAAATCTTGACATCTCTTTTTGTTACAAAAATCTTGATATCTCTTTCTGTTACAAAAACCTTGATATCTCTTTCTGTTACAAAAATCTTGATATCTCTTTCTATTACAAAAATCTTGATATCTCTTTCTATTACAAAAATCTTGATATCTCTTTCTGTTACAAAAATCTTGATTCCGTACCTTATTAAAAATTATTGGTTTCAAACCAATTCTTTAATATCTTATCAAATTCTAATATAATTTCTAAAAGCAAATTATTTATAACCCACTCAACATAGCCGAATTCTCATTATAAATCAATTATAGATTTATTCAATCCTGCTCTTATCGAACATCGAAATGAATTTCACCCTTCCCTTTTTAACCGACTTCCCAACTCCCAAAATCATTTTTGAATATATATTTCTAACTTATTATTCATACTAATTTTCTCTAAATATCATTTAAGAATCAAATTACTTGTTTAAATAGAATTAAACAAGTTATAGTATTCCGGCCCAATCCATATTCAGTTTCTATCATGATAATACTAGATTTCCTTTTTAAACTTGAATTCTTTTCAATATATTTTTATGGTAATTGAATATTTATTATTTCAAGGCCAGTGTAAGCCTATATTCTAAACAAACAAATAATCAACCATGTCACATCATACAACATAATACATGGAAACAAAAATATTATTGTTGAGGAATCCAGTTGAATTCCTCCAACCTGTTTCTCTGCACTCACAGATGTTAGTTGACATAAATACTAATTTCATATCGGTATAATGGTAACGGCATCAGCGTTAAATTGACGATGTATATAATTAACGATGTGCTTCAACCAAGTAAATCATCCAAACAATCATCGCACACAGCATTCAATCATTATTTAAAATATAATTAAAATATAATTAAAATATTTTAAATAAAATAGAGTTAGTGAATTTACTCACCTTGCGTGTTAACCGTTAAATAACGATTTGCATTTGCTGATTTCACCAAATGTTTTAATTGCCTAAACTGTATCATGCTCAAAATCACTTCAGATCAGTTTCAGTATCCAGTTTGTATGATTTCAATGTAACTGTCGGTGTCAAATTCTTCAACTATATTGATTACGTGATAATACCCATCCCCGTCCTTCTCCTCAGTACCCACTCGTTTACCGCCATTTCTCATTCCAATTCATTTAAACTTCCTACGTTCTTCTTAATGACCTCATATATGCAGAGCATTCAACATGCACCTTCGTCGTCAAGGATCTTCACACACGGTATATCGACATTTGTTTCGACCGAAGACCCAAACTTACATACGCTCTCCAACACCTGATCCTTGCACCATCGTTCATAGTTGTACCCTCACCATGCCTTGCAACTTCCACTTACAGTCGCGTTTTCAACACATAGAAGAAAGAACCGACCTTCTATAAGCTGGAAATGCAAGTGCTCCAAGCAATAAACAATACGCCCCACTCACATGGGTACTTCTCATTACACCAACTTCTCCTCACTTTCTCAGCGCCATGTATGATGCATCCACTCATGCATCCCAAGCCCACACCATTCCAACAGTAGTCCATCCTACCATCCACGCCTCATCCCAACACAAATAACTCTACATCCGATCACTGCTTCACATTCGAACTCACCCTCGTGTTGCCAGACCTCACCACCATTTCCCACTTGTGTTGAAATACCTAGCCGTAACTACAGGGTAGCAATTCTTTTTCCAGTTCAACACAAAACAGTCCGTACCTCTGTATGTAGATTACCAGTTTCAACTTCCCTCCTACCCTTAGATCAAATATTAGTACAGGACTCATCACCTTCAAACAAAGCATGGCAGCTTTGATCCCCTCTTTTACTCACGTTGTCAGCAACCCTACACTTGTAACAGTACCGCCTTCAGTAGTAATATTCAAAGCTTGAAACAATGACCCCAACTCCAATCATTTTCTTACGCACACTCCTCCCAACTGCAATATATTTCTTCACACACACCTCTCCGTCTTGCCATCACCAAAGCCAAAAGCTCGCCACCCAACGTCGATCTCTACCATCCTAAAGTGATTACTGAAGTCGACCTTCCCACGAACGACGCTTGGTCACCAATATTAGTAGGCCGAAGCATTCGGTTCCCTCCGTAGTCCATACAGAGATCACGTTTGTAACTTTGGGATTCTCTCTCTCTTTTTTTCTTTTCGTTGTTTTTGTGAATAAAGAACAGAAAGGAGGCTTATGTATTTATATAAGAGGAACCTTGGCAAGCACGTAGTAGACATGTGAAAATTTATTTATCATCATAGCTGTGTGATTAGAGGATTCATGGAATGCTATACTAGCTTAGTGTAGGAAAAGAAAACACTAAGGCGTTGAAAGGATGTGGTACCATGCACCGTATGGCCTTGATTGAGTTGACATTGTAGGTTTTTGCTACTAAGGAATAGGATGGATGTAGGAGGGTAGATACCTATCGCAAATTATACAGTAAAATAGGACTGCTGCGTTTTTAAGATAGGAATGGTACACCGTATAGTTGTATTGGATTTGAAAGCTTCGTTTAGCTCGTATTAGGTTTGCAGGTTCGCTTCCTTGGGCGTGAAGTATCGTAGATAGACTCGGGGGAGGGAATAAATAGGTGGTGTAGTACTTAGTTTATTTTTCCACAGTGTGTGTACAAAGTTTCACCGTGAAGTCATAAGGGATGTACATATTTAGCTCTTAGGTAGATAAGTCCTATGAGTAATCACTTCAACTGTTGTGCACAGCATATGGACGTGCTAAAAAGAATAGGACAAGAATAGGGATGGCAATGGGGCGGGGCGGACGCGGGTAGTACCACCCCATCACCCGCCCCGTTGGGTGATTTTTTGACCCGTGCCCGCCCCATACCCGCACGGGTATCCATTAAACGGGTTTTAAATGGGTTGCGGGTAATGGCGGGTATTCGTGGATATCCATTATATTTATTCAATTTATTTTTTAGTCATTTATTGAAATTATTTAAAAGTACATTTGGTAAAAAAAACAATTAGACCAATTCTTAAATGCTAACCTCAAAATACCAATACATATTTAAACCAATATCCAAAAAAGAAGAGACAACAACAGTAGTATCCATCAAAATATCAACAACCAGTTATAAACTATTGAGTAAAAGCATGCACACAAATACTGAACAGCCAACAACAATATTTTTTGTATTGACTATTGATAATAAATCACATTCAATACGGGTACGGGTACCCGCGGACATGGATATCTTACTATCCGTACCCGCCCCATTAATTGACGGATATTAAAAATACCCGTTTACTTTACCCATGGATACCCATTTAACTATCCGTTTTATACCCATGACGGATTTTACCCGCGGATAACCGCGGGTACGGATTTTTTTGCCATCCCTAGACAAGAATATATATATTTTCATTAGTTGCCTTAGATGTTAAGGAAAGAAAGGTCAAATTTGAATGAAATATGCGGTCATTTGCAGGGAAGGTCACTGGGTATTAAATGATGATAGGTTAGATGATAGATGTGTTACATTTATTTCGTGTGTAGTGATATGCGTTATGTAAATTTTGTTCATGTCCGGACGGCTACGGATAGAAATAAAGATACAGTCGTGTCCAGCAAGGTGCCACGATCCCAAGAATATAATAATATCGATAGGTTGACTCATATTGTGAAACCCCGAAATATTGATATAGGGTGCAAAATACTCCAAATAAAAAGTTGCTTATTTAATTAATTAAAAATTTCAGTAAAATTCCAAAAATTAAATTATCACTACGTCTCAAAAGAACTTTATCTAAATTCGAAACTGATATCTAGCTATATCAAATAAACCGTTATGGTCGACATACGATTCTACAGCGACTTTCTGAATATTTGATTTGGATATAATTTACAATCTATAACGCGAAATCTTGATTTTTCACTTCTGTCAGAAGGATACAGTTCAACAGATTCCAACGCTTCTTGTTTCGAAGAAATCCGATTTGTAACGGATCCTGTATATTCAGTTAATGTTCAAAGCGTTAAATTACGAACTGCAGCGATATTACGGGCTCAATTATATTTAATATATATTTTCATACGTTCAGTTTCATTTTAATTAATATATAAATACACTTATATTAAGAATTCAATATTTAAACTGATTTAAATATTCAAATATAAACCGATAAAAATGCGGGATGTTACACACTAACTATGGAACATAAAACCAATCGGTTCTTATGTCCCCCAGTTTACTAAACTCGTTCACTATAACTCGGCTACCCGAGGAGGATTCAAAGTAAAGGAAATATAGGGTACTTTTCGATGCTTGAAGTTATAGAAGAAAGTGATATCATCAAAGGTGAGCTCTTAATGTGGATGTTCCCCATATACTACGTATAGCATAAAAAGATAGGCGTAAGCTGTGGGGTGCAGTTGCATAGGTGTCAATCTCATGCGATAAAGGAAGTCAACAATGAACGGACTGAACATAGGAATGCATCCACCATGCACATTTTCCTATTGATAGTCATATAACCCTATAAAGGTTATGAACAGTCTCGCCTTGAGCCGGTACTCAAACTTGGTCAAAAGGAATCTTGTGCTACACGCACAATCTCCTCAACTTTGGTTCGTCCATGGAAGTAGGCCAAGAATCAACCGGTCGGTCTAGGAAGATGGCCCCAGGAAAATTGTCGGGAGCTCCTTCACAATCAGCTCCCTCTTCTTCTGAAAGAAGGCTTTTCGTCGGTTGATGAAGTACTTGGCTTCTCGTCATAAGGTTGGGCTACAAACTGCAAATCATCATCCGATTTAGTTCCATAGCTAGAATCTATACCAGGATCTTACTGGATAGTTTTTCCCTATCCAGCCTCAGAACCTCTTATCGGGTATCTTCTAGACACTATAGATGTGCTACCCAAGAAATATTATTGGTTAGAGCGAGATTCCAGAACCCCCTATGTGTGAACTACTACAGTGTGTGCCATGGAGATAGTGCAAAGATAAAAAACAAAAATAAAAAATTGAAAGAACGCGACAGAGATCGGCTCAATGGACCATCCTTCCCAACCGTTCAATCGAATCGCAATTGTGAATAATTCAATGTCATATACTTGCAGGAAGCAGTGTTCGATTATTTGAGCAGTCCATAGTTATGCACACGTCAAGCTATGATCATATACAAGTATAAATATTCTCATATGCTCTATCCAAACTATCCAAGTGCTCATGTATACGAATTCAAGTTTATAATTGATTCATTATTATCATTTCATCCAAGGTTGTTATGGCCATCAAGTTTGGTTGATACGTCGAGGTTGAATGCCAAAGCCGATTCAACCAAGTCCGGATCGACTTCTTCGAATTGATGTTTTCCGGATCGATCAATTCGGCTTGACCTTTCCCGGTTCAACCTCCCTCCGGGTCGAATAGGAGTGATGTCGATCCGAATATAACAAAACTTCTCCATTTTTCTTCCTTGTTGCCTTACCGCCTTCGTGGACCTCGCTCAACGTTCCTGAAACTTCTGGAGCCTCCACTTTCTTCCGCAACAACCTAGATTGACTCAGAAACTCCATCCCTCCACGCGGTAACCCATGCCTTACATCACTTCTCCTTGCGACACAGACGTAATGTCATAGCACCACTGTAACATCCCGTATTTTTTACGGAATAATAATTAATTAATTTAATTATTTAAATAATGATTTAGAGATTTAGATGGTTGTTTAATTAAATAATATTGAATATTTAATTAATATAAATAATTAAATAATATATTTAATTTTCGAAATAGTCGAAAAGAGTAGAATTGGTAATACTGGGTGAATTGGATAGTAAAATAGATTTGGTTGAGTTTAGATTCGAATTATAATAGCGAGTCTATTTAATAAATGGCGTTAGAATGTATTATTTATAATATAATTTAAATCGAGCCCGTAATGACGCAGTAGTTCGTAATGTGGAGTTTTGAACTTCAATTGAATATACAGAATTCGTTTTAAGTCAGATTTCTGTGAAATAAGAAACGTTTGAATCTAGTGTACTATATTTTTCTACTGGAAGAGAAAAATTGGGATTTTGTCGTGCAGATTGTGAGTTATGTCCAAATAAAATTTCCAGAAAGTCGCTATGGAATTCGTTTATAATTTATAACAATTTATTTATATTATAAAATGATTTTTAATATAAATGGAATATCGATTAACTTGGATTTTGAAATATCGAGTATAAATCCAGATATGTATATTTGGAGCTTTATGATATTCTATGTGAATATATACGATAATATTAATTTATTAATATTAAATTAAATTGTTTTTAAAATATATTTATATTTTAATTGGTTTATTTAGACCATAGAGAATAGTCATTTTTGCAAACGACCTCCGCTTTTGATGAAACTAATTTTGTTGGATCCGGAATATTAAATTATTGTTAGATTTCAATTTTCGTGATTTTTGGAGTCAGTATGTGGCCGTACGGAATTTTAATGTGAAAAACAGTCAATAATTTGACTTTAAAAATACACTGTGTGAGCAAACAGACTCGGAATTCAACGAAACAAGTTTCGTTGGGTCCATAATGTCAAAATATAGATGTGTCTCCATTTTCATTGTAATTGAATATTGTGTGTGACTAACGGATTTTAAAGGATAAATATAAATAGCGTTACAATATAAATTAATAAAATAATCAATTAAAAAAATAGTATACCTATCCTATAAATACCCACACTATTTCTAAACCCTATACCTTTCCTCTTCACAGTCAATAGATAATCCGCCGCCACCAAAATGGAAAACGTGAGGAAGAAACATCTCTCGCAAATCAAAACAAATTGGATAAAATCCTATAAATCATCACATAAATATTTTGAACTCCTAGAGCAATTCCCTTCAAGCTGGTATACATATCATTGGGTTCGACGTCTATAATTTATGTTAGGTTGAAATGAACATGACCTAGGGCTCGGGATTTGGGAATTTAGAAGCGTTGATTCGAGTTTTCAAGGTCAGATTGTTGATCAGTGAGGCAAGAGACACCTTGCGTGTATTTTTGTTGAGGATTGATATTAAAAACTGTCGAGTTTTCCACCCAGCTGCTGCGTAAGAGCAGCACGACAGAAGTTGTAGTGGTATCTCGAATTGGATGTTATGAGTATAGGGTGATGGAGAGTTTAGTGGTATATTCGGTTTGAATTTTAATGGTGTATGAAGGAAGGTGGGATTTTCTGAATGTCGGTGGTTTTTGAAGTTCAAATTCGGTTATGTTAGAAGAAGAAAGAGGAGTGACGGTGGAAGCTTAAACGTGGGTCATGAGCTGATTTTGGGTCATGTTATAATCGAGAGGCCCAAAAATTTAGTTAATGAAATTTACTTTGTTTTAATTTAAATGTTTTGAAATTGAATACCTTGAGCATACGATATCGGAAATTAGCAAAACAAGATCCGTTGGGATTGTATGGACGAGGGCTACGCAATGGAACTGATTGGGAGTGAATCGGAGCTCGTTACAAATTATGGCAGAATATAATGTCTATTTGAATCAACGACAGTTTATCGTTATTTAACGATAAACGTCCACTGTGAGTAAAACTCGCTAACTTTGTCCAGTCTATATTTTTATAAACGTAATTTAGTATTGATAAATGATGATTGATTGTTGTGTGATGATTGTTTGGTTGAATTACTGATTTATTGGGTGAAATTATAGATATATATATATGTATATATATATCGTTGATTAAATATCGATTTTGTTTACCAGAGTATTTCATATTGATGTTATTTATATTGTTTAACATCTGTGGATGCAAGGGAACAGGTTGGAGGGATCCAACTGGATTCCTCAATATTTATAATGCTGTTTTTTCATATATTGTGATATATGATGTGATATAGAATCTGTGATTGATTATAATGACACTTGTCTTGTTATTTGGTATTTTTAAATACCATAAGAAACATTGGAAGGGAAAAAGGGAAATTTCAAAGTGTATATTGGAAATAAAATATTTATATAAAATCAACGGATTTTATAAAAAGAAATTATTTGGGAAATTAAATAAGAACTTTTGAATAGAAATTATTAACAGTTATATGGAAGTTTTAAAAGGCCATTTTGGTATAAATACTGAATGAAGGTAATAAGAGGTAAATATATGAGTATATGGAGTAAATATAATATTTGGGAAATTTATAGAATTTTAAAAAGAAAATTACCAGCTATAAAAGAATTATGGGAAAATTAGATATTTAATAGAAATCTGTTTCTAACAGATAAATTGAGCAGATAAATTTATAAACGATGTTTATAAATTAAATGAAATATTTATCACTAGATAAATTAAAATATAGGTTATTCGAAGAGAGTTAATCGAATATAGGTTATCCGAAGAGAGTTAATCGAATATAAGTTATTCGAAGAGAGTTAATCTACATAGGTTATTCGAAGACAGTTAACCGAATATAGGTTATTTGAAGTGAGTTAATCAAATATAAGTTATTCGAAGAGAGTTAATCGAATATAGATTATTCGAAAGAGAGTTAATCGAATAACAATTATTCAAAGGAGAGTTATTAAATAGAGATTATTCGAGAGAGAATTATGCATTAGATTTCGACTGTATCGAATGTTGGAAAGTACAATTTACTTTCCGGTTTTTAAACCAAGATTTAATTATTTAATAAATTTATTAATTATTATTTATTCAAATTAATGAATCAGAGTTATATTTTTAAGTTAGGTATTTCGAAAGTAGGGATTATAACGTTATCGTTATAACCAATGTTTTTCATAAAAGAACATGATTTGTAAACTGAATTCGAGAATTACATAAGAAAGGATTTGATAAGAAATTAAGAAACAAGATTAAAGAAATTAGAAGTGACTGGAGATTAGTTATGTTGAATAGCTTTCTGGGTATTGATCTGATGTTGCTTTCGGCCTTCGGGGTTAATACGTAGGGGGTTGTTCTCTTACTAGTTTATAGTTAGAGACTGATAGATGTGGGAGGATATTGATGCGTGAATAAGAAATGGAAATGTTTTCCGGTGTTAATAAGCTATATTTTCTAAATTTAGAAAATAAGAATTTATGAATATATGGAAAAGGGAAATGGGGAAATGAAATAATTAATGATAATTTAATTTAAATGGGAAATGTTGATTGATGATTGATCGATAAAATTTCCATTCGGAAATAAAATCGTTGTGTGTATGGATGTTTTCCTTTTATAGTTAAATAACCGACTATCAAAGTTTTTGACCAATTTTCTGTCGTCAATACGGAGAGACCGGGATCAGATTTATTATCTGAAAACCACTCTATATGGGCATTAGCGTTACGAATCAAATATGATGAAGACAATTGAAGACGGGGTTTATGCAAGGGCTGTTCCAGAAAATCCTAGGTAGAAATTTCCTAAGATGGATTTACAGAATAGTGCCTTCGGTTTGTCCAGTCCTAGGACAACCTGTGTGGAAGAATGTATGACATAGTATATTTAATAGATCGCGTAAGTTGATCTCTTCAAACGTATTTACGTTTGGTGGCGGAGGAACTCGTTTCTCTTAGCTGTATACCCATGGTATTTTTAGGGAAATCAATTTGTGATTTGGCGGGTATGACGATGTGACATTCAAAGTAAACAAAAAAAGTGTGATCTGTACGTTATGGTCTTTAACTTAACAACCGAGAAATGGTATAAAATCGGGTAGGTCGCATGGCTAAGTGGGTAGCTCCCAATTAGGGTGTATTATCACCTGATCTAGAGAAAATCTATTTGCTTCTTTAAACTATTTCGATGTTGTCCCTTTCGGGAAACGGTTGCTGATCCCAACCGATGGTGATAATACATTCAATACACTCAAGCGAAATGAGTGACCGGTCATGTTTAACCTGGGTTGCAAGATGTTCTTATTGAACCCGGTGTATTCCTCTCTAGAGATACACTATCGGAAGGTTGTCCCATACCTTGCCAATTGGAATCCAGTACCCAATAAGCGCCCGTAGTTTTTAATTATATATTATGTATGTGGAACATGAGATGAAAGCGTTATGCTAGAGGATAATTAGTTGTGATTGATAGACACTATTATAATATCAAAAGAGTTTTGGTATAAACATTAACGTTTCTTACAAAAGGATTTTGAAAGTTAAATCAAGTGTTTTGGATTCTTTTAAGGCAAAAACCCACTCCGTGTTATACGGCGTGGTCTTATGAGATATCGCTTATTTTCTCAAACTGTTTTGAATTGTTTACTCACACCAGTCACATGACTAACCCAGAGTTTATTTTTCCCCCTAAACTCTTGTGTGCCCAATTATGTACGGGCAACCAAGTAGTCGGGATTTTACAGATGTACTTGAAAAGCTGGAGTAGGAGGCTTCAGGATTTATAGCTATTAGTTATTTCCATTGTGTTGTAAGTGTTGTACTCCGAAAGTGGTATGGTATGCGGATACTGATTTTATTTCAAAGTTATGTTGTATAATATATTTTATTCGTTCCGCTGTGAGATTCGTATTTACTTTGATGTTGTATGTATATTCTTCTTCTATTTTAACTTTTTTTCTTTCTATTTCTCACCCTCTAACTTCTTTCTATTAATGATCTAGAATGTCCGATGCTCGAATAGTTGACATGGGTTTAATGTTGATTTTCTAGGTCGAAAATTCGCGTTCGTTACAACCACCATCGTTGCCTCTAATGTGAACAACGATGGGCGTGGCCATGATTAACACTATCGAAGTTCGATTCAAATTCAAAACGCCAATTCAATGTTAATTTAAATTTTTAAAAAAAATCATGACTATTGGAAACCCACCTAATCTGATTCACATTCGAGTTCAGAAATCGCTGTGAATCCCACTATTAAGCATATTTAAGTTTGAATTAGATTAGGGTTTAGAGAACTCAAGAGTTTTGGTTAGATGCTGGATAAAGTAAAGAAAGGAAATAGGGCTGTGGGCCCTGTATTTATAAAAAATTGATGAACGAAGCTTTATCGCCTTCTGCTCGTTGCAATCGACATGATATCCGTATCGACTAGGTCGATCCGGATCTAGCTCGACTATCAAGCCGAAATAAAAAATGGAGAAAGAATTGGGAAGAGAAACTTTGACATCGACATTGCCAGGTTGATAACTACACGTGCCAACTCACATGCGACGATTGACTTGATAATGCGCCCGAGTTGCACAAGAAAACAACGTTGGGTGGCAATGACCTGCATGTGTGCAATCATAGAGCCAACAACTCGACACAACCTGGCTATATGACGGATATATTCAAACTCTCTACTTGATAGGGTTTGAATAATTACCTCTATCTCTCGGTAACTCTAGTCAAAGACTCTAGCTAGCGACTACCATCGAACATGGTAAGAGCATGTTTAGCTATTTTATACATAAAGGGAGAATCCAAGTGTCGTGACTACTCTAAAGGACATGACTATTCATCATCGCTTTCCTAAAGACCGATGACATCCCAGGGAAATGCAGCTCAACTCATTCAAAGCATATCCCGTCGACGACGTGACGCACTTTGGAGGGTAAAATGTTGAACTGCTTTTCAAGAAGGCCGTCAAGTTCATAGGTGTTCATAATCAAAGTGCTCAGGACTTGATCGATACATATACAAGCACCAAGAATTCAAATAAAGAAACCACAAGTCGGCTTTAAATCTGGATCGACCAAGACCCGACTCAACTAAGTTGGGTAGAGAGCAAATTCTGGATCGACTAAGGCTCCAGCTCGGTGAAGTTATGGTGTCAAATCCAGATCGACTAAAATCCGGTTTGACTATATCGAATCAGAACTAGGTCGAACCGAATTAACCATTATTTCTGATGTGGTGCACTAAACTAAGTCTTCCCACTGCTCCTATTTTCCCGCCCACCTCCTAGATCGAGTCGGATCTGTACCTTATCTATAAATAGCCCGTTAAAGAAACAGAAAAAGGACTTTTGGCTTATCTTACGTGCTTTACTTTCTGAAAACATTCTGTATTCGAGATTTCATCATCTCAAAGCATTGTAATCCCAAATTTTTTGTAATATTTAAGAGAAGTTATAAAGTGGACGTAAGCAACCCATACCTGAACCACTATAAATTATTTTTGTGTGCACTTTCTTTACTTAAATTTATGTTTACTTCATTATTAATCTCTTCATCATAATCTTTAAGTGTTTGTACTATTTTTGGTGTAAACAATGATCTATGGATCAAGTATACTGGAAAGTTAATAAATGTTCTTTTGTGCAATTTATTTCTCATATTTGATAGCATAAAAATTATCTTGAGAAAAATAAGAATTCTAATAAAAATATATGGTGAATAATTTTTAATTAAAATGGGAATGTTATATCCATTTATTTGTTTTAATAAAAAACCTTATGAAAAATGTTTTCTTTCTTTAACTATTGTAACAAAAATGTTGTACATTTACTGAAAATGTTAATACCAAATATTATGGGTAAAAAGACAATTTTGAAATTTAATGACCTACCCTTTATTGCCAAAATAACATTTAATATTTTGTAAAACATCTTCAAATTGGTTTAAAAAAACGATTATTTATGTATTCTAGTGCTTATCAAGACTTGAGAAATCAGACAATTTTTTTTGTATAGCTTTATTTATACAAATTTAGAGGGTTATAGGTGTTTATAATGAGAAAATGATGTTCTGTGTTTATTTAGTTAAAAGGTATATCCCTTTACCCATGTAGTAATCTATATTGAATTAGAATATACAAATATGCTATTATCGCATATCTTCCGTTCTCTTTTTAGCTAAAGAGCAAAAATCAAGAATCATATCCTACTCCATCACAAACCCTAGAATTAGTAATCCATTCCCAAATCACTCACAGATCATAGGGCTTTTGAATGCTTATTACTTAAATCGATTTAAGCTAATCTTTATAATCTTATAGCATGTCAATTCATTTTTCGATATGGTTAGATTTCTAAAAATCAAGTTAAGGTGATGTTAAGGGTGCTTAGCTTTAGCAAATCTGGGTTTTAATCATTAAATCAAGCTTGAATTAGGTGATTAACCCTCACACTTCTAGATTAAAATGGATGTATGTTGTTGTTTATAACTTGAGTGAACTTATGATGATTTAATCTCAAATTTTGGTGTTCAATCTCTCACTAAGTGTAATGTTCAGTTTTGGCCTGCAATAACCCTCTTTGAATGGTCCATTATATCACCAAATTATATTTGTTTGAATTGCCTGCATGAATGCTACTTCATTTCCTTAGTGGTTAGCACAAACTTTGCTAAAGAAAACACCTTCACAGGGTGATCGCATCACCTTTAAGAGAGCTTGGGGCTTAATCCTGACATGCCAACTGGTTCACTAGTCCATAGTGATCGGCCCATTGGTCGTGACCAGGGATGAGACCCAGGTCACTCCACATATTTGATCTTCTGTTCTTCCATGTAATCCTTGGTCGATATTCGATTGAACTAGACATTATTTTCTAAGCTGGATTCGACTTCATTTCTAGATTTGATCTCTTGAATATGTGAACATGAGTCTATTCGAGGTACATAATACACAAGTTTGATTACACCATTTAACTCAAATTTTTACAAGGCTAATTTGTTTAATCTAAAAGTCTTTGTGTAAAATTTATCTTCTACAGTAGGAATATACGATACTCTTATATATATATATATATATATATATATATATATTACTTGTTAAAATAATTATTTTAAATTGGTTTGAAACATAGGTTTTCAATCATCTACATATTTATGTATATATGTATATGTATGTGTGTGTGTGTGTATATATATATATATATATATATATATATATATATATATATATATATATATATACGCACACACACACACAAAGAGATTTCAACAAGAATAATATATGTGTATACACACACACACTCATACATACATATTTTTCGATAAATGAATAGCTCATTTCCAAGTATAATTTCAAGTAAATTATTTTTATGGAAATCTTGCACCTTTAATTAAATAATGATTTTTTTTTGAATTGAATAAGTTTTCCAGAATTTTATCAGACATGCATAACTTTCTGATATAAAGAATATTTTGAATATTTATGTATTTAATTGAGTATCATAATAATAGTATTTTTAGATTAGTTTTGAATAATGATTTAAATTACTTTATTTATGTACAGATAAGATACATAGTAATGGGTTATATATGTATGTGTGTATGTGTATGCATGTATGCATGGATATGCATGTGTATGCATATACATGTATGTATGGATACGTGTGTGTATATGTATGCACATATGTGTGGGTATAGGGGTGTGCGTGTGTATATGTTAACTTACACATCAATATTTTCTCAATAAAAATTTCAAATAAATTATTTTGTATAAAATTGCACAACTTCCGTCGCGAAAGCAATTAAATCTCTTTTTCACTTGAGTGGAGTTTGCTATCTTACAGTAAAGGATAGGTTAAACCCATATGGTACGGGATGCATAGTTGTTGCTTGATCGGTTGTTATTCAAAAGTAATGACATTATTTATCTCTTTTATGTAGAGTTTAGCAACCTAGTTCAAACTGCTAGGAGTTAGGTGAGTAGCGACCCGAACTGAATAATTTATTATTCAATTGAATCTTTTTGACACTCTAGTGGGATTTACTAGCAGATAGTAAATGAACGAGTAAACCTATCTGGCATGGCAAGCACGACTATTACTTGATTGGTTGATATTAGAGAGTATATGACACTTTTGATCTTCTTTGATAAAAATTGACCAACCTGGTTCAAATTGCTAGGAGTTGGGTGAGTAGCAACCTGGTTCATTCTGGTTCAATCGTTTTGTGTCATGACATAGATGTGGGATGTCTTTGAATCCCTGAATTTACTCATGCCTAAGGGAAAGTTTTGTTGAATTCTGATGTGACATAGACAGCAGATAAATATATTGAAAGAAAATTGAAATATGTACCATTAAATCCAATTGCTCATTATGACAACATTATCTCTGAGACACCAGTGGACCCATATGCGGTGCATAATGGGTAACGCTCTGTTGTGTAGAAGGGTCTGAATTCATGTACGGTATGAATCTGTAAGGCATGGACGAATGGCAGTAACTTCCAGTATTTATGTACCGATTACTATAACTAAGAAAGAAATAACCAATAAAGGGAGTCGACATTTTCCGACATTTGTGTATAATACCCAATTTCATTACTAACCGCTCGAGCTGGCACATGTTATTCTAGTTGTTTTTGTTTTTGCAGTTTTTCGTATATATAATTAAATTGATTTTGTCACAACAGAAAATATTCCTTCAACATCTTTATGGTCTCCTAATCCTATTGCTTTGAACTAGAGACCATCGGTCAATCAACCAATAAATCGGTATCAAATTCATTCGGACTTACTTTAGTTGATTGTTTCAGTTTTTTACAACTTTTCTGCACTCTTTTTGATTTACAAATACCATCAACATATTTATCATTTTTTAATCATCGACAGTCAGTTAACTATTGTAATAGCAAGGCGTATGGATCAAATTTTCGGACATTCTATAATCAATAGAAGTTTTTACAATCATATTAGTAGGAAGGAACACAATATTTAACTTATTCTAAGCCTCAATTCTGTTTTTTTTTCCATTCAATAACTTATAAATAACAATTTCAAAAAATTACCCAAAAAAATTAGTTTGGAAAAACACCTTGAACTATGATGATCTTTGTTGAAACTCATTGTCAAAATCTACAAATTAAAAATAGCCAACAATAAAACGAATCAAATTCAATGTAAAGTGGAATAACGGTATGGATTCAAAAATGGATAAAATGAGAAATGAGGGATGAAGAAGATGCTAATTGGACTTTAAGTGTAGAATAAATAGTAAGTGATTTCTGCAAAATCACCTATTGATGGTTTTCGAAAAATCGTCAACCATGATTCATTCAAAAAAAAGTTAAAAGGAGTATATACGTGTAATATTTTCCGAAACCGATGTATTTGTGTTATTACTTTCCAAAAAGGCTTATGCTAGCAAAATTTTCTTTATTAACCGAGAAGATGCTGCTTCTCAAGTATCTCAAGTTGAAACCAAATTTGCACACCATGCGTCACGCATCGTTGAACTGAGATAGATCCGGTGGTTGCTATAAAACATTTTTCAAAATTTGAGATCTAGCTTCCCCAGCAGTTTCGTTCTCCAATCAGATTTTATTTTTCTCAACAATATTACTTTTCCGAAATTTGGGTACATAAATTCTCAAATTTCTTGTGGAAACTTTCGTAACTAACGAGCATTATATCTAACCACATCACTCTACCTTGGCAATATAAACATGTGTTACCGAGATTATTATCATTATTTCATATAATGTTTGACTTCAAGACTTGCATTTGATTGTATACACACTCGCTGCAAACTCCCCAAAAAAAGGCTATCATACGGTAAGCAAACCAAAACATAAATTGAACATTTGCACGGGATATTTGCTTCCTACTATTCTAGTAATAACCCAATAAACAGAATGGCGAAATTTACAAGCAGCTAAAAGATGCAGCCATAACATAAGTAATCCAACTACATACAATCATCAAAGCCATAATATAATATACCAAAACAGAACAAAGCAACCAGTACAATTTTAATCAACAAACATCAAAAGCTCAAACTCTTTCTTGTGCCTACGAATACCAAGTTCGTCCTCTTTCTTGTGCCTTCGAAATTACAAGAGTAGTTAACATAATTGTATCATTGAAATATGAGTACCTTGTAAACACAAGTATAATCAAATATAATCAAATATTAACAGTTACGGTTGTTAAGTTACGGTTGTTAAGTTATGCCTTCAAGCTGCCTTAGCACTTGACATATGAGTACCTTGTAAACACAAGTATAATCAAATATTATTCCAATGTCAAAACACAGTAGGGCATGAGAAATGATGAATTCTACTTACATTCCTCGTAGACAAACAATATAAAATCAGAATATAAGGTAATGTTTGGTTTACCCTTTTTAATTTTTAATTTTCGTCCATACAAAAATACGCACGATGTACATATATTATTGAAAACGATCAATTTAGAAAACAAAGTAAATATACAAAATAGAAAACAACTTTTTTTCATTTTCCTTGTTTTGAGAAATAAGATAAGCATGAGACATAATCTATTCTTACATTACTGATTACTCATTCATCCCCAGCATGGTCTCCTCCGTCTTCTTTAATCCTCTTCGTCGTTACTTCATTATTCTCATTTTTGACATATTAATTGAAAACCGAAAACACAATAATTTTTAAACCAAACACTACCTAAGGTGTTAATGGATGGATAAATAGAACATAAAAGAAGAACGCTCAAATAATTTTAAATGACTACAAGTCTACAAGTAGTATGTAGAATTAATAAACAAATTAGTAATAAAATTAAAGAAAAATATGTAACTGTTGATCTTACCTGTAATGTGCGAGAACCAACCAAGGAGCGTGCATTGCCAGAGCGGACAAGAATAAAATGGTGAATCTTGAAGGCAGAGAAAATCATAGGCATATATAAATCCCCTGATTAATGGATTTTTAAGTTCTGTTGGGCTCAAAATAGGGCCAGAGGCAATTGTGGGATGACCTACATTTTAGATTCAGGCTTGGCTGCAAACATCAAAATATTATTTGTTGAAGTTTAAATTCTCTGTTTCATCTTTCTCATGTTACTAGACATAACTGACACAATCCATCCACCATATGGTGGTGGAAACTTAAAATTTCAAATTCTAGCCATTAAATGGACATTCTTTGTCATTACAGCAAGCATCCATGGTGCCTCACCATTGACATGATCCCAGCAGTTATCGAGTGAGAACCAACCGGTTTTGAAAAAATTGTGCAAAATTATTTGAAATTAGCTTGTGTAAGTAGGAATAAAATCATTGGTGAAGCTTGTTCCAAAATTAATAACAAATGGAAGAGCATTGCATAAAATAATCCAACGTTTCTACACTAAAACATAGTCACCTCATTAACTAACAAATAAAGCGGATGAATATTACAATTAAGGTCATCTAGGCTGGCGGCAGGCGTACAGAGTTGCATCCTAAAGAAATAGCATAACAAAACCATACAAAGTTTAGTAAAAGATGTACAATATTCTCTCTGGTGTTATTTTCCTTTAACACAAGAAATATAATCAAGATTTAACATTTGATAATCTTATAACCACAATTGATATTGCAGTGAACTAAAATGAAAATGAAACAGTCATAATATAGTCGGGCAATAATAAAAAACATGTGAATAGTAAATAAAAAGAGGCTCAGATTTGTTGGTTCATCACGAATTCTCCACCCAAACCCTCAATATAGCACATTTACAGATTTACTTCTTTCATAACACACAGGTTGGACTTGTGTGCTTCCCTTTTAGGTTTCAAAATACTTAACTGCCCTAGCCTCTCAAAAACAAGTTTTAAATACACTTTTTTTTTTTTTTTGGTGGCCAAATTGCAAATATTTGCAGTTTTTAAAACTGCATATATTGGCACCAATAATAATAATAATAATAACAACAACAACTGTCCAGGAATTTTTTTTCCCCAAAGTTTGTCCTCGAGCGTATTTGCCTGTTTTGGTCATATCTTTTTTTCTGGGAAAAAAAAACCAAAACAAATTGATCCAAAATAATTTCAGGATGTAATTTAAAACTTGCTTTTGAGGAGCACAGTAAATTCAAAATAAGGGATTGTTTCCACTAAAATAAACGACAGGCATGTCATCCCAATATTTCACCAGTCACCATCGGCTGCCTAATTTTCCAAGTTCTTCCTGCGAAATGGCTGCACAAGGAATCTCCTATGCAGAAGTCCAAACTGCCTCGCCATTGTCGTGGACAAGGAAATAGTTAAAATATGAAGGGTCCAAAACTTATTAAAAATCAAAGGACACTGCATAAGGCAGTCCAAGATTCTACATACAAATTCATCATTGCCTCATTATACCCAAAGTAGCGATAAATCAAACAATAAAATAACAGAATGTTAATCACAAATTACCAAAAAACAAGATATCACCCAAAGCATATCAAGTTGAGTTTGCTGTGCTGTCAGGTAGGGCTGCACAAAGTTTGGGTTGGGTCGGGTCAAGCCAAATACTTCATCCGACCCGTATTGGTTTGGGTTGATGAAAATTGAACCCGCACCCAACCTCATATAGGGTAGGGTTGGGTTGGGTTGAAGTATGGGTTGGGTCGGGTTAAATAGGGTTGGGTTGGGTTGTATGCATGATTAATCCATAACAAAAATTTTGACTTAATAATTTATGTTTTAAGACATGCAAAACATGCCTCATGGAAAAACCAACCAATTTCTCACACTAGTACACCACGCAAGAGACTCAGCACACAATATAACTAAATATCCTATGCATATCCAACTAAATATAAGCAAGTTAATAATGTATGAAGACCAAGGCCAAGCTAGATGGAAAAGCGGCTGCCTGGAATGAATAAATTTTCATTAATTCGGTGCAGAAATCAAAGCAGAAGTGTGAAAGGTTTTTTATTTTTTCATAGTGAGGTCGGGTTGGGTTGATTGAAAAATTAAACCCGACCCATATATAGTATGGGTTAAAAATTGAAACCCATATCCAATCCGAACTACTTTGGGTTGGGTCGGGTTTATGTGGGTTGGGTCGGATTGGTGGGTTGAGTCGGGTTGGATATGGGTTGTGTGCAGCCCTACTGTCAGTGTCAGGAAGTTTGTTTGAAGGGAAAAATAAAAATAAAACACTGCTTCCTGGAATGCAGCAATCTCAATACTGCCACACCTTCGACAAAGAGGCAAACTCAACTATTATAGCTTGAAAGCCTATCGGTTTATGGAAAATTGCGCATAATTTCTGAAATTAGGTTACGTAGAAAGAATAAACTCATCGGTTAAGCTTGTACCCAAACTAATAACAAAGAGAAGGGAACTGCACAAACATAATCCAACATTTCTACACCAAATCATCATCATCATCATCATGGCATTTGGTAAGGAAGATGAAGATACTGTATGCCCTCGAACAAGAACTAACATTTGATTATCTTAGAGAATCAGTTGCCATAAACCTACGTGCAAATGGAAAGGGGAAAAAGTCATCTTATAGATCAGCAACAAAGTCATCTAATAGTCCAGCAACACAGAATAAAGCAAATAGTAAATAAAAGTGGCTCAGCTTGGTCTGTTCGTCACAACGGCTCCACCTAAACCACCAATGTACCAAATTTTGATGCTTCATAGCACTGCTAACTCTGCAGTATACTCACATACGTGTTAACTTGTCAAATGCATTCTTTTGTTTTAATTTTTGTTTAATGTTTGTCTCCAACGATTTCAATATGCGATTCAAAAATTAAAATGTAAAATACATTTCTGAATCATAATGGGATGCAAACCATGAATCACAAATCCAAGTGAGATTGAAATGGTAAGTCACAAAATACAAAATCTGGATTGAAACTGGATTCAAATTGTGAATAGTAGGTCCAAATGTATTTGCAACTATTTGCGGCTTTTACTTGAATATTTGCATTAAAAACTGCTAATATTTGCTTATCAAAAGCTGTAAATATTCGCAATTTTCAATGTAGATAATTGTTTCGTAAATATCTTCATTTTCTCCGCAGATAATTACAGTTTTTGGTGCAAATAGAAAACTACAGATTTGCCTGAAAATAATTACTGCAGTGCTTCATGAGACCAACTTTGGGAAGGAAGTGAAAATTGAAACTGTATCTTGACAACGTATAGAAAAGTGTTTAACAAAATCTTACTAATCAAAATGTTCTGCTGTAGCTAAAAATATATCTAAAAATGTCGAATTAAAAAAGGTAGGAAGTTGAAAAGTATAATTTAACCATGCAACTGAAAAATTGTATAAAAAGGGCAGAAGGATACGTCGTAATAAAATAACTTTATTGTACATCACAATTAAATCGAAAGCATTGTAGCAAGCTGCTTTGATTAATAAATCATAGGAATCATCTTCCTTGACAAACCAAATGGTTCATAATAGTAGGAAAAAAACTGAGAAATCAGATGGAAGAAATCAGAAAACAGAAGAGAAAAACAGATTAAACTTGCCTCTGCAGTCTGTATTTTTCAATTCAAGTATGCTGCTGCTGCGGCTTGTTCCTCTTCTTGTTCCCTTTCGATCGCTGAACTGATACTGCGATGCTGAACTGAATTTTCATTGGTTTCATTTCAATTCGATGTTTAGACTGAAATCGTGATTCAATCATTTTGTTCTGAAATAAGATGGTATTCGGCTAGCGATCCAATTTAACTCTTGGACTGGGAAGGTTGCAATTCGTTCCAAGTCGACTTTTGGAACATATGATCTTACCATTTCTGTAGTCGCTGTTTAGCTCGTCTTGTTTCTCTTTTATCATCCTTTTCCTCATTCCACTCACAGTAAGTTTAGTTTCAGAATTACATGAGTCGCTATTGGTTAGTTGAAATTCCTAGTTCTTCCCATCCAGTGGCTGCACCGGGTAACCTCTAGGCAGAAAACTCTAAGCTGCCACGCCATTGTCATGGGATAGGAAAAAATTTCAGTAAAATAAGAGGGGCTGTAGGACTAACCCCCCCCCCCCCCCCCCTCTTAATATCTCAAATGACGATAATGAACCATCAAATAAAGTTCTTTTCAAAATAAACTAGATGCTGGAGGACATATAAAGTAACCCAGCAAATACAGATCATCATCGCATCATTATACTGTCTGTAAGCAATGAAAATAATGTATTGAGTATTAACCACAAATAAGAGCCCATCTAGCAACTACTTTACTTAAATCTCCTTAAAATGAATTTAAAACGCAACCTTTAGGTCGTTTTGGTGGAAGAGATATAAGCAAAAATGTCCAGATGTAATTTGACCATTAAATTATAAGTAAAAAAAAAAAGGGCGTTTGCCTATCAAAACTTAAGTAAAGGATGTGTGCCAATCACATAATTCGACATATCCATGTAAAGGATGATGAATATTAAATAGCGTCATTTTTCTTGCCAAACTTTGAAACAAAGCTATCTTAGCCATTTGGTTAGATAAAAATAATTGACAAAATTCTATCAGAAGTCATAAGTGATAATTAATTGTTTCTTCAATTTTAAATTCTAAGCTATTTACCTACCTTCTTAGTAAGTTCTCAAACAACCAAACTTAAATAAGTTTCTTGTAAGTAATTTTAACTTATAAGGAGTTGCTAAAACGCTCTTAGCCAAATGATCAAAGAGGAGCTTTTTAACAAGGTGACATTAATGTGTAGGCATATGTTAGCACATTGGTAAATGTGTAATCACAATACCCTACGAACTGATTATCGTAATAAAATAAATCAACATATAGAATACGGTAATGAGCACAATAAGTGTAGTTAACACGATTATAAGTATGTTAATATATGTTCAAAATACACATGCTGGCATTAACCTTCTTCAATGACAAGGCAACTTAACTTTGGAGTATGGGGGTCATTTTTGCATAGATTCAAAAAATTCCTATGGTAGGGGGAGCTGTTAAAGTAACACTAATGGACCGGATGAGAAAAATGAACGGGTTGTCCCAAAATCATGCGCAGGTCGGGTCGATCAGACCGGATCGGGGAGGACGGCGGGACGAGTCCGGCGCCAAAAAAGGGGTTTGTCCGGATTTTCGAACTTTGTCTCGAAATCATGCAAGGGTCTGATCGATCCGACCATAGATGGCAAAATGGACGTAATGGGTTGGCCGAGTTTCCTGCAAAAAGGGGCTTGCCCAGACTTTTCAACTTAGTCCCAAATTCATTGTTCAAAGGTTGGACAGACCCGATCGAAGCAGGCAAAAAGGACGCTGAAACGAGGCCTGCGCACAGTAATGATGATAAAGCAAATATTTAACACATGTAATATAAATTATAACTTTGATAAAACAGTAAACATCAATCATTGAAAAATGCATAATCCCAAATATTATTTTGATAAAACTCGAACGACTAATTTTCAGATGCGGATACTATCATATCCGTATCTGTTTTTCAATTTTTTGTATATTTTCATTTTTCGAATACGGATGAACTTTGGAATTTTCGAGTAATCATTGGCAGCCCTACTTGAATATCTCCACCAATAGGGCACAAAACTGGAATGTTCCATCATAAAATAAAAGGATACCCACGTAATGGAGCAATCTAAATTTGACTGAAACCAGTAGCTGCTAGTGCTCTACCTGACCATATCATTATCGATTTGTTTAGGAAGATCAATTTCAATCCAGCCTAAATGTGGACTTCACCCTCTAGTTTTAAGAAGTAATGGGTAAAACTGCCTTCAACTGCCCCATCTCTTCTGAATTCAGGAAATTACAGGACCATTTGACTTACTGCAAATAAATAAACGAAAACATCAAATCTAAAACAACTTACTTTAAAAAATTGTAGATAGGAGATAATGCGGTTGAAAGTAGCGGCTAAGATATCAGAAGAAGTCGCGGAGGGGAACTTCGAAGACAACAGAGACACCCCGCAGCTGGGTTGAGGGGTGGTCAGAAGCAGTAGGCCAGGGTGCCGGCGTAAATCATCCAGCAGTCCCACCTCGTCACCGTCCATCCCCTCTCAAGTCAAGTATTCTCCTTCGACTTAAGCTATTGCTCACATCCCCTCTTGCACCAAAACGAAGACAGAAAAATATGCAATTGGTCAAATTACAGAGAGACTAGGGTTGCTAGGAGTACTTGTTGAAAAATTGAAGAAATATAAACAAACTGCACTGCTAAAAGCAACTTAGTATTCATCTTATTGTCTTTACAATATGGGTACTGTAGTGTGACACCCCCAATATGTTTTTCCTATGCCGCAACTAAAAAATACCATAAGAATTAGTATTACACAATTCTTAATGCAACACACTTAAAAAATAGGGGCTACCTGTAACGATCCGTATTTTTGACAGTCAAATATTTAATTTAATTTATTTTAAATATTATATTTGGAATATTAATGGATTTTAATATTTAATTCGTTAGTATAAACGAAGTTTGAACGTTATATTTTTATATATAATATAAATCGAGCTCGAAATAGCACCGTAGTTCGTAATATGGAGTTTTGAACTTCAATTGAATATATGGGATCCGATATAAGTCGGAATTTTGTGAAACAAGTTGGAACCGTATTGATGATAATTTTCATATGAAAGAGAAAAATCCAGATTTCGTGTTATAGATTGTTAGTTATGGCCAAACCAAATTTTGAGATGGTTGCTATGTAAATCGTTATTAAAATGTAGGCCTTTAAAATAGTCATTTTTCAAACGGTCTCCATTTTCGATGAAATTAGTTTCATTGGAACTGTAACGTTAAATTATTGTACGGTATTAAATTGCCCGATGTCGTATGTGACCACGGTAGCCGTAAACGGCCAATCAATTTCTGTAGCGTGTAATTAATTAATTTAATTTAATAGAGAAATATTTGAGTGTAACTTGAGCAGACGATCGAATTAGGCCACAAAACCAATTCCGTTGAGTTCGTATCGACGTTTAGAGTCAGGATAGGTATATAATTTGTTATTTTTGAAGACCGGGTGATTTGATATCCAAAATGGCATTGTGGTGCGTGTAAAAATAGCCTACCGGGAAACAGTCTCAGAATGCGACGAAACTGGTGCCATTGGATTCGTATTAATTAATTATTGTAGAATTTTCACTTTTCGTGTCAATAGGACTTACCGTTTGATCGTGACAACGATAAATGCCCTAATCAATTATATTATTTTGGTCAATTCAGACAGGGGTAACTTTAAACGAATAAACGACTGGCCAAATGAACTCCGATTTGGACGAAATAAATTTATTGGATACGTAAAGAAAGAGGTTTAGTAAAATGTCAAGGTTTCAAATTTATTTATGTAATTTTAGAAATTTTAAACGCTTGATTTTTCATCGATAATTATAAAGGACTTTTCACAGACGATGTCGGAATTCGACGAAACCTATCCCATTGGGTCCGGAATATTTTTCTATGCTAAGATTAGCATTTTTATTGGAAAACAAAACTTGTTTGTGGTGATTTTAAACGTTAATTCATCCTTTAGTTTCCTATATAATATTTAATTATTATTTCCATCCCACTTCACTATATATATACACACCCTAGCTGAGAAACCCTCGTCAAACTTTACTAAGTGGTCAACGAACTCCTGCCGCCTCCATCATTAATGAGTGGCCAAATTGGCTCAATCCTTCTTTTTACTTAATCTTCGAATCCACTCATGGAAATCCAGATATCCTAACTGCAAAAATGTTGAGTCCTATAAGATGTAGAGTCTGGTCGGTGATGATCACCTCCGGTGGTTCGTATTGACGACGATCAAAGCTAAAAGGAGGCACATCTGTGGTAGGCGGTTAGGATGGTTCGCTCGCTGTTATTGGTGGAGCGAGGTAGTCTATAGCGAATGCTCGACTATCACAGAATGCGATAAATATGAGCACCGAATGGAGGCTTATGGGTCGCTACTGTTTCAGGCGATGAGTGAGCATGTTTATGGGTCGCTGTTGTGGTTGCTGTCTTGCCGCATGGGTCGTTGTGATAAGGAGGAGGACGGGATGAAGGCAAAAACAGATGGAAGCAGTGTGTAACATGATGAAGAGGAACGGGTGGGAGCTCTTGCGTGGGATCAGTGAGGTGGTAAAGCATTTCATGGGTATTGAAAAGGTGGCAGATGTATTCGAACAAGGATGAAGGCCTGGAACAACGAACGAGAAGAGGCGGATCTGATTTATTTTCGTGGAAAGGAAGAAAATCGTGATGGCGTAATCAAAAATAGGGTGGACTGTCCAAAGTGTAACCCGAAAGTGGAACGTAGGAGAGGGATTATCCGCCAGTTCCTTTGCAATCCAGAAGCAAACCAAAGTAATTAGTATAATCTGGTATAATTAAAAATTAATTATAAGGTTAATAAAACTGCTTTATTTGAACATTGCATGGAGCAGTATACGGGAAAGAAAGAAACAAAGGAAGCTAATCTTTATTTTTCAAACTGAATGTAATTAGTTTAAACACAATTACTTAAATTAAAGATAAGATTAGGGTTTAATTAAAATAGTGGTTAAAGAATTAATCGTTATATAAATTGAAAACCTGAATAATGGTTTATCTGGTGATCAGAATTGGACAAGCCAATATATGTTGGAACTGCATTGACAAGCACTGCAATACGGAACAGAACCGGACAAGATTGGAATCAACCAGGGTTTTTAATTAAATTAAACACCTGTTTAATTTATTTAAAATGAGCAATTTCAACGTCGAATCAAATCAAGGTGTGTTAAACTCACTTAGTTCTTCCCATTTATATTTTATATAAATTGGGTTTTTATTTTGTGTGCTCTGCTTGCTGATGGTTGGTTGTTTGCTAATTATATATTCATTTGTTGATTTAACCAATGAAATTGAACTTTTGTTAAATTTCAATGAAATACCAAATCGTTATTTTAACGATTGGATCCAATAGAGGTCATTTACCTTGATTGGTCACGTTTATAAAATAAAGTGTTTAAATTGTTTGCATTGCTTGTGACTTGGTTGGTGTTAAATGTTCGTTATTTACTGTTATCAGTTAAATGAAATTGAATGTTCTGATTTGAAATAACCAGTTTTAAATACAGGGAAGAACAAGTTGGAGGGATCCAACGAGATTCCTCAAATATATTATTTATTTTCATATTATCATATATGAACTGTCATGATTGGGTGATTGATTTGATTTGTGATCATTGACTGAAAAGTCAACCTGTGTTTTGTTTTAACCAATGGGCAATATTGGTTGAGTAATCGACTTAAATGACCTAAGAATAAATTGTTTTATTTATATTGATTTACCGTCAGGTGGATTGATAGTATTGAAATTATAAATTTTATTTTATCACTGGAAATAGGTTTTGAAATATATTATTTTGAATAAAAGTTTATAAACAAGAAATAATTATTTATTGTTTATTTAGTTAATTTATAATTAATTTTTAATTTTATGAAGTAAATTCTGATGTTAATAAGATTTATAAACAAGTGAAGAGAAATTAATCTAATAGTTAATTTGAATAATTGTTTTTGTTACAAAATAATTAAATGGAATTATTTAAATTAATTACATTATTAATTAATTTAAAGAGAGAACTAATTGGAATCAGTTAATGAGATAACCGTGTTTTGAGTTGACTAAATCGATTGTTTTTAATTGGGATTGATTATTAAATGAGTGTGTTTTAAATAAAATAGTTTAATGAATATTGTTTAAATTTTAATAAGATAATAAAAAAGGGTTTACTATTTATTAAGGGATTAACTATTTTTACTGTAGTTAATGGTCGAAGTAAATTATTATATTGATTAATAATAATTTAGAAAAATAATTTTTAATTGAAAATCATTTAAAAAGTAATCGAAGGGGAAATGAACTCTAATGGTATGGTGAAAGGAGTTATGAATATATTTTATTTTAAACCTGAGCTTTATAACGAAGTTATAAAAGGGAAACTTAAGCGATAGCTTAAAATAAATGTGACTTGAATATTCGAATTAAGAAAAAGGGGAATTGAGAACAGAAAGGATTGGGTCAAACCAGAATTTATTTAAACAAGGGTTATAAAAGCAATGAGGTATTATATCGTTAATTATACATTAACGTTACTAAATAATGGGGTTAAGTAAAATTGGGGGAATTGAAATAAGAATTTAAAGGGGATAATGATTGAATGGATCTGGAAAGGGATTGGTAAAAGTGAATTTGGGTAAAGAAGTGGATCATAGGATTTGATAAACAAATCCAAATTATGAAAGGAAATTGTTTAAAAAGGTAAAGGTTAAAAAGTGGTGTTTTTATAAGGAATTTCTTAATTATTAAATTAAGAATAAGGTTATATTCGAGAAGGAGATTTTCAAAGTGATAAGAAGGTTGTATGAAACCGTATTTTGAATGAAATAGTAAAATGGAATTTGAATTTATATTAAAATGAAATATTGGGTTTTGCGATTTCAACTTGTATTTATCTCCAGATATGAACGTTGTTGATCAAGGTCTTAGAGGTAATTAAAATACCCCAATTTGAACGACATCAGGATTATCTGCGGATGATATTAGTTAAAATGGTAAAAGAGGTTAGTAAATATATATTATTTCCGTTAGAGAAATAATAGTGCAACGATTAATGGAAATGCGGGGAATATACAACAAGAGTTCCAAAGTAAAAGGGAAATAAAAAGGGGTTGCCGAAAATATAATGATATGTTCGAGTTAGAAAGGAAATGTAAAGTTAAGTATTATTGTAACACCCCACCTCCGCCAGGGTGACTCTTGCAAGCACTCTGACTTTGGAGGGGCGTTTGAATCAGGTAAACATGCATAATGATATATCAAGGCAGAACAAGAACATATGTATATATGTAAACAGAGTAAATAAGATAAGTAAAACAGCGGAAGATTTTAAACTATTTCAAAACAAGTCTGGTACAACATAATGTCAACTTTCCAAGTACACAAGTCTAGATAAAAACAACATCACTGAAGACTGAAATACATAAGTACTATCCCCAAAATAAGTGATAACCATAGCTAGCTTCATGTCAAGACCGTACATGAGCTAAATCCCACAAGCAAGCGATCAGAAATCCAAGCTAAGCTCCAATATTCCCTCCCTGAGAACCTGGGGGGGGGGGACGGAAGAAAAGAGACGAAAGAAAACAGGTCAGTCAAAAAGGCTGAGTAAGCCCTACTATAATCAATGTAAACTGGTAAAGTTAACTGGCATGAGCAGCAGGGATGAACATAAGGATAACAACATACTAGCATGATGATTAACTAACAAGGTAGATAAAGGTGTCATCGCATAATCAGGTTTAAGGCTTTGCACCACAGGTGTACTAGCAAACTAACATGACTTGAATATACAAGTATTGATCCCTTGGCCCAAGCTTTGGCCCAATAACATGAAGTGACCCCTATACGAGGTCCAATAACATGAAGTGACCCTAATACGCGGTCCAACCAAACGGTCTAGTCGATCGGCTCCCTATAAGCCTAACTCGTCACGTGTTGGTGTCCATACGGCCCAAACATAATTGTAGTCAGACTGTGCCGGGTCTCCCGTCGGGTGTATCAAGCCCTAGGGTGTCAACCCCTAGACACCATAATCATGCGTGCACAGTCTCGATCTACTAGTACCCGTGCATGTTTTCCCCGGCTTCGGACTGTGTGCACGACCATAGTCCGCCCGGAACTACACCGGCGTACCATTCTGCCGTCGTTTTTGGTCGCTTGCCTCCAGTCAGTAATCGTGCTCCCTCCCTAGCCTAGGCCCTAGGGTCTTAATGATACAAACTTGGGATTACTGTTGGAGTGGACCCCCATTGCTAGGATTTTTCTAGTGGGTTAAGTACGGGTTAACCCTCTTGCTAATCATGGATTAACTCGGTTAAGTGTAACGATGAGTTCACGACTTAACCCTGATTAATCTACCAAGCCCAAATTGGTTAAGTATTAAGTGGACCATGACTTAACCCTAATCATGAGGCATTAATTAATTAATGCGCCTTAACCTCTCACATTAGATTTGTTGCGGTTACTAGTTAAGCCGGTCGGTTCCGGGTAGCTTTACACCACAACTTGGTCTAACCTCGGGTTCAAGGTACAACATGACCAACTTCTCACATTGGGTCCTATTGTTTGTAGCAACTAGTTAAGCCGGTCGGTTCCGGGTAGGTTTACGCTACAAACTCAACCCAACCTCGAGTTGGTCACACTTATATTTTCTAAGTGTCATGTCCATCATGTTTCCAAAACACATTACAAGTTTTCAAGCAATTGGGTAGACCTAACTTAATAGGTAAATTCCCAATGGGTAGACCTAAATTAATAGGTAAATTCCCAAGCTTATGTTTTTATGTCTTTTAAGTTTACCCAACCCCAAACGCAATCCCATCGCTTACATATCGCAATAGCGCATAAAGGATAGAAAGAGGGAACTTGGCATAATCATGACATAAAGGTGTTGAAGCCACAAGTTCAACATGGTGGCATATGAAATGTACATGTGTTCATATACTTGCATATTACATTTTTAGGCCTCAAAAGCATGCATAAAACCAAACTTAGCCTATTGGTGATACATGGTGATAAATGACATGTAGAAATGGCCACAAGTTCGCATCTAGCCTCACATGCAAGTTATCATAAGAGATATGATAACTTACATGTTGCCAAAATGCAACCTTTGGCATAAAGCTTGAAGCTTTATGTTCATAAACCCAAGATAAGCTTGCATAACATGATAGCATGAACAAAATGTTCAACCCAAACTTGCATAACATAACTTGCATATCATATGACAAACTTGCATATCAAACTTGCATAACATAACACGATAAACTTGCATATCATGACATGGCAAACTTACATAGCATAACATGATGAACTTGCATATCATAACATGGCATACTTGCATAACATAACATGATAAACTTTCATATCATAACATGGTAAACTTGCATATCATAACATGGCATACTTGCATAACATAACATGATAAACTTGCATATCACAACATGGTAAACTTGCATATCATAACATGATAAACTTGCATATCATAACATGGTAAACTTGCATATCATAACATGATAAACTTGCATATCATAACATGGCAAACTTGCATAGCAAAACTTGCATATCATAACATCTCAAACTTGCATAACATGACATAATAAACTCGCATATCATGGCAAACTTGCATATCATACATTTAACTTTAGAGTTTAAGTATGAAAGTAGAATAGGGCTTACAATGCTTAGGAAGTCACAAAAATCTGACAAAGCCCTTATGCAATCAATTAAACCCCAAAATGCAAGCTTCAATAGAAAAACCCTTAAGCCAAAATGATCAAAACCCTTGCTTTATGATGCAAATATAGAAACTTGACTTGAATGCAAGCTAATGATGCTCATACAAGCTTGAAAACACTTGTATGCATGGAAAATCTCATAAAAATTTATTTAGGAATTTTATGAAGAGAGTGGAGGCCATGAGAGGAATGATTTTGCCATAGTTTAGTTACTTGAATGAATAATGATGATTTAGGGTTAGGTTAGGGCCTTATTTATAGAGATTAGGACTAATTTCAATCCTAGGATTAAACCCTAGTTCCAATCTCAGCCCTCAAAACCGAATTTGGCCCCCAAGCTCAACACAATCTCTAAATGGTGCACCAGGCTAAACAGCCCGGCTGGACCAAGTCGACAGCCAAGTCGACAGGGCTGTCGACTTGGGCCAACCAAGTCGACAGGGCTGTCGACTTGGGTACTTTGGCGGGAATTTTCCCGCCTGCGCCTGCTGCCCTAAATTCCCAAATTCAAACTTGAATTTGAAATCTGTTTTTACTTTGAAATTTTCTGAAAACTTCGTTGGGCCTTAATCGGGTCATACGGACTCCGATTTTCGAAAACTCGGACTGTATTTCGCGTATTTTTCCGAGACGAACGCAATGGCATAGCCCGTTTCCCTTGATTCAGATTTTTGAATTAAATTCTGCTTCGATTTACATTATAACAGGTTATTGAAAATACGGGTTGTTACATTCTCCCCTCCTTAAAGGATTTCGTCCCCGAAATCTTCAAGTTAGGAAGAACGTATCCTACCATCCAACATCCATCTACTCAAAACATCATCCATGAGCAATCATTGTCCTTACAAGATTCTAAATGTTGTATGAACATATGAAAAGGTGTGTGTATATGTACTTATCTAATGCAAATATCATCAATGCAAATTATGTTGGTGAAATGAATCCATATGTATGCAATTCCTAACATAATGTATAACATCTATATGTGTGCACATAACATACATCCATATGCAACATCCATGTGATATCACAGAAATTTTCATCCATGAATAAGCGTAAACACTCATGCATATGCAATATGAGGAGTGTGTGAGCCGATCTAGTGCCTAACGAGTACAATGCATCCACGAGTAACCACTTGCAAACACTTGCAACCACTTGCAACCATCAAGCATAACATGTTTCAAACACATGATTCATCCAAAGGGTTTCTACCTAAGGTTCTCATGACAAGATTAACATGATAAACTAGATAATCAAGACAAACATGGATAGCAAAAGATATGCTACAAAGAGATCGGGAGGATAAGCAAGATATACTCCTTTTGGATTACAAGAAATCCCTTCCTAACCCAACCCATATTCTATAAAAGCCCAAAAGGTTTATTCAACCTAACGGACCCCTTATGGAGTTTACAACAGAAATGGGATCGAGAACGGGACCGAGAGGATATATGTAAAAGATAACATACGAGTAAGTTCCACAGGAAAACAAGGATCAAGAACATACTCTTAAAAAGAGATATGATACGCGTATCTAGCCTTCAATCTTTTAAGTCACGTTTCCTTGAGTTTAACTCCATTGTGCTTTGACCATCTTTTACCTCATGATTTCTTGGCTTCTTAACTCTTATTTCCAAATATGAGTTGGAACCCATTTCATTGTCGCCTCTCGTCTTCCTCTTTCACTTACTCTTCTATCATTCTTGGCTTAAACATAACTATGACTTCATGGTTTCATGCAAGCTCTCCAAAATTCACTAGTGAATCCTGGATCTCGTTTACTTACTATAAAGTATTCCACGCAGCAGAACTTTTCTTGGAAATACCAATCCACGTTGCCAATTGCTCTTACTAACATGATTTTCTATAACTCATGCTTGAACGAAATGAACCATCCGCCTGCGAATGATAGGCCGTGCTTAGATTCAGTCGCTTGCCCATGACTTCCCGTAGACTATCCCAAAACTGGCTAGTGAAGATTGAGTCATGGTTACTAATTATACTTTTAGGGAACCCCGTGCAACCGCTTTATTTCTTGAAAATAAACTGTCGCTAGCTATGATGCAATCCTTTCGCTCTTTACCGGAGTGAAATGAGCACCCTTCGTGAGTCTACCTACTATGACCCACACGCTCGTATTCCCTTTCCTTGATCTAGGCAGTCCATCCACGAAATCCTTCGTGACGCTTTACTACTTCCATTGCGGGGACCTCCAATGGATGTAATAGCCCACCGGGCTTTTTATGACTCGGCCTTAATCTGTTGGCACAACATGCACCTTGGGACAAACTCGGCCACCTCCTCGGGTGATGTGCATCATCAAGAACCTTCTTTCTCTCATCGCGTCTTAGCCATCCCTTGTCATCTATAGCGAGGTGACTTAACATCTCGCCTCGAATCACTTGTTCATGATCTCGACTAACTGCGGGTCTTCCTTCTGCGAAGTCCCTACTTGATCCAGAAGGGTAGGTCTAAGCTCAAGGGACGCTAACTAACTAATTAAACTGAGAGAGCTTCTTACTTCAATTGTCCTCGTCGGTGCTTTTCGGTCTTGAACCGCGACCACTTTAGCGGGATCCACCGCTAAGCCTTGCGTAGTAACTATGTGCCCAAGAAATCTAACTTCTTTTTCTCCAAAATGACATTTGGAGGACTTGGCTTTCAACTGATGCGCTCTAAGCGTATCCATCACCTCCACGAGATGCCTTGCGTGCTCTTCCTCATCCTTAGAGAAGATCAGAATATCATCTACGAAGACCACGACAAACTTATTCAAGAACTCCCTGAACACCCTACTCATCAAGTCCACGAAGTATGTGGGTGCATTAGTCAAGCCGAACGGCATGACAAGCCATTCGAAGGATCCATCTGGAGTTCTGAACGCAGTCTTGTCTATACTATCCTCAGCTACCCTGAGCTGATGGAATCCAGTAGCAAGATCAAGAGAGAACAGATGTTCCTACAAGCTGATCAAACGGATCATCGATCCTTGGTAATGGTTGTCTATTCTTCTTGTTCTACTCACGATAATCAACACACGGGCGAAGCGAACTGTCCACATTAGTAGCGAATACTACTGGAGCACCTTCCTCGGAAACGTTTCATCGAATGAAGTTCTTCTCAAGCAACTCCTTCACTTGCTTACTTAGCTCCCGTCTTGCGGGACCATGTGCCTGACCGGCCACGAAACTATATTGGCATTATCAACCAGATAAACGCGGAAATCTATCTCTCGTTTAGGGGTAACCCCCTTCACTTCACCCAAGATATCAGGATATTCTCGGACCACCCTCACCGATTGCAAACTATCGATACACGAGTTGAGGGATCCAAGATAACACAACATGACGGAACCCATAGGGTTACTAGAGATTTTTAGGGTATTACCGAGGCGAGTCATGAGCCTCACAACCCTATGCTCAAAAATCAAGGATGGCTCCAAAGCTGGACAACCCATCCATGCCCAAAATCAACCCATACCCCATGAAACTGAGAATATAAGCATCACACGAGAACTCTACACTAAAGATAGAGATTTTCAAATCCACGTAGATAATAGACAAATGGGCGGAACCCCCAATTGGATTTGAAACACACACGGGATCATTAACTAGACTAGTACTTAGGTGCAAACTTTCAACTAGATCAGATGAAATAAACTATGCAATGCACCAAAATCAAACAAGGTACGAACAGGAAAATCAGAAATGTAAACAAGACTTTCAACATAAATACTACCTCGATCGGGAACTGGAGCGGCATTGAGAGCATGAACTTGCCCTCCCGAAGGTCCAGCACGTTGAGTCTGACCCTGGCCTTGCCCTTGCTTCTTCAGGCAATCCCTAGTGAAGTGCCCTATTTCTCCACAGTTAAAGCAAGTGCCCTTCCTTTTCCTGCAATCCTTGTTTAGATGAGTCGAGCTTCCACAAGTAAAGCACTTCTTCTTGTCGTTATTGCCCTTGTTGTTGTTCCCCTTGTTGCCTTGACTCTTGTTCTTATTGCCTTGACTGCTCTGACCGCTTGGATTACCCTGGTTTCCTTTCCACTGGGAATCAGTCTTCTTGGCTTGAGTATCATTCATCTTGATCTCCTTCTTGTCACTCCTATTCTCTTCATTGAGTAGGGCCATATTCACCAAGCTCTCAAAAGTTGCCCCCAAGGGTATATGAGTCATGGCTAAACCACGTAATGGCTCGTTTAATCCTAGAGCAAAGTATAGGGCCTTCTTCTGAGCTGTGTTAACCAAGTCCAAACCGACCCTAGCCAGTTGATTAAACTTATCTATGTATTCCCTAATAGTCATGTCCCCTTGCTTCAGTGATAGGAACCTTAGCCCAAACTTTCCCCGAAAGTCATCCCAAGTCTCAATTGGTCTAGTAGCGGTGGTGACCACCCACCAACGTGCAGCTTCTTCCTTTAGCAACCACACTGCCAATAAAACCTTCCTACGGTCATCTATATCAAAGAAGGCGAAAAGATCTTCGGTTTCCTTCAAACAATTCCTTGCCTCTTCATAAGTCTCGGTTCCAAAGAAAATCTTGCAACCCATCGCCTTAAAGTCTTTGCAAATCTCTGCGAAGTCAGCTTGAGGATGCTGAGGGGGAGGAGGAAGAGGAACCTCAACGACAGGAGGAGGAGGAACATTAACTACCGGGGGAGGAGGAGTAGGAACATCTGCGGGGCCGGCTTCGGTCGCCCTAGCCTCCAAAAGTCTCCTATACCAAACAGGTACGTGTACTCCCTCCGGAATAGCGAAGTTATCGGCCATACTAAAAACGAAGAAAAGACAGATTCAGAATGGAGAGAAACGAAGGAATTTTGCTCATGGCTTTTTGGGGAATAGCCTTTAAAATAAACTAGACTTTTCTTTGGAAAATACTTTATACTTGGTTTTGAAAATAGTTTTCCAAAAGTTTTCTAAAAACCTTTTTGTTCCTTCTCGTAAACCTGGCTCTGATACCAAATGTAACACCCCACCTCCGCCAGGGTGACTCTTGCAAGCACTCTGACTTTGGAGGGGCGTTTGAATCAGGTAAACATGCATAATGATATATCAAGGCAGAACAAGAACATATGTATATATGTAAACAGAGTAAATAAGATAAGTAAAACAGCGGAAGATTTTAAACTATTTCAAAATAAGTCTGGTACAACATAATGTCAACTTTCCAAGTACACAAGTCTAGATAAAAACAACATCACTGAAGACTGAAATACATAAGTACTATCCCCAAAATAAGTGATAACCATAGCTAGCTTCATGTCAAGACCGTACATGAGCTAAATCCCACAAGCAAGCGATCAGAAATCCAAGCTAAGCTCCAATATTCCCTCCCTGAGAACCTGGGGGGGGGGGGGGGAACGGAAGAAAAGAGGCGAAAGAAAACAGGTCAGTCAAAAAGACTGAGTAAGCCCTACTACAATCAATGTAAACTGGTAAAGTCAACTGGCATGAGCAGCAGGGATGAACATAAGGATAACAACATACTAGCATGATGATTAACTAACAAGGTAGATAAAGGTGTCATCGCATAATCAGGTTTAAGGCTTTGCACCACAGGTGTACTAGCAAACTAACATGACTTGAATATACAAGTATTGATCCCTTGGCCCAAGCTTTGGCCCAATAACATGAAGTGACCCCTATACGAGGTCCAATAACATGAAGTGACCCTAATACGCGGTCCAACCAAACGGTCTAGTCGATCGGCTCCCTATAAGCCTAACTCGTCACGTGTTGGTGTCCATACGGCCCAAACATAATTGTAGTCAGACTGTGCCGGGTCTCCCGTCGGGTGTATCAAGCCCTAGGGTGTCAACCCCTGGACACCATAATCATGCGTGCACAGTCTCGATATATTGGTACCCGTGCATGTTTTCCCCGGCTTCGGACTGTGTGCACGACCATAGTCCGCCCGGAACTACACCGGCGTACCATTCTGCCGTCGTTTTTGGTCGCTTACCTCCAGTCAGTAATCGTGCTCGCTCCCTAGCCTAGGCCCTAGGGTCTTAATGATACAAACTTGGGATTACTGCTGGAGTGGACCCCCATTGCTAGGATTTTTCTAGTGGGTTAAGTACGGGTTAACCCTCTTGCTAATCATGGATTAACTCGGTTAAGTGTAACGATGAGTTCACGACTTAACCCTGATTAATCTACCAAGCCCAAATTGGTTAAGTATTAAGTGGACCATGACTTAACCCTAATCATGAGGCATTAATTAATTAATGCGCCTTAACCTCTCACATTAGATTTGTTGCGGTTACTAGTTAAGCCGGTCGGTTCCGGGTAGCTTTACACCACAACTTGGTCTAACCTCGGGTTCAAGGTACAACATGACCAACTTCTCACATTGGGTCCTATTGTTTGTAGCAACTAGTTAAGCCGGTCGGTTCCGGGTAGGTTTACGCTACAAACTCAACCCAACCTCGAGTTGGTCACACTTATATTTTCTAAGTGTCATGTCCATCATGTTTCCAAAACACATTACAAGTTTTCAAGCAATTGGGTAGACCTAACTTAATAGGTAAATTCCCAATGGGTAGACCTAACTTAATAGGTAAATTCCCAAGCTTATGTTTTTATGTCTTTTAAGTTTACCCAACCCCAAACACAATCCTATCGCTTACATATCACAATAGCGCATAAAGGATAGAAAGAGGGAACTTGGCATAATCATGACATAAAGGTGTTGAAGCCACAAGTTCAACATGGTGGCATATGAAATGTACATGTGTTCATATACTTGCATATTACATTTTTAGGCCTCAAAAGCATGCATAAAACCAAACTTAGCCTATTGGTGATACATGGTGATAAATGACATGTAGAAATGGCCACAAGTTCGCATCTAGCCTCACATGCAAGTTATCATAAGAGATATGATAACTTGCATGTTGCCAAAATGCAACCTTTGGCATAAAGCTTGAAGCTTTATGTTCATAAACCCAAGATAAGCTTGCATAACATGATAACATGAACAAAATGTTCAACCCAAACTTGCATAACATAACTTGCATATCATATGACAAACTTGCATATCAAACTTGCATAACATAACACGATAAACTTGCATATCATGACATGGCAAACTTGCATAGCATAACATGATAAACTTGCATATCATAACATGGCATACTTGCATAACATAACATGATAAACTTGCATATCATAACATGGTAAACTTGCATATCATAACATGGCATACTTGCATAACATAACATGATAAACTTGCATATCACAACATGGTAAACTTGCATATCATAACATGATAAACTTGCATATCATAACATGGTAAACTTGCATATCATAACATGATAAACTTGCATATCATAACATGGCAAACTTGCATAGCAAAACTTGCATATCATAACATCTCAAACTTGCATAACATGACATAATAAACTCGCATATCATGGCAAACTTGCATATCATACATTTAACTTTAGAGTTTAAGTATGAAAGTAGAATAGGGCTTACAATGTTTAGGAAGTCACAAAAATATGACAAAGCCCTTATGCAATCAATTAAACCCCAAAATGCAAGCTTCAATAGAAAAACCCTTAAGCCAAAATGATCAAAACCCTTGCTTTATGATGCAAATATAGAAACTTGACTTGAATGCAAGCTAATGATGCTCATACAAGCTTGAAAACACTTGTATGCATGGAAAATCTCATAAAAATTTATTTAGGAATTTTATGAAGAGAGTGGAGGCCATGAGAGGAATGATTTTGCCATAGTTTAGTTACTTGAATGAATAATGATGATTTAGGGTTAGGTTAGGGCCTTATTTATAGAGATTAGGACTAGTTTCAACCCTAGGATTAAACCCTAGTTCCAATCTCAGCCCTCAAAACCGAATCTGGCCCCCAAGCTCAACACAATCTCTAAATGGTGCACCAGGCTAAACAGCCCGGCTGGACCAAGTCGACTCCCAAGTCGACAGGGCTGTCGACTTGGGTACTTTGGCGGGAATTTTCCCGCCTGCGCCTACTGCCCTAAATTCCCAAATTCAAACTTGAATTTGAAATCTGTTTTTACTTTGAAATTTTCTGAAAACTTCGTTGGGCCTTAATCGGGTCATACGGACTCCGATTTTCGAAAACTCGGACTCTATTTCGCGTATTTTTCCGAGACGAACGCAATGGCATAGCCCGTTTCCCTTGATTCAGATTTTAGAATTAAATTCTGCCTCGATTTACATTATAACAGGTTATTGAAAATACGGGTTGTTACAATTATTATATAAGAATAAGCATGAGTACTGTCAAGAAATGAATAAAAGATATTTCATAACGTTATTTTTACGAATAGATAAGTTGAACTGATTTCCCCAATATTAGATAATAATGTGGATAATGTTTTGAACGTGAAAATAGGAAACTGGATATATAAAAGTGAATTTGTTTAAAGAAAAAAATCTTATGTTAAATAAGTAGCGAAAAAACTATATTTATAATCTCGATATATTTAAGAGTTTTAAATTTTACATTTGTTTTAATTAAAAGGCCAGTTGATGCTGAATACTGAACCGATGAACTCATTGGATTTACACGACTGAATCATTGTATATTTTGATAGTTAAATCACTGACTATCAAATTTTTCCAATACGATTGTTGGTACGGGAAGACCGGGATTGAATTTACATTCGAAAACCATTCTGACCGAAAAATACGTGAAGATATCAAAAGATGATTGAGATCGAAGAAATTGAAGACCGTGGATCTTCATAAAATGGTAGGATTACTTATAATCTCTGGTTTAGCGGCCAGAGATATAATGTGGTTATGTTGTGGTTGGAATATACGGATTGCAAGGACTACTCGCTACTAATTTATAGAGTGATTCGTTGGATGTGGTAGGAGGGTGCCTTCGGTTCATCCTGTTCCTGGATGACTTGTATGGACGGATGTCTGAAAGAGTATTTCCAAAGGAATTACGTACATTGATTTCTTCAATCGTACTATAGTTGATGGCAGAGAAATGGTTTTTCTCTAGCTAAATAACTAGAGTATTTTTGTGGATGTCAGTTAGTGATGTCTGGCGAATTTGACAATGTGGCATTCAAAGTAAATGGTGACCAGATGTTTCAGAAAGTAATTTAAACCTCAAGCCTCATCAATTGGGAAATGACAAAAATCGGGCAGGCAACATGGCTATGTGGGTCGCTCCCATTAGGGTGTATAATCACATATCTAGAGAAATTCCATTTGTTCTTTAATCTATTTCGATGTTGTCCCTTTCGGGAAACGATGGTTTGAGCCCAACCGTTGGTGATATACATTCGATACACTCAAGCGAAAGGAGTGGTCGGTCATGTGTGGGCCGGGTTGCAAGACATTCTTGTTGAACCCAGTGTATTCTCCTCTAGAGATACACTATCGGTAGGTGGTTCATACGTTGTCATAGTCGGAATCCCATCTCCAATAAGCGCCCGCGATTTTGATTGTATACTATATATGTGGAGCGTGAGATGCAAGCGTTCCGCTAGATTGGTATCTACTTGTATTTAGACACTATTATAATATCAGAAAGGATATTGATTTCAAAAATATTTTGGATTATCGTAAGGTAAAAACCGTCTGTATTTATGTGTGGATTTGGTCTTACGATTATCCTTTGCTTTCAAAAATATTTTTGAACTTCAAAATCAAGTTGGATGATCCCCCTTAATATTGTGCGAGTTTTTCTCTCACTCTGGTTCACCAGACTGACCCGTGTTTTGCAAATGCTCGGGTTAGACCGGGTTGTACAGGTTCAGGTTATCGGATGTTGCGATGTCCAGAGACGAGCTGGAGGTGTTCAGACATATTGTATCTAGTATTTATTCAGCTATGTGATTGTATATGAGGACAGGTTATTATCACTGTCCAGATGTGTGATGTACTCTGATATTATAAGTATTTTAAAAGCTCTCAATAAAGATTTATTTTTGTATTATATTTTGTTCCGCTGCGATGTGAGACTCTGATTTTGTGTTGTGTTGGTTCTTCTTCTTCTATTCTAATATTTCTTTCTCTCTTATCTCACTGTTCAATTTCTTTCTATTAATTATTCAGTGTTTTCGGTGTTTGGAAGATCGGCATGGGATACAAAATTGTATTTATGTCAATTTTCGGGGCTGAAAATCCTTGGGTCATCGCAGTGGTATCAGAGCTATTGGTTTAGTAATAACCTTGGATCTATGGTATAACTCGATAGAGATAAGGTTAATAATATCCTAGATCGAGATAGAAAGTATATATATGAGTGCGTATTTGTAAATTTTATATACAAGTGTTTTGTGTTGTGTTGGCTGATCGGTTCAAGTGTCGAGAAGCATTGAATTGGCAATGGATAAAATATCGTTTTGTAAAGAAGGTAAACGAAATAATTTTACCCAAATTATATTTTTATATAGAAAAGAAATAATTTTATCAAATTATTGAGATATTAGTATGTTCGATTGATTTGAATGGAATTGAAAATTGGATTGAAAAATTTAACTAAAACTCAACTTTGTTAAGTGTAATTAAATTGAGAATGATATCGAAATTAAATAAAACAGATTTGGAAATTGGAAATTTGATGAATAAATAATAGTCAAATAGAAATCAATTGGGTATTAATCGATTGATGTTAAAATATGTGAAACCAAAATAAAGTACTAATATTGAATGTTAATTCAATTGATTTGGTTGTATATTAGTTGTCGATTGTGAATTGTATGTTGTTGGATGATGGTTTGTTTGAATGGAAATAATCAACAATTTAAATGGAGCTAAATGAATTATAAATTAAAAAATAATTTCCGGTATAATTTAAGCTGGAATAAAACCGTATATGAATTGGAATCTATGATTTAACCCGGTATTTGATAATGAATTGATGCTGTGTGTTTGATTTTGGAATTAGTGTAGTTATACTTGTTGATTAGTGAAAAATTATCTCAGAATTTCATATATCTGTTGTTGATATGTAAATTGGGTTTAGTACAGGTGCCAGATGGCTAGACAGATTGATATTGGTTTAGTAAATCGCATATACGTTGAGCAGATATGCTCAATAGCGCTCGTGAAAGGTACGCCTACGCGAAAATATAAGATTTTGGGTTTTGATTTTTGTTTTTCAATCATGTGGGTCAATGTATATATATTATTTATGTCACTCCGTGCAGGGGAGACTCTGCCGAATTTTTTCGGGAATTTAATGGATTAGAAATTTTTCGATATTTTTGAAAATATTTATTTACGGTATTGAATTGGTTTTGATTTGGATTAAATTGGATTTGGAAATCAATGGGTTTGTAACATTCTTTTCTACCTTAGCAATTTCGAGGACGAAATTATTCTAAGGGGGGAAGAATGTAACGACCCGTATTTTTGGCAGTCAAACATTTAATTTAATTTAATTATTTTAAATATTATATTTGGAATATTAATGGATTTTAATATTTAATTCGTTAGTAAAAACGAAGTTTGAACGTTATATTTTTATATATAATATAAATCGAGCTCGAATAGCAATGTAGTTTGTAATATGGAGTTTTGAACTTCAAAAGAATATATGGGATCCGATATAAGTCCGATTTTTATGAAATAAGAAATGTTGGAACCATATTGATGATAGTTTTCATATGAAAGAGAAAAATCCAGATTTCGTGTTATAGATTGTTAGTTATGGCCAAATAAAATTTTGAAATAGTCGCTATGGAAATCATTATTAAAATGTAGGCCTTTAAAATAGCCATTTTTCAAACGGCCTCCATTTTTGATGAAATTAGTTTCATTGGAACCGTAACAATAAATTACTGTACAGTATTAAATTGCGTGGCAACATGTCGAATGTGACCACGGTAGCCATAAACGGCCAATCAATTTTTGTAGCATGTAATTAAATTAAATTAATTTAGTAGAGAGAAATTTAAGTGTAACTTGAGCAGACGATCGATTAGGCCACGTAACCAATTCCATTGAATTCGTATCGACGTTTAGAGTCAGGACATGTATATATTTTGTTATTTTTGAAGACCGGGTGATTTGGTGTCCAAAATGGCATTGTGGTGCGTGTAAAAATAGCCTACCGGGAAACAGTCTCAGAATGCGACGAAACTAGTGCCATTGGATTCGTATTAATTAATTATTGTAGAATTTTCACTTTTCGTGTTAATCGAACTTACCGTTTGATCGTGGCAATGATAAATGCCTTAATCAATTATATTATTTTGGTCAATTCAGACAGGGGTAACTTTAAACGAATAAACGATTGGCTAAATGAACTCCGATTTGGACATAATAAATTTCATTGGATCCGTAAGAACGAGGTCTAACAAAATGTCAAGGTTTCAAATTTATTTGATTTTTTATGTAATTTTAGAAATTTTAAACGCTTGATTTTTCATCGATATTTATAAAGGACTTTTCACAGACGTTGTCAGAATTCGACGAAACCTGTCCCATAGGGTCCGGAATATTTTTCTATGCTAAGATTAGCATTTTTATTGGAAAACAGAACTCGTTTGTGGTGACGTTAATTCATCCTTTAGTTTCCTGTATAATATTTAATTATTATTTCCATCCCACTTCACTACATATATATACACACCCTAGCTGAGAAACCCACGTCAAACTTTACTAAGTGGTCAATGAACTCCTTCTGCCACCTCCATCATTATAGAGTGGCCAAATCCGCTCAATCCTTCTTCTTACTTAATCTTCGAATCCACTGATGGAAATCCAAATATCCTAACTGCAAAAAATGTTGAGTCTTATAAGATGTAGAGTCTGGTCGGTGATGATCACCTCTGGTGGTTCGTATTGACGGCGATCAAAGCTAAAAGGAGGCACATCTGTGGTAGACGGTTAGGATGGTTCGCTCACTGTTATTGGTGGAGCGAGGTAGTTTGTAGCGAATGCTCGACTATCAGAGAATGCTAGAAATAGAAGCATCGAATGGAGGCTTCTGGGTCGCTACTGTTTCAGGCGATGGGTGAGCATGTTTCGGCAGTCATGGAGGGCTTCTTCGATCGGCGTCAGATGTGGTGAAGGGCAGTACGGTTGTGGTTGATATCTTGCAACGTGGGTCGTTGTGATAAGGAGGAGGACGGGATGATGCCAAAAATAGATGGAAGAAGTGTATAACGTGATGAGGAGGAACGGGTGGGAGCTCTTGCGTGGGATCAGTGAGGTGGTAAAGCATTTCATGTGTGTTGAAAAGGTGGCAGATGTATTCAAATGAGGATGAAGGCTTAGAACAACGAACGAGAAGAGGTCGATCTGATTTATTTTCATGGAAAGGAAGAAAATCGTGAAGGCGAACAACTTAATCAAAAATAATGTGGACTGTTCAAAGTGTAAACCAAAAGTGGAACGTAGGAGAGGGATTATCCGCCAGTTCCTTTGCAATCCAGAAGCAAACCAAAGTAATTAGTATAATCTGGTATAATTAAGAATTAATTATAAGGTTAATTAAACTGCTTTATTTGAACATTGCAAGGAGCAGTATATGGGAAACAAAGAAATAAAGGAAGCCATCCTTTATTATGGAACTGAATGTAATTAGTTTAAACACCATTACTTAAATTAAATATAAGATTAGGGTTTAACTAAAATAGTGGTTAAATATTTAATCGTTATATAAATTGAAAACCTAAATAACGGTTTATCTGGTGATCAGAATTGGATAAGCCAATATACGTTGGAACTGCGTTGACAAGCAATGTAATACGGAACAGAACCGGACAAGATTGGAATCAACCGGGGTTTTTAATTAAATTAAACACTTGTTTAATTTAATTAAAACGAGCAATTTCAACGTCGAATCAAATCAAGGTGAGTTAAACTCACTCAGTTCTTCCCATTTATATTTTATATAAATTGGGTTTTTATTTTGTGTGCTCTGCTTGTTGATGGTTGGCTGTTTTGCTAATTATATATTCATTTGTTGATTTAACCAACGAAATTGAACTTTTGTTAAATTTCAATGAAATACAAAATTGTTATTTTAACGTTTAGATCCAATAAAGGTAATTTACCTTGATTGGTCACGTTTATAAAATAAATGTGTTTAAATTGTTTGAATTGTTTGCATTGCTTTTGAATTGGTTGATGTTAAATGTTCATTATTTATTGTTATCAGTTAAATGAAATTGAATGTTCTGATTTGAAATAACCCGTTTTGAATACAGGGAAGAACAAGTTGGAGGGATCCAACGGGATTCCTGAAATATATTATTTATTTTCATATTATGATATATGAACTATCATGATTGGGTGATTGATTTGACTTATGATCATTGACTGAAAAGTCAACCTGTGTTTTGTTTTAACCAATAGGCAATATTGGTTGAGTAATCGATAGTAAATGACCTAAGAATAAATTGTTTTGTTTATATTAATTTACCGTTAGGTGGATTGATAGTATTGAAATTATAAATTTTATTTTATCACTGGAAATAGATTTTGAAACATATTACTTTGAATAAAAGTTTATAAACAAGAAATAAATATTTATTATTTATTTAATTAATTTATAATTAATTTATGATTTTATAAAGTAAATTCTGATGTTAATCAAATTAATAAACAAGTGAAGAGAAATTAATCTAACAGTTAATTTGAATAATTATTTTTGTTAAGAAACAATTAATTGGAATTATTTAAATTGATTACATTATTAATTAATTTAAAGAGAGAACTAATTGGAATCAGTTAATGAGATAACTGTGTTTTGAGTTGACTAAATCGACCGTTTATAATTGGGACTGATTATTAAATGAGTGTGTTTTAAATAAAAATAGTTTAATGAATATTGTTTAAATTTTAATAAGATAATAAAAAAAGGATTTACTATTTATTAAGGGATTAACAATTTTTACAGTAGTTAATAATCGAAGTAAATTATTATATTAATTAATAATAATTTAGAAAATTACTTTTTAATTGAAAATCATTTAAAAAGTAATCGGAGGGGAAATGAACACTAATGGAATGGTGAAAGGAGTTATGAACATATTTTATTTTAAACCTGAGCTTTATAACGAAGTTATAAAAGGGAAACTTAAGCGATAGCTTAAAATAAATGTGACTTAAATATTCGAATTAAGAAAAAGGGGAATTGAGAACAGAAAGGATTAGATCAAACCAGAATTTATTTAAACAAGGGTTATAAAAGCAATGAGGTGTTATATCGTTAATTATAAATTAACTTTACTAAATAATGGGGTTGAGTAAAATTGGGGGAATTGAAATAAGAATTTAAAGGGGACAATGATTGAATGGATCTGGAAAGGGATTGGTAAAAGTGAATTTGGGTAAAGAAGTGGATCATAGGATTTGATAAACAAATCCGAATTATGAAAGGAAATTGTTTAAAAAGGTAAAGGTTAAAAAGTGATGTTTTTATAAGGAATTACTTCATTATTAAATTAAGAATAAGGTTATATTCGAGAAGGAGATTTTCAAAGTGATAAGAAGGTTGTATGAAACCGTATTTTGAATGAAATAGTAAAATGGAATTTGAATTTATATTAGAATGAAATATTGGGTTTTGGGATTTCAACTTGTATTTATCTCCAGATATGAACAATGTTGATCAAGGTCTGAGAGGTAATTAAAATACCTAACTTGAACGACATCAGGATTATCTACGGATGATATTAGTTGAAATGGTAAAAGAGGTTAATAAATATATATACTATTTCCATTAGAGATATAATAGTGCAACGATTAATGGAAATGTGGGGAATATATAACGAGAGTTCCAAAGTAAAAAGGAAATAAAAGGGGTTGCCGAAAATATAATGATATGTTCGAGTTAGAAAGGAAATGTAAAGTTGAGTTTTATTATATAAGAATAAGCATGAGTACTGTCAAGAAATGAATAAAAGATATTTCATAATGTTATTTTAACGAATAGATAAGTTGAACTGATTTCCCCAATATTAGATAATAATGTGGCTAATGTTTTGAAGGTGAAAACAGGAAACTGGATATATAAAAGTGAATTTGTTTAAAGAAAAAAAATCTTATGTTAAATAAGTAGCAAAAAAACTATATTTATAATCTCGATATATTTAAGAGTTTTAAATTTTACATTTGTTTTAATTAAAAGGCCAGTTGATGCTGAATACTGAACCGATGAACTCATTGGATTTACATGATTGAATCACTGTATATTTTGATAGTTAAATCACCGACTATCAAATTTGTCCAATACGATTGTTGGTACGGGAAGACCGGGATCGAATTTACATTCGAAAACCATTCCGACCGACAAATACGTGAAGATATCAAAAGATGATCGAGACGAAGAAATTGAAGACTGTGGATCTTCATAAACCTGTAGAATTACTTATAATATCTGGTCTAGCGGCCAGAGATATATTATGGTTCTGTTGTGGTTGGAATCTACGGATTGCAAGGACTGCTCGCTACTAATCTATAGGGTGATTCCTTGGATGTGGTAGGAGGGTGCCTTCGGTTCATCCTATACCTGGAGGACTTGTATGGACGGATGTCTGACAGAGTATTTCCAAAGGAATTACGTACGTTTATTTCTTCAAACGTACCATAGTTAATGGCGGAGAAATGGTTTTTCTCTAGCTAAATAACTAGAGTATTTTTGTGGACGTCAATTAGTGATATCTAGCGGATCTGACAATGTGGCATTCAAAGTGAATGAAGACCAGATGTTTCAGAAAGTAATTTAAACCTCAAGCCTCATCAACCGGGAAACGACAAAAATCGGGCAGGCAACATGGCTATGTGGGTCGCTCCCATTAGGGTGTATAATCATCTATCTAGAGAAATTCCATTTGTTCTTTAATCTATTTCGATGTTGTCCCTTTCGGGAAACGGTGGTTTGAGCCCAACCGTTGTTGATATACATTTGATACACTCAAGCGAAATGAGTGGTCAGTCATGTGTGAGCCGGGTTGCAAGACATTCTTGTTGAACCCAGTGTATTCCCCTCTAGAGATACACTATTGGTAGGTGGTTCCATACCTTGTCATAGTCGGAATCCAATCTCCAAGCGCCCGCGGTTTTGATTGTATACTATATGTGTGGTGCGTGAGATGCAAGCGTTCCGCTAGATTGGTATCTACTTGTATTTAGACACTATTATAATATCAGAAAGGATATTGATTTCAAAAATGTTTTAGGTTATCGTAAGGTAAAAACCGTCCGTATTTATGTGTGGATTTGGTCTTACGATTATCCTTTTATTTCAAAAATATTTTTGAACTTTAAAATCAAGTTGAATGATCCCCCTTAATACCGTGCGAGTTTTTTTCTCACTCTGGTTCACCAGACTGACCCGGTGTTTTGTAAATGCTCGGGTTAGACCGGGTTGTACAAGTTCAGGTTATCGGATGCTGCGATGTCCAGAGACGAGCTGGAGGTGTTTAGACATATTGTTCTAGTATTTATTCCGCTATGTGATTGTATATGAGGATAGGTTATTATCACTATCCAGATGTGTGATGTACTCTGATATTGTAAGTATTTTTAAAAGCTCTCAATAAATATTTATTTCTGTATTATATTTTATTCTGCTGCGATGTGAGACTCTGATTCTAAGTTATATTGGTTCTTCTTCTTCTATTCTAGTATTTCTTTCTCTCTTATCTCACCCTCCAATTTCTTTCTATTAACTATCCAGTGTTTTCAATGTTTGGAAGATCGGCATGGGATACAGAATTGTATTTATGTCAATTTTTGGGGCCAAAAATCCTTGGGTCTTTACACTACCACACTGTTTTACCTTATTTCTATTTCGTTCGATATTCGTTTATCCTCATTTCCAAAACCAATCAACGTGTTGTACCCTAGATCTATAAGTGATCAATGAATTTGATGCCTCAATGCCGAGTGTTCGCTACAACGGAATTTCTATTAAATTAGAAAACCGTCGCACGAATATTGAAATAACCGCAAGTGCACGACGTACTATTGTAATACGTAGTGAGTGCGAGTCGATCCACAGGGAAAGAAGTGATTTCAATTTTATTCAATCGAATTAAACCAAACTTTGAATTGTTCTAATAAAAACTATGAAACTAAGTTGAGAGCTAAATATGAAATTAGAGAGTAATTTAGAGGTAAATCCACTCTCACCTTTATGTAAGTTGTCAAACATACAATGTATGATCTCAACAAGTGATATAAATGCAATATTTACACCACTTATGATTCTCATGAAAATGAAACTAAAGCAAAACTATTCTAAGTATGGTCTATGAACTATTGGCTAGAACTATAGACCATCAAATTTTGTTCATACTTTCATTTCAAAAATCAATAATCACTTAGCAAATATTGATGTAACTTGTGTTTATATTGAATTAGCATAGATCATTTGCAAATGCAACATGACCTATCAAACCCATATGTATAAACTCACATCAATATTCACTAACATGAAGCATATATTAAAGATCACAAATCATACACATGTTGAACTTACCCAAAGTTAGAGAGCATCATTACCCCTAAATCAAGGGATTAGCCACTCATATGTGTTGTAATATCAACACATGCAAGTTTCAACATTAGAAAATTAAGCAAAATGAAAGAAAAACTAAGTAAAACAAGAAAAGAACTAAACTAAGAACATAAAGTAAATCTAAGCTATGAGCATGAAAGTAAATCTAAGCTATGAACATGAATATAAAAAGCATAGAAATTAAATTACATTAAAGCAAAGAAGTTACATAAAGAAAATGGCTAAGTAGCCATTAAATTAAAAGAGAGCTATGAACTAAACTAAACTACTAAATGATAAAAGAGAGGATCCAAGAAAAAAAGGATGGATAAATGAACATGAAGGGGTATATATACAAGATCACAAACCCTAAAACCCTAATCACTCATAATGAGAAATCCCCAAAATGGCCCTTCATGAAGCTTCTAATCCTCTCTTAGCCACTATTGAGTCATGTAGGGTGCATGAGGCCTTTTGTCTCATTCAATTAGTCTTTAATAAGAAGCTTTAAGAGAAAGAGGTTAATTTGAGAGGTGGGGTCCTCCATGATCATGTATAAGAATTATTTCCTCTTCATTCCTTTGTATGCATGCATTTGTGCTCCAAATCTTCATGTGTATGCATTATTTGTGCACCAAAATTCCTATTAGAGACAATAACAAAGAACAAGTAAATGCAATCACAAAATAAAACATGCATAAGTGATCAATTTTTCCTAAAATGAGTGATGATTTTGAAAATATTTAAAATATGGTTTGATCATATAAAACACCCAAAAATGTTCATTTATTTATTTAACAAGAATAAATATGTGAATATAAATGTGCAATTTTACGTGCACATCACCGAGGAATATACAAAAGCCGTGAGTAAGGTTTGATTTAAGCAAACTAGAAGAGAAAATAAGAGATTAGGGTTTTCGGATCACCAAATAATCGAGAGATTACCATACGAATTTGAAATTCCCGCGAGTGATGCGAAGAAGACAACAATTACGAGATATTAGGGTTTTTAGATTAGCTTAGTACGCGATTAGTTTGGCAAATAATGATTGAGTGAGAAATTAAAATGGAGAGGTAATGTGGTATTAGGAAGCATACAAAATTTAATGAGTTTTAATTTTTAAATTGGGTACTAGGAAGAACATATCGGGGTGCCCTTAGCATCACAATATGGCTATAGTGTGTTAAATCTTTGGGTGTTACAAATATAGAAAAGAGGTCCTTGCATATCCGGTAGATTTCCAAGTACGTCTGGACAAACACCACTTATTACCTCGTGTTGGGTGTACGGCCTAACCGAGACATCAACAATAGCCCAAACGATGTGAAGATCTCCGATCTTATGCCACCATCTTCATCTTCGACTTTTAATCGTCGTAACTTTTATTCAGAATGGGTTAAACCTAGTCTCTTCGAATAACTCGCGCATTTTTAACATCATGTGATAAACACACAAAGATAGCCCATATCTCATTCCAATACTGAATATTCTTTTATTAAAGTATTCTTTACTCTGGGAAAGGTTCCCATTATTTTATCGAAGATTATCTCATTTAAACTTATTGTTTAAGTCATTCCTCGAAAATTCAAAAGATTTTATAATATATTTTCAACTCAAAAATCATTACTTACTGATTATTCAATTTTTTGAAATTAATCCTGTATTTAATTGTGTTAAAGAACAAATGTCATTTAAAACACCATACGCAATAAGCACAATATCAGTGTCCATTTAATTATTAAATTGGAAAATTTCAGTAATATCTAAATTAAAAGATTTATTCTATAATTTACATTTCAACAGGGTTTAAGAATAACATTATTAAAGCCATTATTCACAACAAACCCAAAATCCAATTTGATATTAAATATAAGATCTTAAATGGAAATATGTCGACTTACATTCAATACCAAATTTTGAAACCAACAGATATCATTTCGGAATAACGATATCAATATCTTCCAAATTTCTTAACGATATCCGTATAATCATGGAATCCTATACCGAAATATTTGGGGATTATTTCCATTCAAATCTTTTCCAATTTACTTTTCCAATTTATATGTTGGAAAATTCTAGTTATATTAAAACCCATTCTCAGTCCAATTATTATGTCAAAACATTGGTTTCTTTCTTCTAGTTTTCAAACAACTCTTTCTGATAAAAATATCATTTATCTTCCAAAACTTGGAATATTTTATCCAAACTCTTTTTAAATCATTTATTATGATTTACATAATTTATTCATACTTTTAATAATTTTATTAAGGCTCTTACGGTCGGTTTCCAATATCGGCCACCAAACTGCATCCATAATAACTTATTTGGACATATTAAAAAACTTAACTGTTAAATTTTAAAGCTTTTACATTAATTTGAAAGATCTTTTCAATATGAATCCAATAGTTCCGGTTCCAGTTTCAGGAGAATCCGACGGTCGGATCTCCCGTTACGTCCATTCAAAGTTACGGGTTGACGTTCGCGAAATGTCGATGTGCCATGCGTTCTATTCAAGCCTGAATTGATTTAGAATTTAAAAATATAAATCGAAACGCTTCTGAACCATTTTTATAAATTATACAAAATATATATAATCATCTTTGAAAACTTGTTTCAGTCGTTTATCTTCAAATTTACACATTTCGCTGTTCAGTCAATTTTAATGTTATTTTAATGAATAAAATAATATTATTTGTCGAAAGTCCTTATTTTACATCCAGATTTTCCTTACAGTCATTATAAAAGTAAACGTAGAACTTTCAAAAGAAAGATTCTTTTAAAACATTCGCTATATATCCTAACTGAACTTCACTTTGAAAAGTTATTATTCATCTCGAATTAAAAACTTCGACAAACCATAATTATATTATATTTACTCCAAAATCATTAGCTATAGTTACCAATATTTATCGATATTTTTATATACCGACGCGTCCATCCAAAATCGGACATCGAGATCAAACTTCGATTTTCCACTGAATATTATATTATAAAAGTATTCATATTTATTCTGAATTGGAATAACACTCAACCAAACTTCATATAATTTACTTATATGAATTTTTGTACATCTACAAATAGTTGTAAACAACTATCAAACATCCAAATTACATCCAGAGTGCGCCTACATCCACATATGCTTTAACCAAACAGTTGATGCATATTTCAGTATATCAACCTATCGATCAACATACAAACTACATACAAGGAAGATGTGTAAGTCAAATATCATCCCAAGACGCATGTGGGGATTTCAACCAACAATTAATCAATTCAAACTAACTAAAAATTCATGAATTTAATCATTACCAATTCAATTAAAATCATTTTTCAATCCAATTGATTTCACTTAAACGAGCGAGAATGAATTCACCATTTGAATTGTAAATGGATATTTAATCCAATTTCAACTACCACAAACATGTTAACATCATTTTAACATGTTCAAAATTAAAATCACAACATATCACAATCAATCAACAATTCATCCATTGGTTTTGCAAACAAATTGTGATGTGAGCTACCGTATAACAATTTGTGATACTAATCAAATAAAACTATCATTTTGACTACTGTTTAATGGACTAACTGTCATACATTTCATTGTCATGTTAACTTCACAATTAACCAATTTCTACTTTCCAATTCATTTAACATTTCCATATTAACTTTTATCGCTAAAAGATTAACTATTTAACTATTCAATGTTATTTAAACTACACAAATATAGTGTTTTGAGTGAGAAGCTCTCACCCCAGCCATCGAACAACAGCATACTGCAACGTGGGATCTTTGCGTGCTTGCAACGGGCTAAAAATGTCGTCTTTTCTTCTCGGTTCAAGTCAATACTCCTTGCCAACACTTGTACACACTCTAACTTGCGTTTAAAGCAAGTAAGCTATGATTTTTAGTTGTTTAGAGGCTTATGGGGTCCACGTCTTCTCTTTCCAGCGGAGATCAGTAACGTGGTAGGGATATGGATGTGCCACATGACAACTAGGGTCCACTTGGGAGTGCCTAAAGATGGTTGGAGTGGTTTAAACCCTTAATGGAGGAAGCTTTTCGAGTTTGGAAGAGTTAAAGGAGGAGAGAGGGGGAGGGGGACCCACGACCTGACGTGGCCTGGCCTGGGGAGGTGCGCTGGCATGTTACTGGCGTCGAAGGGGGTGGCGGCAACCCCTAGGTGGCTAGCATGGGGTCAAAATGGAGGAGGGAATCCATTAACTAGTTTTTGAGCTTTAGTGAAGGTGTTTTACAAAATGGAAGATATGTTTAGGTTTAATTAAATCCAATTTGGATTAAATCGCTTCATGAATGACTAAATGAATGAGAGAATGACAGTTGGAAGAGAGATGAGTTGTTTGTCTAATTTTAATTGGTATGAAATTGTAGCAACGACTTGACAACTTAAGTCAACATTAATTACACCTTGCTAATTTCATTGTAGTCGCATGACCACATGTAACTCCAAAAATTACGAAATTTGAAATATCACTATGTTATGGAATTACGCTTCCAACGAACCAAGTTTCATCAAATTCCGAGTCTATTCGAAAAATCGCCTATTTTCCAGCTTAAATTGAATTCCGACTGAACTTTCAACGCATGTTTTCGTACTGTTCTCTTTCATACGAACTCCGTTGGACTTGATATTTTGAATACTGACGTATTTCGACATTCTGGATCCAATAAAAGTGGTTTCATCGGGTTTAGAGACTATCCACAATGGTCCATTTACAGGCAATCAATATAGCTTTAAAATATTGATATTCAAAATCCGAGCTTTTAAATCGATATAAAATTTTTACTGACCCTATTTTAAGTCAAATAAAACACTAAAACTAATTTTAAAATTATTCTCAAATTTTATCGTGTCAAAATCAGCATTTTCTATTTTAAAAATCACTAAAATAGATTAAAATATTAATTGAGTCTAAAATATGGGTTATTACACCCTTTGACCACCAAATTTTAACTATAGGTCCCCCCTCAATACCCTCTACGGCTTTCCAATTGATTACCCCCTTCAATTCTCGATCGTTTAAGAGATAAAATTAAAATAGGAATCAGACTTAAATGTAAAATTATTTGCTGGTGATTTGATATAGGGCTTAAGGTTTAGGGGTTGGGGTTATTTATAGTAAATATGTTTTAGGTTTAATAATTTTTTATTCGATTATTTGTTAGGGCGATGCATACCACCATTTTTGTTCGATGTTTATTCATTCGTATGATCATATACGAACTCTGTTCGTGGTGAAAATGGACCTCATAGTATAGTTTGACATTTCAGACCCAATGAAACTTGTTTCATTGAAATTCGAGTCCGTTTGTAAAACGGCGCTAATTTAAGTCCAAATTGTTGATTTATTCACATTTCATTTGCGTATGCTCACAAAATAACTCTAATTTGCGCGAAACTTGAAACCTAACAATAGTTAGCCATTAAGGATTTAGTGAATAGAAGCTTTTTTTAAAGGTCTAATTTAAATCGATATAATTCAATTTCAAAATACTCAATATAATAATAAATTATTATTATCGGATATATTCAAGTAGAATTCCATATAGCTTCAAAATAAACCACTTCTGGTTTCAAACATTTAAGTTCCAAGTTAAAACGATATTAAATTTATAATAAAACCCTTTTATTTAATTTAATAATCATTATGGTTTATAAACGAATCTATATCGACGTTTTCAATTTTTGATTTGGGCATCACTAGAAACCCACAAGATGAAACTCGTTTTTTTCTCTTTCATTAGAAAATTATTATCCAAAAGATCCAAACGATTCTTATTTCAGAGAATTCTTACTTAGATTGGATCATGTACATCCTTTCAAAGCTCAAAGCATAAAATTACGAACTACCGCGTCGCTGTGGGTTCGTTCTATAATTAAATTATAAATTAAACGTTTAAATGTCATTTAATAAATGAACTCGTTATAATTCAAAACCAACTTAATTAAATATTTCTATGTTGTCCAATTTACGTTATATTGCAAATCCAGCTAATTCTGACTATTTCTAAATTAAATTATTTATATTAATAAAATATTCAAATCCATTGAATTTCAATTTATTTAAATTCCAAATAACCATTTAAACCAATTTTAAATGTTCAATTAAACGGTTAAAACATTCAAGTCGTTACAATTTACATCCATTTTTACTTAATTTGTTGATTAAGTATACTCTTACTCAATACAACTCACGGTTTTTATGAACTTCTTTAATAGAAAAATTTATAACTCGAACTTATTTCAAAATCCATTATCAAACCCTTTACATTTCCTTTAAATCTCAAATCATTTTTACTTAATTCGTTTAATAAGTAAACCCTTCTTAATAATTTCCAATTAAAAACTCATTTCGACTTGTTTACCTCCTTAAATGATTTCAATTAGAAGGGTAACCCCTTTAATTATTATTAACTAAATTAATAAATAAGTTTAACCGTTACTGAAGAGAAAGAAGTTAACTTCATTACTAATCAAAACAGAAGTAGTTTTCTTCTTTATTAACAGGAGATAGAATAGTTATTTTCTTTTAAAAGGTTATTTAAAATAATAATCAACTTTATTAAAAATAAACAATTCAATAATTACCTTTAAACACATTTAAATAAAGATTAACTCATATTTAGGAATATTCATGAAATTTGGATAACTATTTGCCAAAACCATTCCTATTAGATTAGTTGAAAACAAATTAATCTAATAATCAATCTACATAGTTGACTTAGTCAACTTGATAACATTAGTTAACTTGTTAATCAATTTCCACTAATCCTTCCTATTAAATTAATTAATAACTTAAATTAATTCAACACAATTCCATTAAATCGTTTCTTGGAAATAATTATTTCAAATTATTAAACCTTAGGTTAATTTCGGACTTGCTTGCTTATAAAACTTATTAAAATATAATAATTTTTCATAATAAATAATTTTATAATTACTTATGAAATTAACAATAAATATGATTTTCTTTTAGTAAAAAGTTTTCTTTAAAATAATTTATTTCAAAATCTGACTTCAGTTATAAAATAATTTTTATAACTTCATTTCAGTCAATTCACTTGACGGTAAATTAACGTCTTAATAGATGAGTTTTTAGGCCATCTGTTGCCAATCACTTAATCAATATTGTTTATTGATTAATAAACATCCGTGTTGAATTCAATTCAACTATCAGCAACCAAATCATCATCCTAACAGATTGGTTAAACAGTTCATATAATAATAATATGAAAACAAATAAAATATTTGAGGAATCCAATTGGATCCCTCCAACTTGTTTCTCCCTACATCATAGTTCACATAATTGTACATATATTGCGTATAAAACAAACCATTCAACTAATTCATTTACAAATGAATCTTCTACTTAAATGTAGGTTGTGTCGGGGTTTCACGGTTCATAGACGGGAATTTATAACTATAACCAAACAATCCAAGCAATAAACAATAATCAGTTCAAACAATCACTCAGACAACAACAATCAACCATTCAAACAATCAACCAACCATATCATATGTTTACACCAAAATTGGTCTAAACACCCAAGGTACTAAAGCTGTACTTCACCAATACTGTAAGAAATAAATGGAACCATGTTTAATCAGCAATTGGAAATCAAAATGCGAGAAAAGGTAAAGTAGAGACGAGATTTAGAGTGGTTCAGCCGTAATTAGGTCTACATCCACTATGAAGGTTATTTCCAATCTTATAATAATGATTACAAAATACATCAATTCTCTCTTTTCATACATTTCTATATTCACTCAATATACCCGCATTTATATATTTCAATCTTGGAATTATACAAGAGAATGGTAGAATTTGAGGAGAAGAAGGATGGATGAATGATTGAGAAGGAGGATGTCTTCGTTTTCCTTGATCACAAGATTGTCCTTGACACCATGGTTATCTCAGTAGTTGAGGATAGACCTTAGCAGCATTTTGTGGTTTTAAAGATTAGATCCCCTTTATGTTGGTAGCCATGGTATATTTATAGGTCAGCCCCCACTGGGGAATGATCTGAAATCCGTTTATGTAGGCTATGGATCACTCATTCTATCAATTACAATCATGCCATCGGCTAGCTGTAGCCAACTGTCTGCAGCTGTATTCAGTTAACATGTGGGAGAGGGTTCATAGGAGCGGGCGTCCTTGTAAGAGTAAAGGCTTTGGAAAACTCGGAAACTTTTATAAGAGCGGAACGCGGGAGTGGACCTGACTCTCCCATGTTCCTTGCGTGACTGACCTTCTTAGTTCAAGGGCGCTCGTCCTTTTGCTGCCTTTGTATGGCGTTGTTCGTCCTTACGGCTATGCTATGAGGTCGCTTCCGCCTATGTTGAATGGACGATTTGCTTTGCTTCTATGTTTGAGCGGCTTTGCCCCAATATGAACAACCGACCTTTGCTTCTGCGCCTAAATCACGATTCACATCTAATTTTGGTTGGATACATGGTCGCATGAGATGTTGCGAGCACTTGTTCTGCAGTTCCATCCCAGGTTCGGTCTTTTGACGGATAAACATTTGCCCTTCGAAGTTCGTAGTTTTTTTAATATTAAAAACTACGAGCTTCGAAGTAATGAGATGAAGTACCGCTGGATGGATTAAGTTCAACGTTTTGCAAAACAGGCGCCCTCACAGATAGCTTATGTTTTTAAAATTTGGATATTTCGACAATTGCTTGTCTTTGGACATCTAGCGGGATATTTCCCGGGTATGTTAAACTGGATCACTAGATTCTAATTGAGTTGTCTTATCATTAAAAATGGGCTTCTAGTCCTCTTAAATATTGTCTCTTCATTTTCCTGCTTTTATATTTCTCTAATAAACTTATTTCAATGGCGATTTCACCGTAGAAGACCTCGCTGTTGCTTCTTGAAGCTTCGATTTTCTTTGCTTGATTGATTGTCTTGCTTGACCCTCTTTTGGTCGACGGTTTTCCTCAGCTTTATTTCCAGCTATAATGCTCCTTTCTTTGAATTGAGTTCCGCTCATAAGTGAATTTCCATCCTTTTACCTCTGATTCTGGGTTAATTCTCTTGGTTTTGTAAAAAAGGGTTCTCAATTGGCAACTTCGAGTTGCTGGAACACATGGTTGTGATGTTTGAGAAGTGTTGATTTGACTTGGTATGTACTTGGATTTCATGCAGAATCCTCTGGCGGTTCTGACTTTTGTGATAAACTTTAGCCTTTTTTATGCTAGCAAGTCATTTACCGAAATGCCTATGAAACGACATTTCCTAATTCATCATGCCCTTTTCGGATGTTTAATGGAAGACTTATATCATAGCGATACTTCTGCTCCTCCCTTCTCACTATACTTTTGGCAGGTGCGACTAACAGTCGTGACCGACCAAATCAGAGCCTGTGTTTCTCATACTTTTAAATTTATAGCCCTTCCTTTATGCGATTATAGTATCAGTAATTTTTTTTATTGGATAGGGCTGATGATCTAATTTGGAAGGTGTATCTATCTAGAGTTGCCTCCTTTTGATTACTAGCGACTCAATTCGTAATTTCTCTTTAAACATACTTATCTGTGCTGACATGTAGCTAACTGCTAATTCATCTTAATCCCAGGTAACTCATTATGTCTGGGGAACGAGAGGGTCTGGATCGGGAAATTGAGGCTGCTCTGGCTACTGGTTCTGATTTGGTTGTTAGCCAGATTCATCCTCAACCTTGCTTTTTTGATAGGGTGGCGGCCGGTTGCCGTAAATCGACACTTTCTTTTGATCAGTATTTACAAATGTGCAATCGCTTTGGGTTTTCAAAAGATGAAGCCAGATTTCCCAAAAAGGGAAAATTGGTCGATTGTCCGCCCTTTGGGTATGTAGCGATCAATTAACACATGCTGTCTAGCGGGGCGATTCCCCCCTTTAATCATTACCTAGAGTCCATTTTGCGGTAACTGGCCATTGCCCCATATCAGTTGCATCCTAGTGGATATCAAATTTTGCTTGGACTATACATACTTTTCATGGAAGTCCGACAGCAAGAACCCACGTTTACGGATATTTGTTCTTTATATACTTTTAAGGGGAGGGAGGTAGACAGTCCTTCTTTCTTTTTTATGGAAAGTATGCATGATAGAATTATCACTAGTCTGACGGATGGTGCTAGGGGGTTCCCGGATCAGTATTTCTTTGTCCGGTGTCCTTGTAAATTCTACGGACGATGGACAGAAGGGGGTGATTACAACTTTGCTCTTAGAGTTCTTACTCCTTTTATCTTTCTCATCTGGCTTTCTCTCTGATTCTTGTAGTGATTCCTTCTGTTGTGGGTCTTACTTTAGATCAAGCCCTCCTTAATTCTTTAATTTCTATTGACAAGAAAGAAAGGAGCAGAGAGGTGTTGCTTTCAGAGGAAAACCTCCATAAGTACCAGCTAATTCACTTTACACGATCTCTTGAAAAGACTTCGGTTCACTCTCAACGTTCTGTTGGTAAGCCTTTTAAAAAGAAATGTTTATTCCATGATGTAAGTGGTCGACCTTCGTCGTTGATTACCGAAGGGAGTGACAGAAGAGTTGATGAGAATGCGTATGGTTCGAGGGTCGATGTAATTTCTGGAATGACCGCCGAAAGTTCTGCTCTCCCTGTTACTCAGGCAGATGGTTCCTCAGGGACTTTTGGAGACCTAGGGGATTTGGACTCCGCCAAATACCTAAGCCAGGGTGATGTTGTGATGTCTGACCCCGTTGTATCTAACATGGGAAGAATCCGAGGGCGTGCTCAGCGTCCTGAGAAAGCTTCTACCTTCATAACTTCCCCTGGAAATGGTTTTGATATCATCTTACTTGTGGCACAATTTTCCATAAATCTGATAATCTCTGAACGCTTGTTGAACTCATGTTTTATTTTTCAGGTGTAAATGCGAATTATTCGTTATCTGATAGCTTTTCTCAACAAGCCGATCTTACTGATCCATGATGCCTTTTATAGTCTAGCCTTTCCTGTTATTTGAGGAACCCCCAACTGTCTTCAAGTTCTCAGGTCCAACATATCTTTGTACTTTCAATGGTCGATTCGTCAAGGCGTGGGGGACTTGATCAGGTTAAGGTGCTCGCACCGGTTGAATCTTCTGCAAGATCTATTGTTCCGACCCCTGCTCAGGTTCAAATACGTGATCGTCCACCTTATAGGATTCCTCCTGGAAACCCAACACTTAAGGATCACATTAGCGGTTGGGACTTAAGGGGAATGAATTTTGACCTTGATTTACATCCCAATGATAGACGAGAAGCTGTGGAAGGTTATGGATGCCATAAAAAGTAGCATGGCCAATCATCTTAGTATTGTTAAGAATAATTTTGAGACACAAATGAATGTGGCCATGAAGGATGTTGATAGGCTATTGGAACATTGGGTCAAGTTTGGTTGTGAATTCCATAAATTGAACACTCGACACCTTGACCATATTGAAACCTTAGAAAACGACAAAGCTGGCCTGATCCACTTGATTAGATCCTAGGAATCTGAGATTTTTTCTTTAAAGAACGGAAGCATTAAAGTGAATAGCTTAGAGGCCAAAAATGTCAAGCTTAGGAAGGAGCTGGAGGGTGTGCGAGTGTGGCTTTTAGAAGCTCAGTCTGCTCAAGAACTTGCTGAGCGCCATTTGGACTTAGAAAAGCAAGTTTCAATTTCTCTAAAATAGGAAAACACGGCTCTCGAAGGCAGAATTGCTTTTCAGGACGAAACCCTTAGAGCCTCTGAAGAGATAAAATCAGGTTGCGTAGAGATCTTGATAAAGCCAAAATCGAGGCTGACAATACTTTGTTTCAATCCTATGTTTGCAGTGTCATGAATTGTGGAAGTCTTAGTTATTTGAACAAGGATTTTCCATGAACTCTGGATCTTGTTTGGGAACAGTTAGTTTCATATTATAGTGATGTCGATGACGAGTTCATTCAAGGACGACTTTTAGGAGAAGAAGACTGCAAGGCTCTGGTTGAAGGTAGGAGGATATTGGCGAACGAGCGAGCTCAATCGTTTAGGAGGGATTGTTCAAATGCTACCATTTCTTCTGCCCCACCTGATCCCGTCAGAACTGATATTTCAAGCTCTCCTATTCCCCTCCCCTCCCCCCCCCGTACAGATTGCTCTGCCTTAGATGTTGCAAGAACTCAACCTATCATCGAGTATCCAGCTCAAGAAAATGTTGTTACATAGTGCGCGAGTCGTGGCAATACTTTTTTTAACGTGAACGACCATGGGGCTGATGTTTTATACCCAGAAACTCCAGGTAAAATTGATATTTACCAGTATGCCCCGGATTTGGATTTCCTTATTTCTTCACTTGGGATTGCTGAGTTTAGAACTTATTATTCGTCTGCATTAGGTGTGTTTTCACCACCTCCTTCATCTGTTTGTGGCACTACTGCTCGACTTGCCGCTGTTGATTCCTTCCTAATATCTACCAGCACAAACCCCCTCATCACACCTTCATCAGATGACCCATCTTTACTAGATGTGTCCGATCCAGAAGATGAGGAAGAGATTTGGAATACTAAGGCTGTGTCCACCCTGAAACGCAAAATGAGGCTAGCTGGTTAATAGTCTAAGATCATAAGCTTTTTTCCTTCGATGGCTCTTTTGTATAGATAGATCAGCAAATGCCTGAACAATTGGTTCATCCTCCTCTGTATAGAAATAACATTTGTGACTTTTATGGTCTGATTCCAGCCTATTTTCTTTTACTTGTTACGTACTTAGACCAGTTGCTTGTGCGAGTGCCAGCCCTCGCTTAATATTTTATGTTTGCGTACTTACATTTGTATCGTTTAGGTGCTATCATAGTTTTATTACTTTCACTCTTATGAGTGGTCAAACTTTTAGTTTGTTGTTCGCGCGAATCTTATCGTTCGAATAATTCTCGCAATGGAGTCATAACTAGTCTATGGTATGTTTTGAGTGGGCATTGGTGGTTTTTTACATAATGGTGATGTCCCCATACCAAAGATCTTTTTAATTTCATAGATTCTGTTGATTTAAATCATGATTTCATTTGATCAACTCATGATTTTTTAAAACAACGCGTAGTTATTATGTGTCTTCTTTTGGGTGCCCCCATGGGAGGTCTTGGGTTTCAATTTCGACCCAAGTTCGGCCTTGTTAGTCCTGATTTTTCTGGGGCTGGAAGACCTTGTTGGATACCCCCATATGGCTAGGATTTCTGATTACCCCTTTCGGCTAGGATTTCTGATTTGTGCTGGTCCTTCCAGCATGTTTTGTCAGTCCTTCCGACACTAGGACTGATGTTTCCAGCCTAGGTAATTATCCGTGGGACATTTTTATCATTTCCCTTGTACCTTTTTTTTGAAGCCTGATGTCAGTTTCTCCAGTAAATGCTTGCTCAGGGACGTTCCACCTTTTGGCTTGTTGTTTGGCTTAGCACAGCATGTCTTGTTGAGGTGATGTGCTTATACATCCAATTTGGTTTTCATGTTTTTTGTGATGCTTTCAAGCCGTTTTTCTCAAAATATGCTTTGAGAACCTTCCTTTTGCAATTAGGATGGGTATGATTAATTGCTTCTATCACGCCTACATTCAAAAAAATCAGTTTTTAGCGTGAAGTGATGAGTACGGTACTCAGATAAGAACACGATAATTTCCTTTGTACGTGACACTTGTATTGTCAAACATGAATATAGAAAGTGGAAAAACAAAGTAAAACGACTACTATTTATTAAATAAACAGAATAAAAAGCGGAGTAATAATGCGGAGTAATAAAGCGGAGTCTGGGGAACTTTAGTTCAAAATTCCATGATCAGGACACCTGTTACTGATCCCTAACCAAGCATTAGTTCCGAGCTAGTTTAGGCCTTTTCCTCGCAGCGTTCGCTACCCCTTGTTTGTAGAGCAATGGGACAATGGCCTTGCACATATTGTTGCAAATGGTTCTCCCTGACTAGATCCTCGATTAACGATTTCAAGTGTCTACACTCATTAGTATTGTGTCTTGGTTGGCCATGGAATTGACAGAACCTTCCTGATTGCGTGGTAGCGTCGCTGACTTGCATCCGTTCTAGGACTGGATATTTTACAGTATTTTTAGTTGCCCTGAAGATATTCTCTATGGTGTCGTTTAGGGAGGTGAATTCGTAATTCTTGAAAAAGCGTGGTTTCCTTCTATGCTGCTTGGCTCCGCCCCTTGCACCCAAGATATACCTTCGCATTTCATTTCGATCCGTGGAACGAATGCTTTTCTCCTTGCCGGGTCTTTGCCAGGGCCCATAATCATGACATGCAACTTTCGGAGTGGAATTTTCTCATTCAGCAGAAAATTCTATTTCGCTTGCATGACTTATTCAAGCAAACGGAGAGTCAGCGACACTTGGTGTGGCTTTTGTGACAGAGGCTTAGATAACGAGCATTGACTCGATCTTTTTTATCAATGCATTGTTTGCAATAGTTATTTGACTCGTTATCCCTGTCATTGCTTCTTCCAACTCCCTCTTGGTTACGACAGCCTCGACTTTTAACGGTTTCCTTTCTTCGGAATGGATGGTAGGCGATGTGGCAGCGTCGGAGACGCCGTCAATTTTGTCAACGATTTCCTTTGGCGTGCTCATGATTTCAAGCACAGTGCCTCTCAGAAAATCTTATCGGATCTAAAATGGAGAAAGAAGCAAACACGGCCCCACGGTGGGCGCCAAAATGTTTACACCAAAATTGGTCTAAACACCCAAGGTACTAAAGCCGTACTTCACCAATACGGTAAGAAATAAATGGAACCGTGTTTAATCAGCAATTGGAGATCAAAATGCAAGAAAAGGTAAAGTGGAGACAAGATTTAGAGTGGTTCAACCATTAACTAGGCCTACGTCCACTATGAAGGTGATTTCCAATCTTGTAACGAGGATTACAAAATACATCAATCCTCTCTTTTCATACATCGCTATATTCACTCAATATACCCTCGTTTATATATTTCAATCTTGAAATTATATAAGAGAATGGTAGAATTTGAGGAGAAGAAGGATGGGTGAATGATTGAGAAGAAGGATGTCTTCATTTTCCTTGATCACAAGAATGCCCTTGACACCATGGCCGACTTAGTAGTTGAGGATAGACCTTAGCAGCACTTCGTGGTTTTAAAGATTGGATCCCCTTTATGTTGGTAGCCATGGTATGTTTATAGGTCAGCCCTCTCTGGGGAATGATCTGGAATCCGTTTATGCAAGCTACGGATCACTCATTCTATTAATTACAATCATGCCATCGACTAGCTGTAGCTAACTGTCTGCAGATGTATTCAGTTATCATGTGCGAGCGGGTTCATAAGACCAAGCCCTGTACCACATGCATCGGTGTATACTGTGAACACTTTGTTCCCGTCAGGCAAAGTCAAGACTGGGGCTGTTGTCATAGCCCTCTTCAATTGCTGAAAAGAACGTTCACAGTCAACATCCCAAGAAAATGTCAAATTCTTCTTCGTTAGTCTGGTGAGTGGGGCTGATATCTTGGCGAAGTCCTTAATGAACTTCCTATAATAGGCCTCTAAACCAAGAAAACTCCTCACCTCTGTTGCGTTCTTTGGAGTCTGCCAATCTTGAACTGCCACTACTTTCGTGGGATCCACTACTATCCCATCCTTAGAGACCACATGCCCAAGAAATCTCACTTCCTTTCTCCAAAAATGACATTTGGAGAATTTTGCCTTAAGCTGGTGCGCTTGGAGAGTCTTCAAAACCTCCCTTAAATGTAGGGCATGCTCTTCCTCATTCTTCGAGAAAATCAAGATGTTATTAACTGTAACGACCCAGAAAAAGGCGATCTTGGTTATCCGATATACAACACATATTGAACATCCAAAGATCGAAAATAACCAGAAAGTTAATAGAATAAGTTAGAAGGTGAGAATAGATAAGATAGAAACTTAGAATAGAAGATGAAGAACATACAACATCAGAGTAAACACGAATCTCACAACGGAACGAATAAATATATTACATAACATAACTTTGAAATATAAATCTGTACTTGAATATACATATCATTTCCAAAGTTCAGCACTTACAACACAGCGGAAAAACAATAGCTATATAATTCTGAAGCCTCCTGCTCCAGCTCTTCAAGTATTTGTAAATCCCGACTACTTGACTGCCCGTACAAATTTGGTCACCCAAGAGTTTAGGGAAAACAAAACAAAATAAACTCCGGGTCAGTCATGGGACTGGTATGAGTAAAACAGTTTAAAACAGTTTGAGCCATTAAACGATATCTCATAAGACCACGCCGTATAACGGAACAGGTTTTTCCCTTATGAGAATCCAAATAATTTTTATATCAAAACTCATTGATATTATAATAATGTCTATCAACCACAATATAATAATCATCTAGCAGAAACGTTTTCATCTCACGTTCTACATATATAGTATACAATCAAAACTGCAAGCACATATTGGGTAATGGATTTCCAACTATGACAAGGTATGGAACCACCTTTCGCTAGTGTACCTCTAGAGAGGAATAAACTGGGTTCAACAAGAACATCTTGCAACTCGGCCACACATTACCGACCATTCATTTCGCTTGAGTGTATCAAATGTATATCACCAATGGTTGGGATCAGCACCTGTTTCCGGAATGGGACAACATCGACAATAGATTTTTAGAAGTAAATGAAACTCTAGATCAGGTGATTAAACACCCTAACAGGTGCGACCTACATAGCCATGCTGCCTGCCCAATTTTTGTCATTTCCCAGTTGTGAGGCTAGAGGCCACGCTTATCTCTGATAGATCACACGTTTATTCACTTTGAATGTCACATCGTCATACCCGCCAAATCACAAATTGATTTCCCTAAAAATACCACGGGTATACAGCTAAGAGAAACGAATTCCTCCGCCACCAAATGTAAATATGTTTGAAGAGATCAACTTATGTGATCTTTTAAATATACTCTGTCAGACATTCTTCCATACAGGTCGTCCTGGGACTGGACAAACCGAAGGCACTATTCAGTACATCCATCTTAGGAAATCTTTAACTAAGATTTATACAACAACCCTTGCACTTTTACTCCGTCTTCAATTATCTTTGGCATATATGATTCGCAACGCTTATGCCAATACGGAGTGGTTCTTCGGATAATAATCCAACCGGTCTCTCCATATTAACAACGTTAAAATGGTCAAAAACTTCGATAGTCGGTGAGTTAACTATCAAAGAAAAATATGTGTGCAAACAACGATATTATTTCTAGATGGAAATTATATCGATAAATCATCATTTAACATTTATCTCTTTAGTTCATTAATTTACTTATCTCCTGTTTCCACATATTCAACATTTCTTATTTTCTAAATTTAGAAAATATACGTTATTAACAATGGAAAACATTCCCATTTCTTGTTTTCTATATTAGAAAACATTTCTGATTCTTATTTGGAAAACATTTCCAAAACTCTCACATTGGTCTTAGATAGATGTTTAAATAAAACATCACTATGCCAACTCAAACCATTTACTAAATTCACTTAACCATCATTCACTATCAAACCTTACCATTCCTTAGTTAAGAAGGAAGTCAATCAAATTTGGTTATAATTACCTCTCAGACCTTAACTGAAAAACATTTTAACTTCGAAGTAGTCAAAGTTTATCTTTTAAACCTTTAACAATCTTCTTACGTAACTCTCTTTTGCTTGACTCCTTTCGAATAAACTATATTTGATAACTCTCTTACGAATAACTAGATTTGAAAACCTTTCTTCGAATAAGCTATATTCGATTAACTCTATTCAATTAACCCTTATCAATTAACTCTTATTGGATTAACTCTTTTGATTTAACTCTAATCGGTGATTAACTCTTTTCACTTAACTCCTTTCGAATAAACTATATTCGATAACTCTTTTAATTCTACTCGAATAAACTATATTCGATTAACTCAGTTTAATTATATTCGAATAAACTATACTCGATTAACTCCTTTAATTCAATTCGAATAAACTATACTCGATTAACTCCTTTAATTCTGTTCGAATAAGCTATATTCGATTAACTCCTTTCGAATAACTAATATTCGATTAACTCACTTCGAACAACCAATATTCGATTAACTCACTTCGAATAACCAATATTCGATAACACCTCTTCGAATAACTTATATTCGATAACTCCTCTTCGAATAAATTATATTCGATAACTCTTTCTTTCGAATATGCTATATTCAATTACTCTTCTTCCGATTAACTAATAATCGATAACTCCTTTCATTTAACTAATAATCGATAACTCCTTTCGATTAACTAATAATCGATTAACTCGACTAACTCGACTCGACTAACTCGACTAACTTAGTTCGACTAACTTGGTTCGACTAACTTGGTTTGACTAACCATACTCGATTAACTTAACTTGACTAACTTAACTTATTTAACTCAACTTGATTAACCCGACTCATTTAACTCAACTTGATTAACTCGACTCATTTAACTCAACTGATTAGCTTTAACTGATTAACTCTAACTGGTTAACTCTAACTGATTAACTCTAACTGGTTAACTCTACCTGATTAACTCTAACTGGTTAACTCTAACTGATTAACTCTAACTGGTTAACTCTAACTCTATTTCTTTAGCTCTATTTGATTAACAAATATTCAAATAACTAATATTCGACTAACTCTAATTGAATAACTAATATTCAATTAACTTTACTTGTCGATTTACCCTTATTCAACTAACTTTATTTGGTTTATAAAGATTTCCTTTTTATAACGTTTATTCCTTTATAAAGATTTCCTTTTAACAGCGTTTATTCACTTTAAAAGTGTTGAGTTCACATTCTATCAAAAACATTGATGTAAATACCAATTTCTACTTCTCTATATAAGTTCAGACTTATATATTCCATTTATCCCATGATAAATATTTTATTTTATTTATAAAGTATTATTTATAAATTATTCTTCTCCATCTATCTATTAAACATATTTCTATTTAATTCTACTTTAAATAAATCTTCTCATAACTCTTTTATATCTCATCAATTTCCCTTTTTAATCCTATTTATTTTCCAAATAAATATTCCTTTTATAATTCTATTTATTTTCTAAATAAATATTCCTTTATAATTCTATTTATTTTCTAAATAAATATTCCGTTTACAAAATCCTTTGATTTTATACATAATTTATTTTCAAAATATTATCTTTTATAAAATCTGTTGATGTTATAAAAATTCCTTTATTTCAATATACGCATTGAAATATTCCTTTTCTACATCCCAGGGTTTCTTATGGTATTTAACATACCAATTAACAATGATCAATATCATTCTAACACACATAATCAATATCATTCTAACACACATAATCAATAACAGATTATATATCACAATATATGAAAACGGTAAAATAAATGTTGAGGAATCCAGTCGGATTCCTCCAACCTGTCTCCCTGCATCCACAGATGTTACACAATATAAACAACATCAATTTTATTACAACATGAAATATACTGATAACAGAATAAATATTTGATTGTCGATTTTTATATATAACTATATCTACGTTTTCAACCAACTCTATTTAACAGTTTAAACAATCAATATACAACAATCAATCATTATTTATAAAAAATAAAGAACAGTTTATAAAAGTATAAGCTGAGCAGAGTTAGTGAGTTTTACTCACATTGTCCGTAATCGTTAAATAACGCGTTACGGTCGTTGGTTCGGATTGGACAATTTATTTCACTATAAATTGTAATAAGCTCCAATTTACTCCTAGTCAGTTCCAATTTGTAGTTGTTATCCCTACAACCCCGTCCGATCCTATTTCATAGAATTCTTATGATTCGGCCCATCTTCCTTTTGCAAAGCCCAAACCTTTGATGCAATAAATCCCCTTCTTCTTCAATTGGAAACCCTACTCCTTCCGTCCATCACTTGGCCCGTCACCACCCCGTGACTTCGAAACAGCATCACCGCTTGTATACTGCATCCACACACCATCATTTCCCCTTCTTTACTCAGCTGGACTCAACTCAACTACCACCATCCCATTCCTCAAATCATCCCTTAAACAAAATTCACTAGACTTCCTTCTTTCACCTCCTGAACACAACCATCAACATCTACCCGAGCTCGTTACCTCTTACTTCAGCAATTTCCTGTTCCCGTACCGATGCTTTCTCTCCACAATTTCCTCTCGCTCCTCATCTCTTTACTTCTACCATTACTTCGAGCCATTCACAGCAGCAATCATTGATCCAAAATCCTTCCACCCTCTTCCTCCTTTCACATAAATTTAAACCAACTATCTCATAAATCTCATCGCACTCTCCTTTGCAATTTCCGCCACCTGCAGATGAACTCGAACCCCCTAAAGTATAGCATCGATGGACCAGCTAGCATCCCTCATGATCGACCCTTTTTGTATCGAATCTCCTACCCCCAACTCCTCCAAATTACTCGGCTTCCTACGCTCGATGCTACCAACACCTCGATCCAACCTCCTACTCCATCTATTAACTCCAGACTCCAGCCCTAGATGGCGCTGCAGCAACTCAGCGCATTCCAGAACATGATCGAATCGATCAAAAAGTACACCAACGTGAAGAGGAGAAGTCTCCGATCCTAATTATATACATATACTGATTTATTATGTTTGATTCCATTTTATATGGATTTTAGAAGAGATTTGTTTCGTTCTTGGTTTTTCCAGAAAGAAAGAACATGACGGCGGAAAAAATGGATAGAGGAATGAATGTTAGATTTCAAGGAGATAATGTTATTATATAGGGAGTTATCCTTTGCCTAGATATTTTCTTTCTTTGATTGTATGATGGTGGATTCTCCACGTCTTGTTGGGGAAAAAGAACGGTGGCTTTCTAATCTCTACAAGAATGAGCTTAGGTCTTAAGATTTCACATTTTTATTTATCCTATCACGTAAAACTCGGTTTAGTTATGTACCGCTATGGACAGAAATGAAAATGCAGTCATGTCGAGTATTTCACCAGGATCCCAAAAATATAAAAATATCGGTAGGTTAACTCATATTGTGAAACCCCAAAATATTGATATAGGGTGCAAAACACTCCAAATAAAAAACTGTGTATTTAGTTAATTAAAAATTACAATAAAATTCTAAAAATTAAATTATCTCTACGTCTCAAAGGGCTTGTCAAAATTCAAGGCCAATATTTAATTATAATTAAATATATCGTTATTATAATTCAATTTCAAACTGAATTATATATTTTGAATTGCCCAGTTCACATTATATTGCCAATTCACTAATTCTGATTATTTCAGAATTAAATACATTATTTAATTATTATTTTAATTATATATTCAAAGTTATTTAATTAAATGACCAATTTAAATCTTTAAATCACTATTTATATAATTAAATAATTATTTTATTATACCGAAAAATACGGTCGTTATATCAACAATGACCACAATGAACTTATTCAGAAACTCTCAAAACACCCTACTCATCGGATCCACAAAATAGGTTGGTGCATTCTTCAACCTAAAAGGCATAACGAGCCACTCAAAGAAACCGTCTGGAGTTCTAAAAGCAGTCTTGACTATACTATCCTCGGCCACCCTCAACTGATGAAACCCCGTGGTCAAGTCTAATTGAGAGAAAACATATGCACTAACAAGCTGGTCAAACATATCATCTATTCTTGGAAGTGGGTGCCTATTTTTCTTAGTGAGCTTATTTAACTCCTTGTAATCTATGCATAAGCGAAGCAAACCATCCTCCTTAGTGGTGAATACCACTAAAACACCCTATTCAGATATGCTTCGCCTAATAATTCCTTTCTAAAGTAGCTCCCCCTTTTTGCTTGTTGAGCTCCTTCCTTTCTCTCGGAGCCATATGGCGCACATGCAATACAACTGGCTTTGCATTGTCCACTAAGTATATCCAGAAATCAATCTCGCGCCTCAGAGGTAAGCCCAAAACCTCCTCAAAAACATCTGAATACTCACAGACTACCGGTACAAATCGCAAGTCATCGATAGATGCGTCAAGTGATTATAGGAAACTAAGCATGACAAACCCTTTTGGGTCATAAGAAATCTCGAGAGTCCTCCGATGACAAGTCAAAAGTCTAAGACCCTCCTCTCACAGTCTAGAATGGCACCATACGTGGCTAGCCAATCCATTCCTAAAATCAAACCATAGCCGATGAAACCAAGCACGTATGCGTCGCAATCAAACTCAACACCCAACATAGATATTCTTAAACCCTGATAAATCATAGACAGATGAGTCATACCGCTAATGGGGTTAGAGACAACAATGAGATCCAAAACCTTATAGTACTATTAATCCCTAAAAATCATACACCTGTTAATGGATCGAACATGCGAGTCAAGCACAGATGTGGTTCAAGTCATAAAGCCACTCGAACAAGCACAGGGACCGAACACTCATAAGGATCGAATGCTCATGGTCGAACAATCTAGGGTCGAACAGGCGTTAGGACAACGTAGAGGACTTGGGCATTGTAAGATCGAACAGGTAAGGATCGAACGTCAAGGGTCGGGCAAACAAGTGTCATAAGTAGGGTCGAACATGGTAGCACAACAGGGTCTATCAATCATGGACTTCCAGAAGGGTCGGTCGAACATGCTCTCTTTGGGTCGATCGAGTAGGCTCCTAGTGGGTCGATCGAACATTGATCCATAAAAACAGCTGGATACAACTGTCAATAGCTAGTAGTGGCATTTTTGTAATTACTTGTATGTTTGACCCATAGCCTGCATATACACATTTCAGCTCACCACTTCACTCCAAGCTCTCCTATAAATTGGCCATGGCTTCCCTACTTTTAGGGACCAGTTTCTACCACCCCGAAGGGCTGCCAAATTGCTTCCTCTCCTATTCAAAGTGATCCTAACACCTCCTACCATTCCAAAGCAAAGATCAAGCATCGAATCTATCATGAAACCTACCAAAAGCGCTCAAGCATCTTAGAAAGGGAAGATACTCCACCATTTCCCTTGCATTTAGAGAGATTTACTTGATTCCTTGCTGATTTGATTTGATTTGATTGGAGTGCGATCTAAGTGTTAAAGAGAAAATGAATGTATTTTGAGAGATCTTACACTTGTAACTCTTGTATTGTTAATGGAAATTGTTATTAAAGTGGATGTAGATCTTGCATAAGATCGAACCACTATTAAACCGTTGTCTTTTACTTGTATTTAACGATTGTAGCTCCACTTATTCTCTTACCACATAGGTGAAGTACCATTAGTGTACCTTTGGTGTTTTAATCCATTTTTAGGTTTTAACATTTGGCGCCCACCGTGGGGTCGATTCGTGCTTCCTTATCTCACACTCTCTCACAAGATTGAAGGCCTTGCATTGAGGTTCTAAGTTCATTCTTGCCATAGATCCTACAAGGCTTCGATCTAGGCCAATTAACGAACTTGCTTTAAAATTCAAGTCCTTATCCGAAATCATGGGTAAACCATCAAGGAAGATTGCTGGTAAGACTATTAAAGAGATCAACAACGCCACTAACAATGAAACCACTCCACTCACAAACCAATTCGAAGTTGGCAAAACTTCTAATGTTGGAAAAGTTGTTACAAGAGGAGAACTTGATGAAGTTGTTGCAGGCTTGACAAGTCAAATGGACATTGCAAACAATGCCATTATAAAGAAGCTTGAGTCTATGTTTACCATGAAATCCACTACGGAAAAGGTAGTCATGGATATCGCTCACGCTAAATCTGCTCAAGCGGATCATACAGAGAATGAGGGTTCTTCCTCTTCAAGTCCAAGTCGAGAAATTCTATCCGAGAGGTCGCAGATCCTAATAATCCTAAAAAAAAGCCAAGCCTCTTACATGCAACCGCTCCGATAAAGTTACTTCTCGACAAGCGCTTGGTACCATCAAAGGGGCACCTCCCCAAGGGGGAGGCCTTAGAATCCAAACCATGACCGTTTGCTTAGGAAAACATCCGGTAAGGATGATGGCGTCTGCCCCGCGAACCAGCTCAACGAGGAGGAGCGCCTATCGGAAATGGTTCGCAAGATAATGGAGAAAAGTATGAAAAAGAAAGACGATGAAAAGGATTGGGGATTCGCTCCTACCAAAACCCGCCTTACGGAGAGGAACAAGATGGCTCCATATCCAAAAAAAATTCGAACTTCCGACAGTCCAAGCTTACAATGGGACAAGTGATCCCAACGTGTTCTTGTTCAAATATGATCAACATATGGATGGAGAACGCACCACGGATGAGTTGAAATGCCTATACTTTCCAACTTACCTTGAAGGGGTGGCATCGCTTTGGTTCAAAAAGCTACCACCCAAACCTGTGGATGATTTTGCTACATTGGCCAAGCTATTCCGAGAGCATGCAGGCTCCAAGCAACGAAGGTGCAGGATGTCATGGAGTTGAACGAACTCGAGCAAAGGCCAGGAGAATCTATTAAGGCTTTTCTCACCCACTTCAACACTGCCGCAACTGAAGTTGGAAACTATGAGCCTTATTTGGTTTTAATGGCTTTGACAGAAGCCATAAGCAAGAAGACTAACCTTGGACGGTGGATTAAGAAGAAGAACCGAGTACGCTCGAGGAACTGTTTGATAAAGCTGAGGAATATATAGGTGTGGATGAAGATCCAACCTATGCACGGATGTTCTCGAAAGCAACATACAGTCTGATTATAAAAATAATGATGCAGAAGGTGACCAGAAGAATCCCGGTAGCAAGAAAAGGGGCAATGATGGAAGAGATAATCGAGCCAACAAAAAACTTCGCTTCTTTAAAAACTCAGAATTGACTCCTTTGAATGACACTATAGAGAACATCTTCATGGCAACTAAAGATACTGAAGAGTACCCAACTCCAAAGAAAGTGAAATTCAGTGATGCTGCAATTAAATCAGGAAGGTTCTGCCAGTTTCATAACCAGTCAGGTCACAATACAAATGAGTGCAAACACCTGAATAACTTGATTGAGGAACTGATAAGGAAAAACAGACTTCCGCAGTATGCAAAGAACCCGCAGAACACTAAAATTGCTCAAGGTCAAGGAGTGCCTGTAGGGCAACCTAGGCAAAATGAGAATGCTTCGGTCGCTGTCATCCCAAGGTTGATCATCAATACCATTTTAGGTGGGCCTCGCCCAGCCGGAAGAAGCTGGGGGGACATTTTGAAATACACTAATGAAGTGAAGATCCTGCCGAAAAGAGAAGAGCTCATGATCATGAATGAAGCTGTAACGAACTGAGATTTCCGACTCCGAAAATCAACATAAAAACCATGTCAACCATTCCAGAATCGAACATATCATATCATTAAAAAAAGAAGTTAGAGGGTGAGATAAGAAAGAAAGAAATATTAGAATAGAAGAAGAAGAAGAGCAATCACCACACGGAGTCTCACATCGCAGCGGGACAAAATATAGAAATAAATTTTTATTGAGAGCTTGAAAATATACTTACAATCATCAGAGTACATTACACATCTGGACAGTTATAAGAATCTATCCTCATATACAATCTCACAGCGGAATATATATAATGTCATACGTCTGGACTCTTCCAGCTTGTCTCTGGATTTCGCATCATCCGATAACCTGGACCTGTGCAACCCGGTCTAACCCGAGCATTACAAACACCGGGTCAGTCTGGTGGATCAAAGTGAGAAAAACACATTAAGCTTAAGGGTATCACCCAACTTGATTTTAAAGTCAAAATCTTTTCAAAAGAAAGGAAAATAGTAAGACCAAATCCACACATAATTATGGACAGTTTTTATCTTACTATAACCCAAAACAGTTTTTGAAATCAATATTCATCTAATATTATAATAGTGTCTAAATCAAGTAAATAGAATCTAGCAGAATGCTTGCATCTCACGCTCCACATATATAATCAAAACCGCGGGCGCTTATAGGGGAATGAATTTCCTGGCAAGATATGGGACGACCTCCCGACAATGTACTTCCGGAGACGAATACATTGGGGTTCAACAAGAACGTCTTGCGACGCGGCTCACACATGATCGACCCCTCATTTCTCTTGAGAGTACCGAATATATCATCACCACGGTTGGAGGCTAGCCAACCGAAACGATAGCGTACAAAAATAAAGGGACAATCGAAGGCATTTAATTTCTCCAGATCAGGTAATGATATACCCTTTTAATGGGTGCGGCCCACATAACCATGCAGCCTACCCGATTTTGTGCCATTCCCGGTTGATGAGGCTAGAGGTCATAATCTTCTCAGCACATCTGGTCATTTTTTCCTTTGAATGCTACATTATCAGATCCTCTGGATATCCCTAATTGATGCCCACAAAAATAGCCTAGTTAGGAGCTAACCAACTATGAAACGTTTGAAGAAATAAATGTACTTGACCCATTGGAAATACTCTGTCAGACATTCGTCCGTACGAGTCAACTAGGAACAAGATGAACCAAAGAAACTCTCCTACTGCATTCTAGGTATCGCCCTATAGATCAGTAGCGAGAAGTCCTTGTAATCCGTAGATTTTAACCACGACAGAATCATAGTTTATTTCTGGCCGCTAAACCAGTGATTATTAGTAGTTCTTCCGTTTATGAAGATCTATGGTCTTCAATGCTCCATCTCGATTGTCTTCTGATATCTTCGCATATTTGTTGGTCGGAATGGTTTTCGAATAATTCGATCCCGGTCTTTCCGTACCAACAAGCATATAGGCCAGATTTGATAGTCTGTTATTTAACTATCAAATAAACTTAAATAAACAACCATTGATCCATAACATAAAAATGAATTCACTGATTCAATACTAAGTATCAATTAGCCTCTTATTTAACCGTCTGTTAATTAAATTCGTATTATCTTCTAATATTTAAAACATAGCTTTTACTTCTTATTACGAATAAGAATATCCTTAAAACCTTTCATTTGACTTATAAACCTTCCTAATATATATTTTATAAAATCATTTATGGAAATCATAGCTTATATTTCCCTCAGCTCCTCTTGTTCATAAACTAATACCGTCCTTGGATAATCATGAAGTCACTCAAGCTGGGTATTTTATTTACCTTTCAGACCTTGACTAACAACATTCATATCTTCAGAATAGATATAAAGATATAAGTTTATTAACACATCCATTTCTTTTTTTAAAACTCTGGTTAAAATCTCAAACACGTTTACTTAATTTATTAAGTAAACTCTTATTTATAACTCTCTTTAATACTTTAAAAATCCTTTATAATATAATACACGAGTCTCAACTCAATTGTGATTCGCATCCTTTATAAATTTCTTCAATATCTCATCATAAATATATTTTACCAACATTTGCCATAATCACTATTTATTGATTAAAACTGTCTATAAACGTTATTTACAAATCTTATATAAGTATTTTCAAAATTTTATGGACACCTTTTTAAATCATAATTTTCTATACTTTACAGATCTTATAATTTATTAATCAAAATAATTTATCTTAGCTTCTGAATCAAACGTTACATATAATATCTCTAAACCCTTTTACTTTCATTTATCAAACCCTTTTCGATTCATTACAAACAAGTTATTTATTGTATAAAATCATATAACGATCTTTTATAAAGATCTTCAGTTTATAAATAAAATAGTTAAATTTATCGTTTTTAACAAATGTTACAAATTCCTTTTCCCTAACTTAAACTTGATTTACAAATTCAATTCGCAATTCATTAGTGACGACTTATAATTCAATTTCATTTCTCGACTCTCACCTACGATTTACATTTCGGACTTCGGGATATCACATTCCGAACTTCGGAATAAACTACAACACAATAAACATTCTGAATTTTGGAATACAGCATTCCGACCCTCGGCATAAAACTTACCTTAACCCTTTCCCATCAATTCTCAACTTCTCAATTTATATTTATCCAATTCCGTTATACTTGGAAATTTATTTTACCACACTTTCACGTATAATCAACTCTTATTCGTATTCCAATTATACTTCATTTCATCCCAATCCTATTTACAAATTTCAATCCCATTTATAAATCCGTATTCATATTTTCGATTCCCATTTCATTTAAAAACCTGAAATCCCATCTCCAAATTAATACTCATTTCCAATTCCGTTGATTCGTTAATCTTATTCACGAAATGTTATTTAATCACATTTCATATAAAAACAATGTTCGTTAAAGACGACCATTTACTACAAAAATATCATTTTCTTAAACTCTCTTATACTTTCTTGTATATCTGCGATTCAATTACTCCATTTCAATATTTTGAAATCAATTTAAACTTCCTTTACGGCCGTTAAGGCCTTTACATACCATTTACACATTCAATGATAAATATGATAAGTTTATATCGTTTAACTATTCACTTAATTATATCTTATATCTCTATTAATCATATATTTAAATAATTTTAAAACAATTAAATTAAACTTTGATATTTATTTTTATAATCAAAACCACATTTCAAATCCATATATAAATATGTTTATTTCTTTCGAAATTTATTGAAATTGATTTAATATCAATTTCAAAAATCTTTTCTTTATCTGACGGTACTAAAGAGACAAATGTCTACTATAGTACCAAACCGTGAAATATTCACCCATTTCACATCTAAATAATCACAATCAAACATTTTGATAAACGTTATCAATATAAGTGAGGAATCCTGTTGGATTCCTACAACCTATCATCCCTGCAAAACAATGGGTTATCACAATTCGAATAATTCAGTTCAATGTGGCTAGTTAAATATTCATTTCCCGTCTAAACATATGGAATAAACAGTTTAGATAAAAACAGACAATAATGGACAATAGCAACCAACAATCAGCAAGTAGCAGCAATTCAAGCATTAAATAATTTATTTATAATGTTTATATCATTATAGACGTAACCGCTGAGGTAAGTTACCTCAATTGGATTCAATCATTAGAAATAACGATTTTATTAAGTTAAATGAACATTTAACGTAACTGTTCAATCAAGATATGAATATAAAATTCAATAATATCCAATAAAAATCATCTATAGCACGCAAACAAATAACCCAACTTATATAAAATATAAGTGGGGTGAACTGACTGAGTTTAACTCACCTTGATTTAATTTGGTGGCTAAAATAACTGTTTTTAACTAAATTAAACAACGTTTTCATTTAGTTAAAAAATTTGATTGCTTCCAATTTGAACCAGAATAGCTCCATCCCGTAGCCTATCTCTGTATGATTCCAACGAGTCCAACCTTTCTCAATTCTGACAACATATGGCCGAATTATAGTGATAATAATATTTACTAGTAATTAAACTCTTATTTAAATTATATTGGGTTCTTACCCAAATTAATGCAGCACGCAACACCGGTCTTACATCCAAGCCCGCTAGCTACATTTCTTCATGCCACTTTAGTATACACACAATTTGCTCCTTCTTGTCCATGATCATTCTTCTGCTTCCCATCCAAACGTTTCTTTCTGTATATATATAATTTTTTTAGTTAAAAGGAAGAACCAAAGGCCTTAAAGGCCACGACGTCGGCCCGCTAACCCAACCCGTTTCCACCTACAAAACCCTTCACCGTAACCTCCAGTCTCACAAAACACTGCCTCCACTAAAAAAAAAAACCTTCCATGCTGAAACAGATTCCAATTCCCTCTTCCTTCTTCAGAAAAGATCCAAATTAGTTGCCTTGCATCTCATCTATGCCACCATCTTCGATCTTCCCTCCGCTCTCCTCCTCCAATCGATATGCCAAAACCCAAACCACTCTGTCAACACTCAACGTCACCACAGTTTTGCAGATCAACCCAAACCTCCCTGAAACAAAGGAGCTTCCTCCCATGTCCACTCCAGACTTAAGAAAATCTAACCCGAGGCTTCTACCATGAAGATTTTCTAAACCCTAAATCTTTGGCTTCGTACAAACATCTCATGCAATCCATCAAAAGCTTTCCGAGACGAACGGGGTGGACTCGTAAATCAGATAAGTATAGTTTCATGATATTTAATTGCTGTATGATTTTGTTTTCGATTTTCAAGTGGTTCGGCTTGTTTCTCCTTTATTACTATGTTCTGGAAAAATGAAATACAATGTGGCTATGTATTTATACTTGGGGTTTGATCTAGATAAGAACAATATCAAAATCGACTTGTAAAATCATAGGTGCAAATTTTTAGTGCCTAGTCCTTAGATGATATTTCCTTTTCATTCCAGCTATGTGTTCTAACTGTGGTACTAGTGATGTAGACTTATCACCATAGAGCTTGCCGGGGGGGGGGGGGGGGGGGGGTTCTCAGAGATTATAACTTTTTATGTTGGGATTTCAAGTATTGTTGGTCTGCTATAATAGGAACATAGGTCGATCTAGATGTATAGGTTATGCAAACTATGATTTGGTTGTTCAATTCAGAAAATTGGGGATAGTATTCTAGCTGTGAGCTATTTCTGAGAAGCTATTTAAATTGTTATTTCAGTTAAAGATTTGACCTGTAACCTGTACATCCTGTATTACATGTATGGCAGAACAATCCTAGTGTGGATTTGTTCATGAGATTTCGACCATATAAATAGATGTATTCAACTGTTCATTGCATAGATTTGATGTATATACATGTACTTGTTTTCTTTAGTTGTCCATTGTACTGTTTATTTAGCTATTTATAATCTATTCTTTAGTTGTTCAAGATCTAGAGATTTAATGTATGAATATATATATACTGTTTTTTTTCAGCTATACTTTGGATACATGGCTGAGCTATCATGTACTAGAAATGAAAGTTTGGTTACTGCATGGATACTTTGCAGAAAGTTTTGAAGATCATGTGCCACTGTCTTCTATGAGGTGTATATTGAGTAGGTGGTGTTTAGCTGAGGCTTTTTAAATTGTTTTATTCATTTTAAAGATATGAAATTGTATATGTCGATCCTGCATTTGATTTAGAATGCTGGCACGAAAGCTTTTGTACAAATTTGGATATTAATTCTATTGCGTATGTAAATATAATTAGCTGTTCGTTATCAAAGTTTATAGAAGATTTGCGTTTTACTGTTGCTTACAAGGGCACGCTGTAATTGAATTTTAAAATGAGTTGTTTGCCTCTTTAAGTCTTCATTTGTACGATTGGTGAATATTTCCTATTTGCTTAGTATCATGTAGTTTGACTAAAAAGAAAAAAAGATTCATTTCATTGTAGTGTATTGTATTTGCAGTTCATATATACTTGTGTAATTATCAACAAGTGAGGTGATGACATGATTTTTAAATTGTATATAATATATATACCGTATAAATTTAACTCCAAAATAGTTGAATTGAATAATAACAAACCGATATTATCGAATATATTCAAATGAAATATCGTATACCTTTAAATAAGACTGAGAAGGTTCCAATCTTGATAATCAGAAATTCGAGTAACAATATTCATATATATATATATATATATATATATATATATATATAAGGACCGTCAATATTTTGTTAAATAAATGTTATTGTTTATTAATGATTTTTATAGCGATTATTTCAAAATTTGAATTGGACATAACTAACGATCTATAAACTGAAATCTCGATTTTTCTCCTTCATATGGAAATTAAAATCATTCAGATTCAAATGTTTCTTGTTTCACAGAAATCCGACTTATATCGGATCTTGTATATTCCATTGAAGTTCAAATCGAAATTTACGAACTACCGTGGTGTTGCGAGCTTATTTAATTATATTATAAAATATATATTCGAACTCCATTTTATAAATAAAAAATCGATATAAAATCCATTATATTTCCAATTTAATATATAAACAGATTTAAATGTTCCAATTTAAATGGCATAAAATCTGGGATGTTACATTCTACCCCTTTAAAATAATTTTGTCCCTGAAATTACAAGGTAAGAAGAATGCTGCGAACCCAATTTATTTCCAAAATAAATATTATCAAAAATAATTTATTAGTTTAAAATTTCGAAAAAAATCGCCAGCACCTCCTCTGTACCATTCGATCACAACAGCCACAACTCGCCACTCCGGGCCTTACGTCGATCAAAAGAAAGCAAAGACAAGTGGCAACCCAACTCAGGGGTATAAAATTAAATACCCAAATCGATATATTAAGCTTTACCTATTTGTCGGGCAACCCAAACTCTAATCACAATGCATAACAAGTATCATCTCTTCATCTTTCCAACCTGCACTTACCTCAATATCCAATGCCAATAACAGATACCGAGTCAAATTATTTCAATTCCTTTGCACCAGTGAGTTAATTCCAATGAATTATACTGGAATTTTTTTCTAGTTTTAGTTCATTCAACCGTTGATGAATTCTTATATTCAACCAATTTATCATCCAATAAACATAACCAAATCTTTTCGATTTTATTTAACTTATTTTCAGTTAAATTTTGGTTTATTTAATTCCAATTTAAAATCTTATCTATAAATTCTATAATTTATATTCCCTTCTGGTTTTATTAAACCATTCAAATTTATAATCCAATTTGAATTCCCATTCCAATCAATCAACAAACCAATACTAATAATTCAATAAAATTATTCCTTTCATATATAAAGATAAAATTCGGGTAAAATTATTTCATTTACCCTATTTATAAAACAATATCTTTTTAATTTGTCAGTTCAACTTGAACCGATAAATCAACACAATATAAAATATTTGTATATAAAATTTACAAATACGCTCTCATATATATACACTGAACTCAATCTAGGGTATTACTAACCCCATCTCCATCGAGTTACGCCACAGAGCCAAGATTACTACTAAACCAATAGCTCCGGTACCACTGTAACAAACTAAGATTTTCGACTCCGAAAATCGACATAAAAACCATGTCAGCCATTCCGGAATCGAAAATATTAGATCATTAATAAGAAGAAGTTAGAGGGTGAGATAAGAAAGAAAGAAATATTAAAATAGAAGAAAAAGAAGAACTATCACAACACAGAGTCTCGCATCGCAACGGAACAAAATATAGAAATAAATTTTTATTGAGAGCTTGAAAATATACTTACAATCATCAGATTACGTTACGCATCTGGACAGTTATAAGAATCTGTCCTCATATATAATCTCACAGCGGAATATATATAATGTCATACGTCTAGACTCTTCCAGCTCGTCTCTAGATTTCCCATCATCCGATAACCTGGACCTATGCAACCCAGTCTAACCCGAGCATTACAAACACCGGGTTAGTCTGGTGGACTAGAGTGATAAAAACACACTAAGCTTAAGGGTATCACTAACTTGATTTTAAAGTCAAAATCATTTCAAAAGAAAGGATGATAGTAAGATTAAATCCACATATAATTACAGACGATTTTTATCTTACTATAACCCAAAACAGTTTTTGAAATTAATATTCTTCTGATATTATAATAGTGTCTAAATCAAGTAAATAGAATCTAGTAGAATGCTTTCATCTCACGCTCCACATATATAATATACAATCAAAACCGCGGGCGCTTATTGGAGAATTAATTTCCTGGCAAGGTATGGGACCACCTCCCGACAATGTACTTCCGGAGTTGAATACATTGGGGTTCAACAAGAACGTCTTGCACCCTGGCTCACACATGACCGACCCCTCATTTCTCTTGAGAGTACCGAATATATCATCACCACGGTTGGGGTCAGCCAACCGAAACGATAGCATACAAAAATAAAGGGACAACTGAAGATATTTAATTTCTCCAGATCAGGTAATGATATACCCTTTTAATGGGTGCGACCCACATAGCCATGCGGCCTACCCAATTTTGTGCCATTCCCGGTTGATGAGGCTAGAGGTCATAATCTTCTCAGCACATCTGGTCATTTTTTCCTTTGAATGCCACATTATCAGATCCGTTGGATATCCCTAATTGATTCCCACAAAAATACCCTAGTTGGGAGCTAACCAACTATGACACGTTTGAAGAAATCAACGTACGTGACCCATTGGAAATACTCTGTCAGACATTCGTCCATACAAGTCATCTAGGAACAGGATGAACCAAAAAACTCTCCTACTACATTCTAGGTATCACCCTATAGATCAGTAGTGAGAAGTCCTTGCAATCCATAGATTTTTACCACGACAGAACCACAGTTTATCTTTGGCCGCTAAACCAGAGATTATTAGTAGTTCTTCCATTTATGAAGATCTATGGTCTTCAATGCTCCATATCGATTGTCTTCTGATATCTTCGCGTATTTGTTGGTCGGAATGGTTTTCGAATAATTCGATCCCGACCTTTCCGTACCAACAAGCATATAGGCCAGATTTGATAGTCGGTTATTTAACTATCAAACAAACATAAATAAACAACCATTCACACATAACATAAAAATGAATTCACTGATTCAATACTCAGTATCAATTAGCCTCTTATTTAACCGTCTGTCAATTAAATCTGTATTATCTTCCAATGTTTAAAACATAGCTTTTACTTCTTATTACGAATAATAATATCCCTAAAACCATTCATTCGACTTATAAACCTTTCTAATATAGAGTTTATAAAATCATTTACGGAAATCATAACTTATATTTCCCTCAGCTCCTCTTGTTCATAAACTAATACCATCCTTGGATAATCATGAAGTCACTTAAGTTGGGGTATTTTATTTACCTCTCAGACCTTGACTAACAACATTCATATCTTCAGAATAGATATAAGTTTATTAACACATCCATTTCTTTTTTTAAAACTCTGGTTAAAATCTCAAACACGTTTACTTAATTTATTAAGTAAACTTTCATTTATAACTCTCATTAATACTTTAAAAACCCTTTATAATATAATACACGAGTCTCTACTCAATTGTGATTCGAATCCTTTATAAATTTCTTTAATATCTCTTTATAAGTAGATTTTACCAACATTTGCCATAATCACTATTTATTGATTAAAATTGTCTATAAACGTTATTTACAAATCTTATATAAGTATTTTCAAAATTTTATGGACACCTTTTTAAATCTTAATTTTCTATACTTTACAAATCTTATAATTTATTAATCAAAATAATTTATCTTAGCTTTTGAATCAAACATTACAGATTATATCTCCAAACCCTTTTACTTTCATTTATCAAACACTTTTCGATTCACTACAAACAAGTTATTTGTTGTCTAAAATCATATAACGATCTTTTATAAAGATCTTCAGTTTATTAATCAGATAGTTAAATTTATCGTTTTTAACAAATGTTACAAATTCCTTTTCCCTAACTTAAACTTCATTTACAATTTCCATCCGCAATTCATTAGTGACGACTTATAATTCGATTTCATTTCTCGACTCTCACCTTCGATTTACATTCCAAACTTCGGAATATCACATTCCGAACTTCAGAATAAACTTCAACACAATAAACATTCCGAACTTCGGAATACAACATTCCAAACCTCGTCATAAAACTTACCTTAACCCTTTCCCATCAATTCTGTGACGAACAAGAATTTCGCTCGGTCCGAACCGGTCGCTAAACCGACCCAGACCGTTCGAAACGCCCTATCGTTCGAGAACAGGACAAAACAGAACGCATACAGAAGAACATTTCACTGTTATTACAACAATGCATCAGATTACAAGAATATACAGAGTATAAATGAATATTACACAGAAATATCAGAGATTTAAATTACATTTAAATACATAGCAGCGGAAAATAATACAATACACAACTAGAAGTAGATATACGGATACAAAGCTTTCCGGATATCATTCCAGCTGTAAACCAGGATCCTGTGAATATAAATCTGCAAAACCAAAACTACTAGCTGCCCGTGTCAAAATAAGGGCACCCAGAGTTTAGGTTAAAACAATAAACTCCAGGTCAGTCATGTGACTGGTGTGAGAACTAAAACAGTTATTAATCTTTATTTTCAAAGCTAGGTAAATCAAGGGACCACGCCGTATAACACGGTACAGGTTTCCTCCCAAGAATACCAGTGCATAAAACAAACAGCGCAATGCTAAATAAAGAAAAATGAAGCTGTTATAAGACCCAGGTCCTATCACACAATGCAACGCAAGCCGGGGGATAGGGTTTTCCCTTATAACAGCCAAAGAATGCTTGATACGTTTAAAACAAATCATTTGATACTATTATAAGTGCATAGTGTATAAAACAACTTCAAATCATAAGTATCAATCATAGGCGGCATAAGCGCCCCATCCCACTATGTCGCCATATATAGGATTACAATTAAAACCGCAAATGTCACGTATTTGGAAATTGGATTTCCGTCTATGAACCGAGGCAAAAGATAGTCCTCAACCGATTCGAGACAATCTAGCCTACCATGTCTCAGGAACAGCCGAAACTGCCCCCTGGATCGTCAGGGCCGGTCCACCGATGTGGATTATTATGCCTGAACAATACGTCTCCCCGCCTTTGGGGCGCAAACGAGCCAACGAATGACTCCATCGGACCCGGATCGTCCGATCAAACCGAGGCGCCTCGCAACAGCAACAACCACATAAGTCAAACTCGTCAGGGCGTGTAAAACCACTGACGCCACTTTTAGCTAGAAAGAAACGCAAGTCCTCCCTGAGGTCCGTCTCCCGTTTTTGGTTCATACCGGGTGTGAAACTCGCGAAGCAAACGTTACACAAAGCTACGCCACAAAGGCCGTGCTTTGATCATCACCACAAGACTTTGCTTTTCAACAGAAGCCTCGATCAATTTCCACTTAGGCATGCCACACAGGCAATTCACTCCATGCGTTTGATATCCATCAATATATAACCCCTGAGCTCGTACGTCTCAGAGAAGGGCGTTAAGCAAGAGAATAAATTCTCCGCCACCAAACAGATATATATTTAATAGAGATCAATCACACGGACTAAAATCCAATGTCAGACACACAGTCCATTCACAAGTCCGTTCTGGGTCTGAACGAAACCGGAGGCACCTAGTACCCCGCATATCCATCGATCTCCAAGTACGTCTGGACGATCACCAACTGTTTCCATCTTCTTGGGTGTACAGCCCAATCAAGATCATCAGTTATCACCCAAACGACGTGAAGACCTCCGGTCTTCGACCATCGTCTTTATCTTCGACTTATCATCGTATCAGTTATTCAGAATGGGATAAACCCGGTCTTTCCGAATAACTCGCGCATATTTTAAATAAGTGTTACACAAACACAACATACGCCTCATTCCAATTCATCAGTCATTAACCGTAAATTAATCAAGAGAATAATTCCCCAAATATTAACCCCGAAGGCCGAAACCAACATCAGATCAATATCCAGAAAACCATTCTGCTTGGCTAACCGACAGTTAATTCCTAAATTTCACATTCATAGAAAAAGGTTCCCATTAATTTTATCCAAGATAAATTTCTTGAATTTATTCTTCAATCTACTTTTGAATCTCAATTCAAACTAGTCAGGATTAGCGAACCTTACCGAAGTAATCATTTGTTTTAATTTCCCAATCCCAACCTATTTATCCCATGAAGTAAAACTAGTAATACTTCATATCTAACACCACGGTGTTATCGGTAAATTCAATTACCATTTCACGTTCAAATCTAATTAAAGATTTAACTATCGCCTGGAGCAAAACTGGTGATACTCCATTTCGATTATTTCAATCTAATTAAAGATTCATTAAAACTCCACTTAGTTTTAATCTGTGACTGGGTTAAAGAATCAGTGTCATTTAAAACACAGTTCACGATAAACCCAAAATCACATCACATTTCAATCAGTCCCTAATTGTAAATTAGCAAGTGAGCAATTCCCTAAATATGAATCCCGAAGGCCGAAACCAACATCAGATCAATACCTCGGAAACTATTCAACTTAACTAATCTCCAGTTAGTTTCTGATTTTCTTAACTCCTTTAGGTCTAAGAACTGTATTATTGAAGATACCGTTCACGACAACCCAAAATCACATTTCATCAATGATCGGGTTAAAGAACGAGTGTTATTTAAAACACTGTCCACGATAAACCCAAAAATCAATATCGATTCAATTCCAATTAAATATTATTTAATTGGTACACTTCATTAAATCTAAATAAAAAGATTTAATCTTTTCTCAACTGGGTTCAAGAACAGTGTTAGTGAAGACACCATTCACGACAAACCCAAATCACATTTGATATTAAATACAAGGCTCTGAATAGAAAATATCCCAGCTTATATTCAATATCAAATTCTCTGACAAACAGATATCGTATGGGAAATAACGATATATATATATATATCTATATCTTTCAAATTTCCATAACAACATTTGTATAGTCACGAAATCCAACATCGAAATATTTCGAAGACAATTTCGATTCAAATCCATTCCAATGCAATCATTGGAAATTTTGGTTATTTTCAAATCCATTTCAATTTCAATTTATTTATTTAAAAATAAATAGAATTATAATTCTAGTTCAAAACTAGTTCATTTCGATAAAAATCTATTTTTATCTTTTCAAATATGGAGTTTTTCATCCCAAATCTTTCTAAATCATTTCTTATGATTTTACACAAATTATTACTATTTTTAATAATTTTATCAAGGCCCGTACAGTCGATTTCCATCAATGGCCATCGAACTGCACTTACAGCGACCTTTTTCGAATTTGATTTGGACGTATCTCCAAATCCAACGTTAGATTTCAAATTTCTAACATTCATTAGAAAGCTCTTTTCGATACGAACCCAACGGTTCCGGTTTTAGGAGAATCCGACGGTCGGATCTCCCGTAATGTTCGTTTGAAATAAATGGTCGAAATTCGCGAACTGCCGCGGCGCGGCGCGTTCTATTCAGGCCATTATATTATATATATAATATATATAATATATATTTCGTCGATTTCTATTTAAAACGAATTATATAAATAGTTTTAAAATTCGTTTCAAAAGCAATTTCAACTTCCCTTTCAATTCAAATCAAAATTGAATTCTTCTTTCTAAATTCGTTTTAAAATTCATTTCTATTCAATTCAAATTTCAATTCAATTTGAATTCATTTCAATTCGCTTTCAATTCATTTTGAAATCGTTTTCAATTCAATTCATTTCGAAATCGTTTTCAATTCAATTCATTTCGAAATCGTTTTATATCGATATAAATATCGTTCACGTCAAAATGGCGTCAATCTAATCAACACGGCTTCATAAATTTCTATTTTCAAATATTCTATTTCAAATATTTCTTTTTCAAAATATTTGTTATTATCAAAATATTTCGTTCAACACATGACCAATCTCAATGAATGAGTACTGTCAACACATGAACTTTTATTTTATATCGATAAAGGTGCAAATTTTATTACTAAAATATTTCGTTCAACACATGACCAATCTCAATGGATGAGTACTGTCAACACATGAACCTTTATTTTATATTGATAAAGATGTAAATTTTATTACTAAAATATTTCGTTCAACACATGACCAATCTCAATGGATGAGTACTGTCAACACATGAACCTTTATTTTATATATTCTTTATTTTTCAAATTGGAATGAGGCCCAATCAATTACCATATAAAATTGATTATATGGATTTTCATACAACACATGTATATAATAGCATTGAAAATAATCAACCATCAACCAAAGTGCACTACACTTATAAGCATCAAATATAGATATTCAACGCTTATAACAGCCTGTCAATCAATCGATCGACATATTTAATAAATCAGGATGAGTGAACTTCAAATTTCATCCCAACACCCGTGTGGGGTTTCAAACAATCAAACACATATTTTATTTGTGCAGTTGGGCGATGTGTAAAATTTATCGTCCCAATCAATGTCCTTCAAATAGGTGTACATAAACAAACCGTCCGGTTTGTAAATGAATATTTTATTTTATTCACTTTCACTATATTCATATTCACGTTAAAAAATTATATTTTTAACGATAAAACATTTTATTCCAACATATGAATTTCTATTATTCATTTACACAATAAAATGATATTTTTATTTTCTAACATATTTTAGAAAATTTCGGCGGCATAACGGCACGATACTAGAAACGGGACGAGGCCTAGCCTTATCCCCGGTCTAGTGAAGGCCCACGCCATTCACACATCAATCAAACCAATCAGTTTCACCAAACAATTCAGTTCAAACCAAATAATCTAACCAACTACACAACTAAACAAACAAGTCCATGGTATGTGGACGGGTGTCGGGTGCTTCTAATAAGCACCGTCTGCATCCTAGTATATATATAACTAGAAAAATAGAATTTGAGTGAGAAGTTCTCACCAATAGCTATCCAAGCTCCATGGCACTTCATTTGCAGAAGTCTTCGTCGTTTCGCCTTTTTGTCGCTTCCGTTGTCCGCTTTCACTACATATGTAAAAATCGAATTTTACTTCGCCATTCAATAAATAAAAATCATGTTTTTATTTCGAAGTTCAATATATAAAAATCATATTTTTATTTCGAAGTTCAATATATAAAAATCATATTTTTATTTCGAAGTTCAATATATAAAAATCGAATTTTTATTTCGAAGTTCAATATATAAAAATCGAATTTTTATTTCGCTACTCATATCAAAATATCGTCTTTTCATATTTAAAAATATCGCCTTCTCATATTTAAAAATATGGTCTTTTTTTATTCTAGAAATCTGATCTTTCTAACCCAGTTCAAATCTTTTCTTTTTAAAGTTTGAATCTTTTCAAAATTCAAATTTTTCTTTAAAGTTCAAATTAAAAATCAGTTTTTAAATCAGTTAAAAATCAGTTTTTAACTTTTCAAAAATCAGTTTTAAAGCTTTTCAAAAATCGAAATCAGTTTTTAAATTCTAAAATCGAAATTTTCAGATTTTAAAATAAAAATAATTTAAAGTAAAATAAAAAAACTTACTGTATCTTTACAGCGAATGGGGCATGGGGGTGGAGGCTGACTGGCGGTCGGCGCTGCGTCGGGGCAGGTGGCTCACGGAGGGCGTCGGAGCTGGAGGAGTGCGGCGCTGGTATGGTGGCGCCATCGTGCTCCGTTGGCTCGATTCGGGGCTCGCGCGATTCTCAAATCGAGGGGAAAGAGAAAAAAAAGGGAAGGTCGGAAGAGGAGGAGAGGTTCGCGAGGGAAGGGGGGTCTCGCGAGGTTGCGATCGACGATGGTGAGGGAGGAGGGTGGGCGGCGGGTCCTGCTCGTGGTTTTTTTTTTTATTTATTTATGTTTTGATTCTGAGGAATGAACGGGGGGCCAGAGATAAGGGGAAAGGGTTTTTTCTTTTTTTTTATTTATTTTATTATTTAATTATTTAAAAGTTGACTTTCACATACGACCTCAAAACGAGGTCCACCGCCTGTCGCCCATAGCGTTTCACCCCCATTCCGAACACAATGCGATATGTACTGCAAGCTGAATCGACCGTTTCGATCAGTTTCTGTTAAATTTACATTTGAATCACTATATTGAATTTTAAACGTACATTTCAAATTACCGGGGTCACATACTAACTCTAAAAATTCTCGAAAAATATTTTCTAGCTTCGTATTGACGATACGGTCCTAACAAAACTAGTTTCGTCGAATTCTGAGACCGTTTGAAAAATGGCCAATTTCCAGTCGATTAAAATCAACTAAAACTGGTCAAACGCGTTTTCCTTTGCCACGCTCACATATTGATTCGAAAAATTATGAAATTTGAAACCTAGCAATAACTTTACATCACGGACCCAACAAAACTGGTTTCGTCGAAATCCGAGGTCGTTTGCAAAATGTCCATTTTTAAGGGCCTGAATTCCATAGCGACTATTCAGAATTTTCAACTGGACATATCTTTTGATTCCCGCTATGAAATCTTGATTATTCGGATTCATTGGAAAGATATTATTAATTAGATCCCATGATTTTTGGTTTCACTAAAATCCGGATTGTTTTGCACCTGATACATTCAATTGAAGTTTGAAATCGAATTATCGAACTACCGCGCCATTTTCAATTCTATTTATAATTATATATAAATATTTATATTCTAACGACGACGTATATAATATATACGTTCGAATTATATTCAAAATAAATTTCTCGTCGATATTATTTAAAATAATTCATTTTAAATAATCAAAATTCGCTAAAATTGCCAAAATAAAAATTTTAAACTGGCCCAGATTTTCGGGTTGTTACAATATCCCCCACTTAAAACTTTTCGTCCCCGAAAAGGAACAAAGTCGAAAGTGGTTTGATTAATCAACTCTACGCTCGATCTAGCTTCCCTTCTCCAACTCTTTAGTTTCTGAGAATTTTCAAAATTTCAAAAATTTGGCTAACACCCTAAATTTTCGAAAAATTTCGCCATAACCTCCCCTGCAATGGGAGCATCGGGGAATTTCAAATAGCTTCCCCGGTCCTTCAGATCTCAAAAAGAAAAAGAAAAAGCCAAGCGGCTAGCCAATAGGCTCACAAAATCATCATCACCCAAACAAAACAGGAAATTATGTAGTAAACATGTACCTATTTGTCGGGCAAACAAATTTTATTCTCTGGCTCTAGCCTCCTCGCTATGACCTGTTCAATGATATATATGTATATGCAAGCAATTGCAACCAATTTTCAATATAATTCAATATTTGGTTCAATTAGGCATAATGGTTAAAAATTATCAAACAAATAAACAAACAACACAAACATCAATCAATTTGTGAATTAGAGTTTCAAATTGATAATTTTGATACATATACAAAAATCATGTTTTTGATGCCAATTCACAACAATAAGCCCTATCTAATTTTGGTTCTCACACCAGTCAATAGGAAATATATAGAAAGCCCACTTTCGTCACTCGAACATAAATTCTAATGATGGAGCTCCATCATCAAAATCATCTCCGGGCGATTAGAGTGTAATTCTATATCTATCCAGTATATTAAAATTTCGAATACACGCGGATCAAACGTATACGCAAAATCTATATATACTGGATTGTCCACATCAATATAAATAAATAATCAAATACGAATAATTGATTTAAATTTTCAAACAAAGTTTGTTTTCACTTTTATTTATCAAAAACACTACTCTTCACACTCGTTCTAGGATACTACTGATCCCATCTCTAACGAGTTATTCTCATTGGATGTTACTAATCCAATATCTGATGAATTCTTTCGTATGGTTCTAATGTGTCATGTTCTCTGAGCTTTGTAAACCAAAGCTCTGATACCAACTGTGACGAACAAGAATTTCGCTCGGTCCGAACCGGTCGCTAAACCGACCCAGACCGTTCGAAACGCCCTATCGTTCGAGAACAGGACAAAACAGAACGCATACAGAAGAACATTTCACTGTTATTACAACAATGCATCAGATTACAAGAATATACAGAGTATAAATGAATATTACACAGAAATATCAGAGATTTAAATTACATTTAAATACATAGCAGCGGAAAATAATACAATACACAACTAGAAGTAGATATACGAATACAAAGCTTTCCGGATATCATTCCAGCTGTAAACCAGGATCCTGTGAATATAAATCTGCAAAACCAAAACTACTAGCTGCCCGTGTCAAAATAAGGGCACCCAGAGTTTAGGTTAAAACAATAAACTCCAGGTCAGTCATGTGACTGGTGTGAGAACTAAAACAGTTATTAATCTTTATTTTCAAAGCTAGGTAAATCAAGGGACCACGCCGTATAACACAGAACGGGTTTCCTCCCAAGAATACCAGTGCATAAAACAAACAGCGCAATGCTAAATAAAGAAAAATGAAGCTATTATAAGACCCAGGTCCTATCACACAATGCAACGCAAGCCGGGGGATAGGGTTTTCCCTTATAACAGCCAAAGAATGCTTGATACGTTTAAAACAAATCATTTGATACTATTATAAGTGCATAGTGTATAAAACAACTTCAAATCATAAGTATCAATCATAGGCGGCATAAGCGCCCCATCCCACTATGTCGCCATATATAGGATTACAATTAAAACCGCAAATGTCACGTATTTGGAAATTGGATTTCCGTCTATGAACCGAGGCAAAAGATAGTCCTCAACCGATTCGAGACAATCTAGCCTACCATGTCTCAGGAACAGCCGCAACTGCCCCCTGGATCGTCAGGGCCGGTCCACCGATGTGGATTATTATGCCTGAACAATACGTCTCCCCGCCCTTTGGGGCGCAAACGAGCCAACGAATGACTCCATCGGACCCGGATCGTCCGATCAAACCGAGGCGCCTCGCAACAGCAACAAACACATAAGTCAAACTCGTCAGGGCGTGTAAAACCACTGACGCCACTTTTAGCTAGAAAGAAACGCAAGTCCTCCCTGAGGTCCGTCTCCCGTTTTTGGTTCATACCGGGTGTGAAACTCGTGAAGCAAACGTTACACAAAGCTACGCCACAAAGGCCGTGCTTTGATCATCACCACAAGACTTTGCTTTTAACAGAAGCCTCGATCAATTGCCACTTAGGCATGCCACACAGGCAATTCACTCCATGCGTTTGATATTCATCAATATATAACCCCTGAGCTCGTACGTCTCAGAGAAGGGCGTTAAGCAAGAGAATAAATTCTCCGCCGCCAAACAGATATATATTTAATAGAGATCAATCACACGGACTAAAATCCAATGTCAGACACACAGTCCATTCACAAGTCCGTTCTGGGTCTGAACGAAACTGGAGGCACCTAGTACCCCACATATCCATCGATCTCCAAGTACGTCTGGACGATCACCAACTGTTTCCATCTTCTTGGGTGTACAGCCCAATCAAGATCATCAGTTATCACCCAAACGACGTGAAGACCTCCGGTCTTCGACCATCGTCTTCATCTTCGACTTATCGTCGTATCAGTTATTCAGAATGGGATAAACCCGGTCTTTCCGAATAACTCGCGCATATTTTAAATAAGTGTTACACAAACACAACATACGCCTCATTCCAATTCATCAGTCATTAACCGTAAATTAATCAAGAGAATAATTCCCCAAATATTAACCCCGAAGGCCGAAACCAACATCAGATCAATATCCAGAAAACCATTCTGCTTGGCTAACCGACAGTTAATTCCTAAATTTCACATTCATAGAAAAAGGTTCCCATTAATTTTATCCAAGATAAATTTCTTGAATTTATTCTTCAATCTACTTTTGAATCTCAATTCAAACTAGTCGGGATTAGCGAACCTTACCGAAGTAATCATTTGTTTTAATTTCCCAATCCCAACCTATTTATCCCATGAAGTAAAACTAGTAATACTTCATATCTAACACCACGGTGTTATCGGTAAATTCAATTACCATTTCACGTTCAAATCTAATTAAAGATTTAACTATCGCCTGGAGCAAAACTGGTGATACTCCATTTCGATTATTTCAATCTAATTAAAGATTCATTAAAACTCCACTTAGTTTTAATCTGTGACTGGGTTAAAGAATCAGTGTCATTTAAAACACGGTTCACGATAAACCCAAAATCACATCACATTTCAATCAGTCCCTAATTGTAAATTAGCAAGTGAGCAATTCCCTAAATATGAATCCCGAAGGCCGAAACCAACATCAGATCAATACCTCGGAAACTATTCAACTTAACTAATCTCCAGTTAGTTTCTGATTTTCTTAACTCCTTTAGGTCTAAGAACTGTATTATTGAAGATACCGTTCACGACAACCCAAAATCACATTTCATCAATGATCGGGTTAAAGAACGAGTGTTATTTAAAACACTGTCCACGATAAACCCAAAAATCAATATCGATTCAATTCCAATTAAATATTATTTAATTGGTACACTTCATTAAATCTAAATAAAAAGATTTAATCTTTTCTCAACTGGGTTCAAGAACAGTGTTAGTGAAGACACCATTCACGACAAACCCAAATCACATTTGATATTAAATACAAGGCTCTGAATAGAAAATATCCCGGCTTATATTCAATATCAAATTCTCTGACAAACAGATATCGTATGGGAAATAACGATATATATATCTATATCTTTCAAATTTCCATAACAACATTTGTATAGTCACGAAATCCAACATCGAAATATTCCGAAGACAATTTCGATTCAAATCCATTCCAATGCAATCATTGGAAATTTTGGTTATTTTCAAATCCATTTCAATTTATTTATTTAAAAATAAATAGAATTATAATTCTAGTTCAAAACTAGTTCATTTCGATAAAAATCTATTTTTATCTTTTCAAATATGGAGTTTTTCATCCCAAATCTTTCTAAATCATTTCTTATGATTTTACACAAATTATTACTATTTTTAATAATTTTATCAAGGCCCGTACAGTCGATTTCCATCAATGGCCATCGAACTGCACTTACAGCGACCTTTTTCGAATTTGATTTGGACGTATCTCCAAATCCAACTGTTAGATTTCAAATTTTTAACATTCATTAGAAAGCTCTTTTCGATACGAACCCAACGGTTCCGGTTTTAGGAGAATCCGACGGTCGGATCTCCCGTAATGTTCGTTTGAAATAAATGGTCGAAATTCGCGAACTGCCGCGGCGCGGCGCGTTCTATTCAGGCCATTATATTATATATATAATATATATAATATATATTTCGTCGATTTCTATTTAAAACGAATTATATAAATATTTTTAAAATTCGTTTCAAAAGCAATTTCAACTTCCCTTTCAATTCAAATCAAAATTGAATTCTTCTTTCTAAATTCGTTTTAAAATTCATTTCTATTCAATTCAAATTTCAATTCAATTTGAATTCATTTCAATTCGCTTTCAATTCATTTCGAAATCGTTTTCAATTCAATTCATTTCGAAATCGTTTTCAATTCAATTCATTTCGAAATCGTTTTATATCGATATAAATATCGTTCACGTCAAAATGGCGTCAATCTAATCAACACGGCTTCATAAATTTCTATTTTCAAATATTCTATTTCAAATATTTCTTTTTCAAAATAGTTGTTATTATCAAAATATTTCGTTCAACACATGACCAATCTCAATGAATGAGTACTGTCAACACATGAACTTTTATTTTATATCGATAAAGGTGCAAATTTTATTACTAAAATATTTCGTTCAACACATGACCAATCTCAATGGATGAGTACTGTCAACACATGAACCTTTATTTTATATTGATAAAGATGTAAATTTTATTACTAAAATATTTCGTTCAACACATGACCAATCTCAATGGATGAGTACTGTCAACACATGAACCTTTATTTTATATATTCTTTATTTTTCAAATTGGAATGAGGCCCAATCAATTACCATATAAAATTGATTATATGGATTTTCATACAACACATGTATATAATAGCATTGAAAATAATCAACCATCAACCAAAGTGCACTACACTTATAAGCATCAAATATAGATATTCAACGCTTATAACAGCCTGTCAATCAATCGATCGACATATTTAATAAATCAGGATGAGTGAACTTCAAATTTCATCCCAACACCCGTGTGGGGTTTCAAACAATCAAACACATATTTTATTTGTGCAGTTGGGCGATGTGTAAAATTTATCGTCCCAATCAATGTCCTTCAAATAGGTGTACATAAACATCAGTTTTTAACTTTTCAAAAATCAGTTTTAAAGCTTTTCAAAAATCGAAATCAGTTTTTAAATTCTAAAATCGAAATTTTCAGATTTTAAAATAAAAACAATTTAAAGTAAAATAAAAAACTTACTGTATCTTTACAGCGAATGGGGCATGGGGGTGGAGGCTGACTGGCGGTCGGCGCTGCGTCGGGGCAGGTGGCTCACGGAGGGCGTCGGAGCTGGAGGAGTGCGGCGCTGGTATGGTGGCGCCATCGTGCTCCGTTGGCTCGATTCGGGGCTCGCGCGATTCTCAAATCGAGGGGAAAGAGAAAAAAAAGGGAAGGTCGGAAGAGGAGGAGAGGTTCGCGAGGGAAGGGGGGTCTCGCGAGGTTGCGATCGACGATGGTGAGGGAGGAGGGTGGGCGGCGGGTCCTGCTCGTGGTTTTTTTTTTTTTATGTTTTGATTCTGAGGAATGAACGGGGGGCCAGAGATAAGGGGAAAGGGTTTTTTCTTTTTTATTTATTTATTTTATTATTTAATTATTTAAAAGTTGACTTTCACATACGACCTCAAAACGAGGTCCACCGCCTGTCGCCCATAGCGTTTCACCCCCATTCCGAACACAATGGGATATGTACCGCAAGCTGAATCGACCGTTTCGACCAGTTTCTGTTAAATTTACATTTGAATCACTATATTGAATTTTAAACGTACATTTCAAATTACCGGGGTCACATACTAACTCTAAAAATTCTCGAAAAATATTTTCTAGCTTCGTATTGACGATACGGTCCTAACAAAACTAGTTTCATCGAATTCTGAGACCGTTTGAAAAATGGCCAATTTCCAGTCGATTAAAATCAACTGAAACTGGTCAAACGCGTTTTCCTTTGCCACGCTCACATATTGATTCGAAAAATTATGAAATTTGAAACCTAGCAATAACTTTACATCACGGACCCAACAAAACTGGTTTCGTCAAAATCCGAGGTCGTTTGCAAAATGTCCATTTTTAAGGGCCTGAATTCCATAGCGACTATTCAGAATTTTCAACTGGACATATCTTTTGATTCCCGCTATGAAATCTTGATTATTCGGATTCGTTGGAAAGATATTATTAATTAGATCCCATGATTTTTGGTTTCACTAAAATCCGGATTGTTTTGCACCCGATACATTCAATTGAAGTTTGAAATCGAATTATCGAACTACCGCGCCATTTTCAATTCTATTTATAATTATATATAAATATTTATATTCTAACGACGACGTATATAATATATACGTTCGAATTATATTCAAAATAAATTTCTCGTCGATATTATTTAAAATAATTCATTTTAAATAATCAAAATTCGCTAAAATTGCCAAAATAAAAATTTTATACTGGCCCAGATTTTCGGGTTGTTACAAATTCTCAACTTCTCAATTTATATTTATCCAATTCCGTTATACTTGGAAATTTATTTTACCACACTATCACGTATAATCAACTCTTATTCGTATTCCAATTATACTTCATTTCAACCCAATCCTATTTACAAATTTCAATCCCATTTATAAATCTGTATTCATATTTTCGATTCCCATTTCATTTGAAAATCTAAAATCCCATCTCCAAACTAATACTCATTTCCAATTCCGTCGATTCGTTAATCTTATTCATGAAATGTTATTTAATCACATTTCATATAAAAACAACGTTTGTTAAAGATGACCATTTGTTACAAAAATATCATTTATTAAACTCTCATATACGTTCTCGTATATCTACGATTCAATTACTCTATTTCAATATTTTGAAATCAATTTAAACTTCCTTTATGGCCGTTAAGGCCCTTACATACCATTTACACATTCAATAATAAATACGATAAGTTTATATTGTTTAACTGTTCACTTAATTATATCTTATATCTCTATTAATCATATATTTAAATAATTTTAAAACAAATAAATTAAACTTTGATATTTAATTTTTATAATCAAAACCGCATTTCAAATCCATATATAAATATGTTTATATCTTTCGAAATGGTTCGAAATTGATTTAATATCAATTTCAAAAATCTTTTCTTTATCTGACGGTACTAAAGAGGCAAATGTCTACTATAGTATCAAACCGTGAAATATTCACCCATTTCACATCTAAATAATCACAATCAAACATATTGATAAACATTATCAATATAAGTGAGGAATCCTGTTGGATTCCTCCAACCTGTTATCCCTACAAAACAATGGGTTATCACAATTCGAATAATTCAGTTCAATGTGGCTAGTTAAATATTCACTTCCCATCTAAATAGATGGAATAAACAGTTTAAATAAAAACAGACAATAATGGATGGTAACAGCCAACAATCAGCAAATAGCAGCAATTCAAGCGTCCAATTATTTATTTATAATGATTATACCATTATAGACGTAACCACTGAGGTAAGTTAGCTCAATTGGATTCAATCGTTAGAAATAACGATTTTATTAAGTTAAATGAACATTTAACTTAACTGTTCAGTCAAGATATGAATATAAAATTCAATAATTATCCAATAAAAATCATCCATAGCACACAATCAAATAAACCCAACTTATATAAAATATAAGTGGGGTGAACTGAGTGAGTTTAACTCACCTTGATTTAATTTGGTCGCCAAAAGAACTATTTTTAACTAAATTAAACAACCAGACCAGCTCCATCTCGTAGCCTATCTTTGTATGATTCCAACGAGTCCAACCTTGCTCAATTCTAACAACATATGGCCGAATTATAATGATAATAATATTTACTGATAAATAAACTCATATTTAAATTATATTGGGTTCATACCCAAATTAATGCAGCCCGCAACACTGGTCTTACATCCAAGCCCGCTAGCTACATTTCTTCATGCCACTTCAGTATACACACAATCTGCTCCTTCTTGTCCATGATCGTTCTTCTGCTTCCCATCCAAACGTTTCTTTCTATATATATATACATATATTTTTAGTTAAAAGGAAGACCCAAAGGCCTTAAAGCCCACGACGTCGTCCCGCTAACCCAGCCCGCTTCCACTACAAAACCCTTCACCGTAACCTCCAGTCTCACAAAAGACCGCCTCCACTAAAAAAAACTTCCATGCCGAAACAGATTTCAATTCCTTCTTCCTACTTTAGCAAAGATCCAAATTAGTTGCCTCGCATCTCATCTATGCCACCATCTTCGATATTCCCTCCGCTCTCCTCCTCCAATCGATATGCCAAACCCCAAACCACTCCATCAACACTCAATGTCACCACAGTTTCGCAGATCAACCCAAGCCTCCCTGAAACAAAGGAGCTTCCTCCCATGTTCACTCCAGACTTCAGACAATCTTACCTGAGGCTTCTGCCATGAAGATTTTCCAAATCCTAAATCTTTGGCTTCGGACAAACATCTCACGTAATCCATCAAAAGCTTTCCGAGATGAAGGGGGTGAATTCGTAAATTAGATAAGTGTAGTTTCGTGATTTTTAATTGCTGTATGATTTTGTTTTCGATTTTCTAGTAGTTCGTCTTGTTTCTCCTTTACTATTGTGTTTTGGAAAAATGAATACGATGTGGCTATGTATTTATACTTGGGGTTTGATCTAGATAAGAACAATATCAAAATCGACTTGTAAAATCATAGGTGCTGATTTTTAGTCGTGCCTAGTCCTTAGATGATATTTCCTTTTCATTCCGGCTATGTGTTCGAACTGTGGTACCAGTGATGTAGACTTATCACCTTCGAGCTTGCGGGGAGAGGGGGGGTTCTCATATATTATAGCTTTTTATGTTGGGATTTCAAGTATTGTTGGTCTGCTACAATAGGAAAATGGGTCGATCTAGATGTATAGGTTATGAAAACTATGATTTGGTTGTTCAATTCAGAAAATTGGGGATAGTATTCTAGCTGTGAGCTATTTATGAGAAGCTATTTGAATTGTTATTTCAATTAAAGATTTAATCTGTAACTTGTACATCCTATATTACATGTATGGCAGAACAATCCTAGTATGGATTTGTCCATGAGATTTCGACCATACATATAGATGTATTCAACTGTTCATTGCATAGATTTGATGTATATACATGTACTTTTTTCTTTAGTTGTCCATTGTACTGTTTATTTAGCTATTTATAATCTGTTCTTTAGTTGTTCAAGATCTAGAGATTTGATGTATGAATATATATACTGTTTTTTTTAGCTATACTTTGGATACATGGCCGAGCTGTCATGTACTTGAAATGAAAGTTTGGTTACTATGTGGATACTTTGCAGAAAGTTCTGAAGATCATGTGCCACTATGTGCTATAAGGTGTATATTGAGTAGGTGGTGTTTAGCTGAGGCTTTTTTAATTGTTTTATTCATTTTAAAGATATGAAATTGTATATGTTGATCCTGCATTTGATTTAGAATGCTGGCACGACAGCTTTTGTAAAGATTTGGGTATGAATTCTATTGCGTATGTAAATATAATTTGCTGTTCATTGTCAAAGTTTATGGAAGATTTGCGTTTTACTGTTGCTTACAAGGGCACGCTGTAATTGAATTTTAAAACGAGTAAGTTTTCATTTGTACGATTGGTGAATATTTCCTATTTGCTTAGTAGCATGTAGTTTGACTAAAAAGAAAGAAAGATTCATTTCATTGCAGTGTATTGTATTTGCAGTTCATATATACTTGTGTAATTATCAACAAGTGAGGTGATGACATTAATTTTAAATTGTATATAATATAGATACCATATAAATTTAACTCCAAAACAGTTGAATTGAATAATAACAAACAGATATTATCGAATATATTCAAATGAAATATTGTATACCTTTAAATAAGACTGAGAAGGTTCCAAACTTGATAATCAGAAATTCGGGTAACAATATTCATATATATATATATATATATATATATATAAGGACCGTTAATATTTTATTAAATAAATGTTACTGTTTATTAACAATTTTTATAGCGATTGTTTCAAAATTTGGATTGGACATAACTAACGATCTATAAACTAAAATTTCGATTTTTCTCCTTTATATGGAAATTATAATCAGTCTGATTCAAACATTTCTTGTTTTGCAGAATCCGACTTATATCAGATCTTGTATATTCCATTGAAGTTCAAATCGAAATTTACGAGCTACCGAGGTGTTTCGAGCTCATTTAATTATATTATAAAATATATATATCCGAACTCCATTTTATAAAAAAAAGCGATATAAAATCCATTATATTTCCAATATAATATATAAACAAATTTAAATATTCCAATTTAAATGGCAGAAAATCTAGGACGTTACAGAAGCCTTCAGCAAAGATGCCAAATATTTCATGGGATGATATTGTGTTTAAAGATAGAGACTCAGATGGACTACTAACACCAACGGTAGATCCAATGGTAGTTACTATCGGTTTGGGTCCGACCATCGCCAGGAGAGTCTTGGTTGACAGTGGGGCATTCGTTAATGTCCTTTTCGTTAATGCATTCAATAAGATGAACCTTTCCATGGACGATGTAAAATCATGCCAGAGTAAAATCCATGGATTCAAGGGGCAAGCCGTTCAACCAATTGGCATCATTAATCTGCTTGTCGAACTTGGAGAATTAGAACGGAAGTCTGCATTAAAGCAAGAATTTGTCATAATCGATGAGTTGTCCGCTTACAATGCTGTCCTTGGAAGACCAACCCTCGCGGCATTTAGAATAACAATGGCCCCGTGGTGCCTGACGATGAAATTCCTACCGAAAATGGAGTTGGCATTATAAAAGGCGACCAACGGGCAGCTAGGGAGTGTTATCTGGCTGAGCTTGCTGAAGCAAGGAAGAAGGAAGTGAAGAAAGATGTGGAGCCTTCGCTCTACATTCATGGCTCCCCCTTATAGCAATTAAGGCATGGCCCCCATACTGGCAAGCATAGCGGAGCTCATAAGGAGATTGACCACGGTAAAGCCATTATGGGGAAAACAAAGAGGCGCCAGCTGAAGCCACATTCTCTATTCCGGTACATGATAAAGATCCAGACCGAATCTTGAAAATAGGTTCTCAACCGGGCCTAAAATTGCAGATGGATTTAATATTGTTTCTAAAATCAAACTTAGATGTATTCGCATGGACGCATTCCAATATGTGTGGAATATCACCTGATGTAATTGCTCATAAGTTGAATATTAATCCCAATACGACTCCTGTGAAGCAAAAAAAGACGAATTCAAGGACCTAAAGATCTGTGGCATTGAAAGAAGAAGTAGACAAGTTATTCAAAAATAACTTTATATGAGAATCTACATATCACGATTGGGTTTCCAACCCGGTCCTTGTTAAAAAGTCCAACGGCAAATGGAGAGTGTGCATAGACTACTCGAATCTTAACAAGGCATGTCCCAAAGACAGTTTTCCATTACCTAGGATTGATCAACTTGTTGATGCGATGGCGGGGAACGAATTGTTATCCTTTATGGATGCATACTCTGGGTATAATCAGATTATGATGCACAAGATAAATTAAGAGAACACCAGTTTCATAACAGATAGAGGCTTGTATTGCTATAAAATCATGCCGTTTGGACTAAAAAATGCGGGAGCAACGTGCCAACGCCTTATGACTTCCATGTTCAAATCCCAAATCGGGAACATAATGGGGGTATATGTAGATGATATGCTGGTAAAATCTAAGAAAGCTGATGATCATCTGGAGAATCTAGCCAAAATGTTTCACATCCTTAGAAAATATGGCATGAAGTTAAATCCTCTTAAATGCTCATTTGGAGTCTTGTCAGGAAAATTTCTCGGGTTTATGGTCAACGCCAGGGGCATTGAAGCGAATCCTTCTCAAGTCACAGCCTTACAGGAAATGCGCCCTCCAAGAACAAAAAAAGACCTTCAAAGCTTGAATGGGAAAGTAGTTTTTCTCAACCGATTCACCTCTAAGGCAACGGATCAGTGCGTTCCACTTTTCGATGCTTTGAAGAAAGGAAAGAAGGATTTCCAATTTACTCTAGAATGTCAAACGACCATCGAAGAGTTGATTAAGCACATGGAATCCCCGCCGATGCTTTCCAAACCCAAAGATGGAGAGGAGCTGTTCATGTACTTGGTCGTTTCATCACATGCCTTATGTGCCGTGCTTATCCGGGAAGATGACAAGGTCCGAAGGTCAGTTTATTATATTAGTAAACGACTCGCTAGGGCAGAATTAAACTATCTAAAGTTAGAAAAACTTGCATATTGTCTGCTTATTGCCTCAAAGAAGCTAAGACCATATTTCAAATCCCATCCTACAAAAGTTCTCAAGGATCAACCGCTAAGACAAGTTCTTTTTTGCCCAGAAACTTCGGGAAGGTTATTAAAGTGGAACATTGAGCTTAGTCAATACGACATCACTTATCGCTCTTAAAGAGCTATTAATGGGATATCTTTAGCGGATCTCATCGCCGAGTTCATAGACATGGGAGAGAAAACCAAGGAACCAGCAAAGAAGATGACTAGCTAGAAGTTATACTTTGATGGGTCCAGAAATGATTACTGTTCAGGGGCCGGAATTGTCCTGGAAGCTCCAGACGGCCATTCTCTATACCATGCCTTAAGATTGGAATTCCCATCAACCAACAATGAGGCCAAATATGAAGCATTGATAACAGGGCTAAAATTAGCAAAAGAGCTGAATCTTACAAATTTTTAGTGGTTCTCAACTGGTTGTGTGTCAAGTCCTCAAAGAATTCCAAACTAAAGTTGGAAACCTTCCTTCTTATCTTACCAAAGCCATGGAACTTCTCTACGACCTCAACCACTACACTATAACTCACACTCCTAGAGAAGAAAATTCAAAGGCAATCTCTTGCTAAATACGCTAGTTCTTCAGATGCACAGTTGCTGGGCTTAAGACCCGTCGAAGTTCTTTCAACCCCCGCTATTGATGAGGTGGATATCGATTGGATCATGGAGACAGCTGAAGAGCCTTTGTCCTGGATGACTTCGATTAAGGAGTATATCCTCAATTGAACACTCCCATAGGAGCCAAAAAAATGGAGGAAGGTATTGCGCAAAGCTCCATTATACCTTATCCAGGACGTAAGGTTATACATACGAGGATTCTCCATGCCACTGCTGCGATGTGTAACTAAGGAGGAATCAAAAGCGATCTTAGCAGAGTTACATGATGGAGATTATGGGGGTCACATAGGCGGTCAAACACTGGCCAAGAAAATTCTGCGATATGGCTACTTTTGGCCCGATGTGAACCTAGATGCGATGACCTATGTTAAAAAGCGCGATAGATGCCAAAGATTTGCAAAAATTCCGAGAGCACCGCCTGTTGAATTGACTTAAATGGTCAGCCCATGGCCATTTGCCGTTTGGGGTATATATTTGATTGGGGCATTGCCTACAACTAAATCAAATATGAAGTATGCAATAGTAGCGGTTGATTATTTCACTAAATGGGCTGAATCTGAACCACTCGCTACTATTACTTCAAAGAAGGTGATCAATTTTGTCTTGAAGAACATCATCAGTAGGTTTGAGTACCACAAAAAATAATCACCAATAATGGGACTCAATTTGAAAGCGGTGAATTCTTAGATTTCTATGCAAAGTACAAGATTAAAAACAGTTATGCAGCTATTTCTCATCCGCAGGACAACGGGCAAGTTGAAGCAATCAACAAAATTTTGAAGTCAACCATTAAGAAGCGGCTCGAAAAAGCTAAAGGTGGTTGGGTAGACGAGCTTCCCCTTGCACTATGGGCATATGAACCACTCATAAAACTGGACAAGGCACACTCCATTCTCGCTTGCATTTGGATCTGAGGCTATGATTTCAGTAGAGATGGAAGTTCAAACTCATAGAAGACTCCACTTCATCCAAGAAGAGAATGAGAAACTATAGCTTGAAGCACTCGATTTTCTTGAGGAAAAAAAGAGAAGCAGAACTCAGAGTCATTGCATATCAAAGAAGAATAGCTCGACATTTCAATGCCAAAGTAAAACGGAGAACCTTCCAAGTTGGGGACCTTGTTCTAAAAAGAATCATGACAGGGACTGGAGTACTCAGACCCAACTGGGAGGGACCTTATATGATAAGTCAAAAATTCTCAGATGGAACATTCGAGCTAAAGACGACGGACGGGATCCAACTTCCGAGGGCATGAAACACCATACACCTCCATCACTACTTTACTTAATATTTCTTTCACATGCTCTAACAAAGTAGTAAACATAATGCATTGTAAATACCATGCAACATTGTTACAAGCTTTGTACATATTAATGAAAGGAATTGCTTTACTTGCCTAAATCATGCGTTTGCAAATTCTTTGCTAAGATTCAATTTTGATGGCAGATCCCTTAAAAGAATGCTGGCGCATCAATGACCTAATAAAGCCCGGTGACCATTACAGCACATCCCAGTTGGGATAGCTCAAATACCCATTGTTTAATGTTCGAAACATCATTCACAACAAATACGAAGACGTGAAGCACAACATCGCAAAGAAGGGACACCAGGGATTAAGCGGTCAAATGGATCAGCGTTCAAGCTACAAATAAGGCTGCGAGTTTCGCTGAAGGGGCACCTTCTTAATTGCAATGTTCCAGGCCTGTAACACCCCATGTCCATTAATGTCACTCACAAAGGGAATGCATCAATGTCCATGAAGCATTATTGTTTTATAGAATAGATAAATTACAAGAATAAATAAATAAAACAACACAGCGGAAGATAAAACTTATTTCATTTCATCATAACTCAAAACGAGTTTACATAAGTAGTTTCCAAACCATTACAACAAGATCAATAGTCTTTCCCAAAAACTTCTAAGTACATAAAGAAGCAAATACTTAAATTACATAAATGCATAAATCCCCAGTGAGCATAAGCAAAGCCATAAAGATGAGAGAGTCCCAAGCGATACATCTACCCTCTTCAAGCAACTAAAAGAAATCGACACGAAGCTGTAGTATTCCCTCCTTGCAAACCTGAGAGGGGGGAGGGGGGAAGGAAGAAAAGAGGTGGAAAGAAAAGGGGGTCAGACATAAAGTCTGGCGAGTGCGATAACTTTAACGAGATAATTATCAAAATAACTAGGATATGGCATAAGCTAGAAAACAAGGAAATGACTATGAACAATTGGGTATGATAGAACAAAACGGGGAAATAAGATGAACCAAAATAACGTTAAAGGCGCCCTAATCATTATAGGATAATTACTACACTACACCACCACTAGTCACCCTTAAAGATTGATCCCTCCTACAGAACTTAATACTGCTAAGGGTAGTTTCATGTACCCCTAGCTACCTCTGTAGGTGTCGTCTGCCCCTATCTCCACTAGGTGTACCCACTACCGCCATTCGATCGGCTCCCTAACTCGTAGATACCCGTGTTGTCCCCACAGTGGGGTGTATCACTCCCCAAAGTGGCAACCCGATACAACCAAAAATGCACGGCTTATATATACACGATGCAACAACGTCTTATTTACTAGCCCAGGCCCACACACGCATATGAACCCGTTGGACTTGCGTTGCCACTGCTGACCCGTTTTGGCCTCTTACAGTCAAGCCCAGTATGCATGTCCCGTCCTTGACTTGGTCGAGCCCACAAAGATACTTATGGGTTACTGCTTGAAACGGCCCCTATTACTTGACATAAGCTATCCACCTAAAATTTGTCCCCTCTAGTACATCCCACTTAACCCTCTTTTTATTCATGTCTTATTACATGTTTCAATCTTGGTTAAGTGCATCAAATCGTATTTTCAAATGCCACCCAAGGCACCCATTAATTTCCACATGCCACCCAAGGCACCCACTTAACCCCCTTATGTCCTACTACATGTTTACCTGGTTAAGTGTTTCTTAATTCATTAAGACCGTAACCTTGTAAAGACCTCCCACATTAGACTGGCATTTGTGGCAGCTAGATTTGCCGGGTGGGTCCGGGCAATCTTACGCCACAAACGAGCCTAACCTCGTGTCTTTACAACTGTTATGCATTTAATTTATGCCTAATACCTCCCACATTAGACTGGCATTTGTGGCAGCTAGATTTGTTGGGCAGGTCCGGGCAGTCTTACACCACAAAAGAGTCTAACCTCGTGTCTTAGGCGATTAATTACACATAATTAATTATCCCCAATTTGAATTAATTTCCCTATTCAAATTGTCAATCAATTACAAATTTAACTATGTCCATAATTGACTCAATTATGTCCATCTATTTATGGTATATAAAATTATACCAATTACATCAGTTTTAAGGCATTTATGCCAATTCTCCATATTAAATCTTTTAATATTATCCCATTGCCCCATGTTGAACGTTCGTTCGTTTAATGTGAAATATACGTTAGACTCGAATAGTCTAACTTATGGAATAAATAGAAATCATCACAACATGCATAGAATAAAAACTAGACCTAAACATAAGGGGTGAACTTGCATGTGTGAATAAGGTTTTTCATCTAAAACTTGCATAGGCCAAAGTTACAAACTTGCATAAACTATGGGTGTTATAGATCTAATCATAAGGTGTAAATTTGCATAGGCAATAGTCACAAACTTACATTACATGATTCATACTCCAACATATATACACTTGCAAATGTGATTTATGCAACATAAACTATGGTGTAAACTTGCATCTAACTCACACATGTCATAGCCTAACTTTTAGATCCAATTTACACATTAAACAGATGTCATGAAACATGTAAGGTTGTATATGATTCTCACTAACTTGCATATGATTCATATCTAAATTAACATCTAAACTTGCATACATACATATGACTTAACATTTGAATTAGTTCCTCAAACATAACCAAACTTAGCATCATTATGAATTAATTGTACATAAACCAACAATTAACATAGATTTACAACATAGATAATAACATCATAGATTTACAACATAGATAATAACATCATAGGTTTACAACATAGATAATAACATAACGGTCAATGATTCACAACATAACCATATAATCCAAATCATATCTCAACCCAATTAAATTGTTAATTATCTTATTAAAGAAATCGAACTCACAACTTAAAGAAGGTCTTGAGTTCTGAAATCTAAGTTCTGAAATTGATTTAGCTCGCCTTTGTAGTAGATTCGTTATTGTTTAGATTAGACTTGAATAGAACTGAGTTGATTAGCTTTTCTTCCTCCTAAATGGTGGTGTTTACTCTTTGTTACAAGATGACAGCATGACGACCATAGTTCCAATTTTTATTTGATTCTAGGGTTTGAGTCTACACATGTTTATATAGAATTTCAATTTAATTATAGCCGTCGGATGATCTTAGGGTTAATCAAAACCATTCAGTCGGGATAGGGTGACACCTCAGCCCTAATGACTCAGCGAGGAGTCAGAAAGGACTCAGCAATGAGTCACAATATGGATCAGATTATACCAGAAAGTTGTGCAGGCTTCTGCTCAGCCTGGTCGCATTGGCAGGTGTGCCAGTGCAACATTTGTACTGCGCATTTCCCAAGTGCGCCAGTGTATCTATTTTTTTTTGATTTTTCCGCCTAACTTTGTTCATCCAAATCTCCTTCATCCGGTATCCGTTTTACGCAAACTCGGAATCTATCTCAACCAGAATTTCGAGACGAACATAATGGCACAACCTGTTTCCCTTGATTCTCACATCTGAGATTAGTTATTCTTGAATTTAGTTAATTCGATTAATCAAAAATTTGTGGTGTTACATTCTCCCCTACTTAAAGGATTTCGTCGTCGAAATCTCTAAGTCACGAAGAACGTTTCCTACCATCCAATCATCCATCTACTTAACCATCAACCACAAGCAACCATTGCCCTTAAAAGATCTCTAATGCTTTTCATGTACATATGCATAGTGTTTGTATATGTCCATATACTAATGCTAAATCAGGCGATCCACTGATTCAGTCGACCTCCTTAATGCAAATAATGATAGTGCCATGTATCCATCATGTATGCAAAGAATCTTATACATATCATTACTACATTTGCGCACAACCATCCATTTAACTGCAACATCCAATTGATAACACAACCATTATACATCCATTAATTTAAATATGCACACACATTTATATGCAACATGAAGGTGATTGAGCCGATCTAGTGCCTAAGGTGTGTGTATATGTATCCACGAGCAACCACTAGCAACCACTTGCATCCACATGCATCCATCATACATAACATGTCTCAAACACATGTTTCAACCATAGGACTACCATATCTAAAGGTCAAAGATACTAGCGAGAGGACATACTAAAGATAAAACGAGTACAAGGTAAGCAATAAAGGAGAAATTAAAAGACATACCCTCGAAAAGAAAAGGGTACAATGAACGCATCTTCTCTTCTGGCTCCCAAGTAGCGTTGCTCTCATCATCTCCCCATTGCACTTTGACTAGCTTGACCTCTCGATTCCTAACTTCTTAATCTCCGTCCTAGGAATGGATGTAGGAGCTCGTCGAATCGTCGCATCATGCTCTATCTCCACCTCTCTAAGCAAGTTCGGCTCTACCACTTCCGCGGTCTCGTGCAAGCATTTCCTCAAATGTGATACATGGAATACGTCGTGTACACACTAAGTCTTTCGGGCAACTCCACTCTATACGCCATCTGCCCAATCCTTTCCTTAACAGGAAACGACCCTACGAACCTTGGTGCTAACTTCCTAACGGATCCAAAACGAACAACATTCCATAATGGAGACACTTTGATAAAGACCATGTCCCCAATATCAAACTCAAGATCTGTCCTCCTCTTGTCCGCATAAGATTTCTGCCTATCTTGCGCCGTCTTCGTCGTCCTTCGAATCAAATCGATCTTTTTTGAAGTCTCTCTAATCATATCGGGCCCAAGTAAGATCTTATCCGTAGATTCCCACCAACATGTAGGCGAACAACACGGCCGTCCATAAAGAGCCTCGAAAGGTGCCATGCCAATGCTAGACTTAAAGCTATTATTATATGCGAACTCCACCAAAGGAAGATGCTCCTCCCATGTACCTCCGAAGTCTAAAACACATAGCCTCAAAAGGTCCTCTAGAATACGATTCCCCCTCTCGGTCTGGCTGTCCGTTTGAGGATGATATGTGGTGCTCAAACATAACTGAGTCTCTACCACCTCTTGCAAGCTCTTCCAAAACTCGCTAGTAAAGATAGGGTCGCGATCACTCACTATGCTAGAAGGAACACCGTGCTAACGAACTATCTCTCGAATGTATATGGAGGCTAACTATGGAGCAGTCCTCTTACTCTTCACGGGAATGAAATGGGCGCTCTTAGTAAGTCTGTCTACCACGACCCAAATCCCGTGTTATGCTTCCTCGATCTTGGTAACCCATTAACAAAGTCCATCGAGACACTCTCCCACTTCCATTGTGGGATCTCCAATGGGTGAAGCAACCCACTGGGCTTCTTTTGCACTGCTTTTACTTGTTGGCACACCAAGCATCTAGTGACAAACTCAGCCACATCCCACCTCACACCGGCCTGAAAGTAAACTCGTCTCATGACCATGTACATCTTGTCCCCGCCAGGATGAATGGTCATCTTCGAACGATATGCATCATCAAGAATGATCTTCCTCAAGTTCTCGTCTCATGGTACACAAAGTCTACCATCCCTACGTAACCAACCCTTATCATCTAGGGTATACCTACTGAGATGGCTCGATGACTCCCCCTTATGAGCTTCTCTACTAACTCAACTAATTGTGGGTCATCTCGCTGTGCCTCACCAATACGTCCCAAAAGCGTAGGTCTGACCTCTAAGGAGGCTAGCAAACCGGGTACAAAGTCAATGGAAGGTCTAAAGTCAAACATAGAGATGAACTCTAAGCTTCGCCGCTCAACAAACAACGGACTCAAGGACAACCTTTTCCTAATTAAGGTGTCTGCCACCACGTTACCCTTGCCAGGGGTATATGCTATCTCGAAATCGTAGGACGCTAAGAATTCCATCCACCTTTGCTGCCTTAAGTTCAAGTCCTTCTGAGAGAACAAGTATTTTAGCGATTTGTGGTCAGTGAACAATTCGAATTTCTCGGCAAGAAGATAACGGCGCCAAGACTTAAGCGCGAAAACAATAGAGGCCAACTCTAGGTCATGCGTAGGGTAATTTCTCTCATGTACTCTCAACTGCCTTCTTCCATAGGCTATTACCCTTCCCTCTTGCATTAAGACTGTGCCTAGTCCTGTCCCACAAGCATCGGTATAAACGGTAAATGGCTTACTCCCATCTGGCAACACTAAGACTGGGGCTGTGGTCAAAGCTCTCTTTAAACGTTGGAACACATCATCACAATCTATGTCCCACGTGAAAACTAGGTTCTTCTTCGTCAAGTGTGTCAATGAGGATGATATCTTTGCGAAGTCCTTGATAAACTTCCTATAGTAGCCTGTCAACCCCAAGAAACTCCTCACATTGGTAGCATTTTTAGGGATCTTCCAATCTTGGATGGCCACACCTTCGCGGGATCCACAGCTATCCCTTCTTTGGAAACCACGTGCCCTAAGAATCACACTTCCTTCCTCCAAAAGTTACATTTATAAAATTTAGCTTTAAGGTTATGCGCTCAAAGGGTCTCCAACACTTCCCTAAGATGTAGGGCATGCCCTTCCTCGCTCTTAGAAAAGACCAAGATGTCATCCACAAAGACCACCACGAATTTATTAAGGTATTCCCTAAACACCCTACTCATCCAGTCAACAAAGTATGTGGGGCGTTTGTCAAACCGAAGGGCATTACAAGCCACTCATAGAAACCGTCTAGAATCCTAAAGGCAGTCTTGTCTATGCTATCCTCAACCACTCTCAACTGATGGAAACCAGTGGTTAAGTCCAACTGCGAAAACACTGAGGTGCCAACTAACTGATCAAAGAGATCGTCAATCCTCGGCAGTGGGTGCCTATTCTTCTTAGTAAGCTTATTAAATTCTCTATAGTCCACACAAAGTCTAAGGGACCCATCCACCTTCGTGGCAAATACTACTGGAGCACCCCACTTTGATATACTACGTCTTATGAACCCTTTCTCAAGCAACTCCTTTACTTACTTATTGAGCTCCCTTCTCTTACGAAGAGCCATGTGGTGTACTGGCAGAGATACTGGTTTTCCATTGTCTACAAGATAAATACGAAAGTCTATCTCAAGTTTTGGGGGTAGACCCTTCACCTCATCGAAGGCATCAACATATTCACGGACTATACGAACAGAATGTAAATCATCATTGGATGCGTCAAGTGACTCAAGATAACTAAGCATCACCGATCCTCTAGGGTCACAAGAAATATCAAGGGTCTTTCCACTACGAGTCAACAATTTTACTACCCTTCGTTCACAATCCAAGAAGGCACCATATCGGGCTAGCCAATCCATCCCTAGAATCAACCCATAGCCCATGAAACCAAGCACAAAAGCATTACATTCAAAACCAACGCCTAAGATAGACAATCTCAAATCTCAACAAACCATGGATAAATGAGTCGACCCACCAATAGGATTTGAGACTACAATGGGATCCACAATAAGACTAGTATCTAAGTGCAGTGTTCAACTAATGATGTAGAGATAGACGAATGTAATGCGCCAGAATCAAATAAAGTACGGACAGGATGATCAAACAGGAAAAATAAACTCTCAACGGAAATGTTTCTACCTTGTTCTTGCAGCGGTGGGACCGTGAGAGCCTGGACCTGCTCCCTTGCCTGCTCTGGTTCCACGAGAGCCTGAAGCTGTCCTCCAGAAGTTCTTTGCCCTTGTCCCTGTTTCCTTGGGCAGTCCTGAACCAGATGACATGCCTCTCCACAATGGAAACAGCCAGTCTTCTTCTTTTTCCTACAGTCTTTACTCAGATGGCCTGGTGTCCCACAATTGAAGCACTTCTTCTTTCCTTTGTCATTATTGTTCTTCCCGCCCTTCTTGTTTTGTTGTTGCTGCTACGGTTTCTTTTGATCCCCTTTCTTCTCGGGTGCCTTATTAGCATTGGTGCCTTTTTCTCTTCATGCATAAGCGCCATATCAACTAGCCTCTCAAAGGTGGCCCCTATAGGGATGTAGGTCATAGTTAACCCATGTAGTGGCTCGTTCAAACCCTTAACAAATCTTAGGGCCTTCTTTTCGGGTGTATTCACCAAGTCCAAGCCAAATCTCACCAGCTGATTGATCTTGTTGACGTATTCTTTCACTGACAGATTCCCTTGCTTTAACGCCAAAAATCTTTCCATATATAAATTCTCTTCAGCCCGTGAGAGAAACTTTGCCTCAAACCTGCGCCAAAAATCCGACCATGTATCAACTGGACGCTCTCCATTAGTGACCTCCCACCAAAACGAAGCTTCGTCCTTCATCAACCAAGAAACCAATTGGACCTTCTTACAATCGTCCAAATCGAAAATGCCAAACCGATCCTCCACTTCTTTCAACCAATTTCTGGCTTCAATGAACGTTTCAGTCCCACTAAAAGATTTTCCACCCATCGAACAAAAGTCTTTACAAATATTGGAGAAAGTATCTCCACGCGGAGGAATGACTGGAGCTGGGGGAGGAGGAACGTTGGTCGGTCCCGCGGTAGCAGCCCTAGCCTCGAGATATTGACGAAATCAACCGGGTACATGAACACCCTCTGGTATATCAGATGCTCTAGACATGCTGAAAAGAAAAAGAAAGAGTTTTAAACAAGGGAAGCAAAAGAGAGATGCATGGCTTGTGGAGATTGTGCTCTTTAAAGTTAACTTTTCTTGAAAATAGCTTCTTTAAAACAAGTTTTTGAAAATACTTTCTAGGAAAATAATACTTTTGAAAAAACTTTTCAAAACTTTTTATCTGTTCTTGTAACCATAGCTCTGATACCACGTGTAACACCCCATGTCCATTAATGTCACTCACAAAGGGAATGCATCAATGTCCATGAAGCGTTATTGTTGTATAGAACAGATAAATAAATAAAACAACACAGCGGAAGATAAAACTTATTTCATTTCATCATAACTCAAAACGAGTTTACATAAGTAGTTTCCAAACCATTACAATAGGATCAATAGTCTTTTCCAAAAACTTCAAAGTACATAAAGAAGCAAATACTTAAATAACATAAATGCATAAATCCCCATTGAGCATAAGCAAAGCCATAAAGATGAGAGTCCCAAGCGATACATCTACCCTCTTCAAGCTGTAGTATTCCCTCCTTGCAAACCCCGGGGGGGGGGGGGGGGGGGAGGAAGAAAAGAGGTGGAAAGAAAAGGGGGTCAGACATAAAGTCTGGCGAGTGCGATAACTTTAACAATATAATTATCAAAATAACTAGGATAAGGCATAAGCTGGAAAACAAGGAAATGACTGTGAACAATTGGGTATGACAGAACAAAACGAGGAAATAAGATGAACCAAGATAATGTTAAAGGCGCCCTAATCACTATAGTATAATTACTACACTGCACCACCACTAGTCACCCTTAAAGATTGATCCCGCTTACAGAACTTAATACTGCTAATGGTAGTTTCGTGTACCCCTAGCTACCTCCATAGGTGTCGTCTGCCCTAATCTGTACCCACTATCACCATTCGATCGGCTCCCTAACTCGTAGATACCCGTGCTGGCCCCACAGTGGGGTGTCTAACTCCCCAAAGTGGCAATCCGATACAACCAAAAATGCACGGCTTATATCTACACGATACAACAACGTCTTACCTACCAGCCCGGGCCCACACACGCATATGGACCCGTTGGACTTGCGTTGCCACCGCTGACCCGTTTTGGCCTCTTACAGTCAAGCCCAGTATGCGTGTCCCGTCCTCGACTTGGGTCGAGCCCACAAAGATACTTGTGGGTTACTAGTTGAAACGGGCCCCCATTGCTTGACACAAGCTCTCCACCTAAGCTTGGTCCCATCTAGTACATCCCACTTAACCCCCTTCTTATTCATGTCTTCTTACATGTTTCAATCTTGGTTAAGTGCATCTAATCATATTTCAAATGCCACCCAAGGCACCCACTAAATTCCACATGCCACCCAAGGCACCCACTTAACCCCCTCATGTCCCACTACATGTTTATCTGGTTAAGTGTTTCTTAATTCATTAAGACCGTAACCATGTAAAGACCTCCCACATTAGTCTAGCATTTGTGGCAGCTGGATTTGTCGGGCGGGTCCGGGCAGTCTTACACCACAAACGAGCCTAACCTCGTGTATTTACAACTGTTACACATTTAATTTATGCCTAAGACCTCCCACATTAGACTGGCATTTGTGACAGCTGGATTTTCCGGGCGGGTCCGGGCAGTCTTACACCACAAAATAGTATAATCTCGTGTCTTAGGCGATTAATTACACATAATTAATTATCCCCAATTTGAATTAATTTCCCTATTCAAATTGTCAATAAATTACAAATTTAACTATGTCCATAATTGACTCAATTATGTCCGTCTATTTATGGTATATAAAATTATACCAATTAACATCACTTTTAAGGCATTTATGCCAGTTCTCAATATTAAATCTTTTAATATTATCCCATTCTCAATATTAGATATTTTAATATTATCCCATTGCCCCCACGTTGTACATTAGTTCGTTTAATGTGAAATATACGTTAGACTCGAATAGTCTAACTTATGGAATAAAGAGAAAACATCACAACATGCATAGAATAAAAACTAGATCTAAACATAAGGGGTGAACTTGCATGTGTGAATAAGGTTTTTCATCTAAAACTTGCATAGGCCAAAGTCACAAACTTGCATAAACTATGGGTGTCATAGATCTAATCATAAGGTGTAAACTTGCACAGGCAATAGTCACAAACTAACATTACATGATTCATACTCCAATATATATATACTTGCATATGTGATTTATGCAACATAAACTATGGTGAAAACTTGCATCTAACTCACACATGTCATAGCCTAATTTTTAGATCCAATTTACACATAAAATATATGTCATGAAACATGTAAGGTTGTATATGATTCTCACTAACTTGCATATGATTCATATCTAAATTAACATCTAAACTTGCATACATACATATGACTTAACATATGAATTAGTTCCTCAAACATAACCAAACTTAGCATCATTATGAATTAATTGTACATAAACCAACAATTAACATAGATTTACAACATAGATAATAACATCATAGATTTACAACATAGATAATAACATCATAGGTTTACAACATAGATAATAACATAACGGTCAATGATTCACAACATAACCATATAATCCAAATCATATCTCAACCCAATTAAATTGTTAATTATCTTATTAAAGAAATCTAACTCACAACTCAAAGAAGGTCTTGAGTTCTGAAATCTGAGTTCTGAAATTGATTTAGCTCGCCTTTGTAGTAGATTCGTTGTTGTTTAGATTAGAGTTGAATAGAACTGAGTTGATTAGCTTTTCTTCCTCCTAAATGGTGGTGGCTACTCTAGGTTACAAGATGACATCATGACGGCCATAGTTACAATTTTTATTTGATTCTAGGGTTTGAGTCTACACATGTTTATATGGAATTTCAATTAAATTATAGCCGTCAGAAGATCTTAGGGTTAATCAAAACCATTCAGTCAGGATAGGGTGACACCTCAGCCCTAATGACTCAGCAAGGAGTCAGAAAGGACTCAGCAGTGAGTCACAATATGGATCAGATTACACCAGAAAGGTGTGCATGCTTCTGCTCGGCCTGGGCGCACTTGGCAGGTGCACCAGTGGAACATTTTTACTGGCGCACTTCCCAAGTGCGCCAGTGTATCTATTTTTTTTATTTTTCTGCCTAACTTCATTCGTCCATATCTCCTTCATCCGGTGTCCTTTTTACGCAAACTCGGACTCTATCTCAACCAAAATTCCGAGATGAACACAATGGCGCAACCCGTTTCCCTTGATTCTCACATCTGAGATTAATTATTCTTGAATTTAGTTAATTCGATTATTCAAAAATTTGGGGTGTTACAAGGCCTTAGTTCTAACAAATCGTGGTAAAACCCAATAAAAGAACTGGGTCTGCCCCGTTAAATGATGCAGTCTTAAACGAAAGACCTCCCCGAGGGGCACCTAGTCAATCGTCAACACCATTGATACATGGCCGGATTTTGATTAAAACACTGGGCCTTTAAACCAAAAACCTCCCCAAGGGGCACCCAGTTCATCGCCGGCACCAATAATACATGGTCTGACTGTGACACACACTGGGCCTTTAAACCAAAGACCTCCCTGAGGGGCACCCAGTTCATCGCCTGTAACATTAATACATGGTTCGACTGCGACACACACTGGTCCTTTAAACCAAAGACCTCCCCGAGGGGCACCCAGCTCATTGCTGGTACCATTAATACATGGTCCGTCTGTGACACACACTGGGCCTTTAAACCATAGACCTCCCCGAGGGCACCCAGCTCATCGCAGGTACCATTAGTACATGGTCCAATTGCGACATATACTGGGCCTTTAAACCAAAGACCTCCCAGAGAGGCACCCAGTCCATCGCCAGTACCATTAATACATGATCCGACTGCGACATACACCGAGCCTTTAAACTAAGACCTCCCCGAGGGGCACTCAGTTGATCGTCAGTGCCATTTATACATGGATCGATTACGACAAACCCTGGGCTTTCCAAAGACCTCTCCGGGGGCATGTTTTCAAATCTAATCTCCAAAGGGTCTGGATTGCCAGGTCAACGAGAAATATGATTGAATATATTAAAAATATAAGACCTCTCAAGCAGGGGCACACAAAAAAATTCATCCTCACAAAAAATATGAGTTGGATCGACTAGACCAGATCTCTCTGATCATGGTCATGCCAATAAATTCTATAATGGAAAGAGCACATGTTTGGGAAATTCCAAATGAAGTTTATCACAAAATGTCGTGCCCAACCTTTAAAAAAAAATAGTGACAAATTTTGGTATGGGGGCATTACCACCACGCTAAAGAAATTTAATAATGCTCACTTAAGCATTCCACAAACTCATCACAATCTTACATTAAAGGTTTAGCGCAAACAAGGACTAGTTTGATCAACAAAATGGAACCTTGAAATGAAAACGACTGAAGCAAAATTGTAACAACCCGAAAATCTGGGCCAGTTTAAAATTTTTATTTTGGCAATTTTAATGATTTTGAACATTTAAAATGAATTATTTTAAATAATATCGATGAGAAATTTATTTTGAATATAATTCGAACGTATATATTTATACGCGTTGTCGTTAGAATATAAATATTTATATATAATTATAAATAGAATTGAAAATGGCGCGGTAGTTCGATAATTCGATTTCAAACTTCAATTGAATGTACCGGGTGCAAAACAATCCGGATTTTAGTGAAACCAAAAACATTAGAATCTATTCGTGAATATCTTTCCAACGAATCTGAAAAATTGAAATTTCATAGCGGGAATCAAAAGTAATGCCCAGTTGAAAATTCAGAATAGTCGCTATGTAAATTATACATGGTCCAAAAAGTTAAATTTTGCATACGGATGAATTTGGACTCGAAACCACTTCCATTGAGTTCAAAATGCCGTTTAGAACTTCGAAAAGTATAAGCTTCAATATATTTCGATATCCGGAATAGTGGCAATTGACAGGAGCTTTTCGGTTAACAAAACATAGCCCTTAAAAAGTGAAATTTTGCAAACGAGCTCAGAATTCGACGAGATAAATTTTTATGGATTCATAATGATAAATCATTGTTGCGTTCCAAATGGCGCGTCGAACGGAGTTAATATGTGGCCGTGCGAGCTGAAACAGTTCCGGGTAAAGCGAGCAGTCATTTTACAAAGGAACATTATTGATACGACCTCAGAATTCGATTTTGTTTTTTTTTATGGATTCGTATCATCTAATAATGGTTAGATCCAAGAGGGCTTGATTTTTTGAGTTAGCATGTGAGCGTGCGAGAAGAAAAGGTGCGCCAAAATCGCATTTTTAGAGCTTATCTGAGCATTTTTGTGATTTTTTTTGAATGGTCAAACGAGCTCGGAATTCGACGAAACTTGTTTCGTTGGACTCGTCTTCACGTCTACTATCTCGTGTCTGAAATCCGCGGCCATCGGAGATCGCTAGCGTTCGGGCGATACGCGAGAAACTAGCATATAATCACTTTTACTCCATTTTTCTCTTCATAATTTTATTTCTCTTCCTCTTCAAAAACTCAAAAATGGCATCCACCCTCCCACTGCCGCTGCCCTCCTCCACCAGCGCCACCACCGGCCTCCGACGAGCCGCCGCACCCCCTCCTCCTCCTCCCCTCCTCCTCCTCTTCCTCCTCCTCCTTCTCTCTCCTCTTCTCATGAACCCTAGGCCTTCAACACCAACCACCACCACTCCGGGCCCCACCACCCCCGCCGCCACCCACCAGCGGACTCCCCCACCTTAATCAGGTCCGGCGCCCCCCCTCAGGCCATCCCTCCGACCGTGGCCCCCCCGGTCATCAAAAACTCATTTTACACTAATCGCCCGTTTTGCAAATAACACCCTGTCCTTATTTCGTAAATAACTCTCAAACGGTGTGCTTTTGGCCAAAGTCCCTCTAGACCAAAGTCATAGAGCATGAAATTATCTTCGATTTGGCTATATGAAAGTCATGTTTTGGAGTTCGGAGCTGCTCGGAAAACGAGTTCGAAGTCTGTTGTTTAAAAGCGGTAAAATTCGTGTACTTTCGCGAATTCTGGCGAATTGGAGCATTTTCGGCAAAAAGACCCTTAGGCGAAAGTTGTCTGGAATGGCGCGTTTAAGCTTGAAAAAAGATGGAGTGAAGATTGAAACTCGTTTGCAAAGTCTAGAACCCGAACAGTGAATCCGGGCGTTAGAAAAAAAGTGAGTTTTCTCCATTTTAAAGCTTCTACAGTTTTTGACATATGAAGTAAATAAAAATACGATCTTTATATTATAGAGAGGATAAAAATCCGATTTTTAACTTATAGAAGATATAAAGATAAGATTTTTATATAATGTAGATAATAAAAATGTGATTTTTATACATGTAGTGGCTACGGGCAACGGAAGTGACAAAAGGCGTAAACGACAAGATTTTCTACATAAGAAGAGTCGTGGCGTTTGGTTTAGCTAGTCAGTGAGAACTTCTCACTCTTCAATTTCTCTTTCTAGTTATATATATATATACTAGGATGCAGACGGTGTTTAGTAGCACCCGACACCCGTCATCCACAAACCATGGATGGCTTGTTTGTTAAATTGTTTGGTTGTGTAGTTGGTTAGATTATTTGGTTTGAATTGAATTGTTTGGTGAAATGGAATGGATTTGATTGATGTGTGAATGGCGTGGGCCTTCACTAGACCAGGGATGAGGCTAGGCCTTGTCCCGTTTCTAGTATCGTGCCGTTATGCCGCCGAAATTTTCTAAAATAAGTTAGAAAAATAAAAATATCATTTTTATTTTGTAAATGAACTGAATAGAAATTCATGTGTTAAAATAAAATATTTTATCGTTAAAATATAATTTTTAACGTGAAAGTGAATAAATAAATATTTATAAACAAATCAGCCGATTTGTTTATATACACTGATTTGACTGATATTAATTGGGTCGATAAATTTTACACATCGCCCAACTGCACGAATAAAATCTGTGTTTGATTGTTTGAAACCCCACACGGGTATTGGGATAAAATACGGCATACACTAATCCCAATAATTAGTTGTATGTCGATCGATGGATTGACATGCTGTTATAAGCGTTAGATATCTATATTTGATGCTTATACAATGTAGTGCACTTTGGATGATGGTTGATTATTTATCGTTGCTATTATATACATGTGTTGTATGGAACCCATATAATTAACTTTATATGGTAATTGATTGGGCCTCATTCCAATCGGGAAAATAAAGAATATTATAAAATAAAGGTTCATGTGTTGACCGTACTCATCCGTTGAGATTAGTCATGTGTTGAACGAAATATTTTAACAATAAAATTTACATCTTTATCATATATAAAATTAGAAACTAATTGGAAAATAGATAAGATGAGTGGTCTCCTGGATATTGATCTGATGTTGGTTTCGGCCTTCGGGGTTAATATTCAGGGAATCGTTCTCTTACTAATTTACGGTTGGAGTCTGATTTAATATCAAACGATAAATACCTTAATTTTCATAAAATATAGTAAATAATAAAAATAGTCACACGTGGACAGTACTCATTCGTTGAGATTAGTCGTGTGTTGACAAAAATATAGATTCATTTGTTGAATAGAATAACGAAGTTATTGAAAAGTATAAAGCCGTGTTGATTAGGGATGCGCTATTTTGACGCGAACGATATTTATATCGATTATAAACAAATTTGAATTGATTTGAATAGAAAACGAATTCGAATTGAATTGAAAACAAATTGAAATGAATTGAAATTTGAATTGAATAGAAATGAATTTTAAAACGAATTTATAAGGAAAAATTCAAATTTGATTTGAATTGAAATGGAAGTTGAAATTGCTTTTGAAACGAATTTAATACTATTTATATAATTCGTTTTAAATAGAAATCGACGAAATATATATTATATATATGATATAATGGCCTGAATAGAACGCGCCGCGCCGCGGCAGTTCATGAATTTCGACCATTTATTTCAAAACGGACATTACGGGAGATCCGACCGTCGGATCCTCCTAAAACCGGAACCGTTGGGTTCGTATCGAAAAGAGCTTTCTAACGAATATTAGAAATTTGAAATCTAACGGTTGGATTGGGAGGTACATCCAAATCAAATTTGAAAAAGGTCGCTATAAGTGCAGTTCGATGGCCGTTGTTGAAAATCGACTGTACGGGCCTTGATAAAATTATTAAAAATAGTAGTAATTTGTGTAAAATCATAAGAAATGATTTGGGAAAAATTGGGATGAAAAACTCCATATTTGAAAAGAAAAAAATAGATTTTTATCGAAATGAACTAGTTTTGAACTAAAATTATAACCCAACTATTTTTAAATAAATAAATTGGATTTAAAAAGGGGTTTTAAATAATCGGAATTTCTAATATATTTGATTGAAAATTTAATTAGAAGTGATTGGTGGGTTTATCGTGAACAGTGTTGTAAATGACATTAGTTCTTTAACCCAGTAAAAGGAGTTTTAATGAATCTGCAATTAGATTGAAATGTGAATTGATAATTTAAACCATCAAATTTGGAAAATGAGCGAGAATGGAGTATCACCAGTTTTGCTCCAAACGATAGTTAAATCTTTAATTAGATTTGAACGTGATGGTAATTAATTTTGCCGATAACACCACGGTGTTAGATATGGAGTATTACCAGTTTTGCTTCATGGGATGAATAGGTTGGGATTGGGAAATAAAATAAATAATTACTTCGGTGTGGTTCGTTAATCCCGACTAGTTTGGAAAACCATAATTTGGTTTGAAATGACATCCAAAGGAAGATTAAGGGAAAATTTTAAAGAATTTATCTTGGATAAAATTAATGGGAACCTTTCCCTAAGAATTGAAATTTAGAAACTAGTTATAGGTTAGTTAAGAAGAATGGTTTCCTGGATATTGATCTGATGTTGGTTTCGGCCTTCGGGGTTAATATTTGGGGAATTGCTCTCTTACTGATTTACGGTTAGTGACTAATGAATTGGAATGAGGCGTATGTTGTGTTTGTGTAACATTTGTTTTTAATATATGCGGGTTGTTCGGAAAGTCCGGGTTTATACCCATTCTGAATAACCGATTCGACGATATGTCGAAGATGAAGACGGTGGTTGAAGACCGGAAGTCTTCACATCGTTTGGGTGATTACTGATGATCATGATTGGGCTGTACACCCAAGATGAGGGAATCAGTTGGTGGTCATCCAGACGTACTTGGAGATGGATGGATATGCGAGGAAAGTGCCTCCGGTTTCGTTCAGACCTAGAACGAACTTGTAAATGGATTGTGTGTCTGACATTGGATTTTATTCTGTGTTGATTGATTTCTGTTAAATATATATCTGTTTGGCGGCGGAGAATTTATTCTCTTGCTTAACGCCCTTCTCTGAGACATACGAGCTTAGAGGTTATATATCGATAGATATCAATCGCATGACATGAATTGCCTGTGTGGCATGCTGAGTTGCATGGATCAAGGCTTCTGTTGAAAAACAAAGTCTTGTGGTTGATGATCAAAGCACGGCCTACGTGGCGTAGCTTTGTGTATAGCGTGGATTCGCGAGCCTCACACCTCGGTATGAGTCAAAAACGGGATAAGGACCCAAGGAGTGCATGACGTTTCTTTCTAGCTATGGTGGTGTCAGTGACTTACCAGCCCTGACATTTATATACTTTTCACCTATGTGGTTGTTGGAATGCGAGGCGCCTCGATTATAGGTCTGTAAGGACCGGGAAACGTGTGTTCAGGAATAACTAATCCTCTAACGTAAGTGAGGACCGGCCTTGGAGGATCCAGGATTGCCCAGAGTGTGTAGTCCTGAGGCATTTGCTAGAGTGTCTCGAACGCAGAGAGGAGTTTGCCCCTTGCCTCGTCTCATGACGGAAATACAATTTCCAATACGTGTATTTCGGTTTTATTTGTAGAGCCTAGTATGACGACATGATAGATGGTACCCATGCCGCCTAGGATTCATATCTATGATTGAAATTGTTTTGACACTATACACTTATTATAGTATCAAATGATTTGTTTTTACAATGTACCAAGCATGTTTGGCTATTATAAGGGAAAACCCTATCCTCCGGCTTGCGTTGCATTGTGTGATGGGACCTGGGTCTTATAATAGCTTCATTTTTCGAAAAAGCATTGCGCTGTTTATTCTATGCACTGGTATTCTTGGGAGGAAACCCGTTCCGTGTTATACGGCGTAGTCCCTTGAATTACCCTCTTTTAAAGTAAAGTTTTTAAATAACTGTTTTAGTTCTCACACCAGTCACATGACTGACCTGGAGTTTATTGTTTTAACCTAAACTCTGGGTGCCCCTATTTTCCGCACGGGCAGCTAGTAGTTTTGGTTTTGCAGATTTATATTCACAGGATCCTAATTTACAACTGGAATGATGCTCGAAAAGCTCTGTATCCGTGTATTACTTTCAGTTGTGCTTTGTATTATTTTCCGCTACTATGTAATTTATTGTAATCTCTGATATTTATCGAATGTAATTTATTCATTTATACTCTGTATATTCTTGTATCTGATGGAATTGTTGTAATAGCAATGAAATGTTCTTCCGTCTGCGTTCTGATTTGTCTTGTCCTCACAGTAATTCGTTCTTTCTCATCTCTTCGGAGACCGGGGAAGTTCGGGTCGCTACATTTGGTATCAGAGCTCGAGAACAAGACACATTAGAACCATACGAAAGAATTCATCGTATATTGGATTAGTAATATCCAATTAGAATGACTCGTTAGAGATAGGATCAGTAGTATCCTAGAATGAGTGTGAAGAGTATATTTTTCAAATGAAAACAATTTTGTTTTGAAATTTAGATCGTTTTATACGTATTTGATAATTTATTTATTTTGAATTCGGACAATCTAGTATATAAAGGTTTTGCATATACGCATCATGAACGTATATTCGAAGTTTTAATATATTAGATAGATATAGAGTCACACTCTAGTCACCCGGACATGGTCCTGATGATGAAGTATACCACCACCAGTATTTATTTTCGAGTGACGAAGGTGTGATATCTATATATTTCCATTAGACTTGTGTGAGAACCAAAACATATATAAATAGATTTATTTATTGTGAATTGGCATCAAAAACATGATTTTCTGTATATATATCAAATTATGAATTTGAAACTCTTATTCACTAATTGATTGATGTTTGTGTTGTTTGTTTATTTGTTTGATAATTTTGAACCATTTAGTCTAATTGAATCAAATATTGAATTGTATTGAAATTGGTCACATTTGCTTGCATATACATATACTTACATTGAACAGGTCATAGCAAGGAGGCTAGAGCCGAAGAATAAAATTTGTTTGCCCGACAATTTGGTACATGTTTACCATAATTTACTGTTTTGTTTTGGTGATGATGATTTTATGAGCCTATTGGCTTTTTCTTTTTCTTTTTGAGATCAGAAGGCCCATATGGCAATTTCGGGATTTTCCCGTGGCTCTCGGTGCAGGGGAGGTTATGGTGAAATTTTTCAAAAATTCCGGGTGTTAGCCAAATTTTTGAAAACTTGAAAATTCTCAAAAACTAAAAAGTTGGAGAATAGAAGCCAGATCGAACGTAGAGTTGATTAATCAAACCACTTTCAACTTTGTTCCTTTTCGGGGACGAAAAGTTTTAAGTGGGGGAGATTGTAACAACCCGAAAATCTGGGCCAGTTTAAAATTTTTATTTTGGCAATTTTAATGAATTTTGAACATTTAAAATGAATTATTTTAAATAATATCGACGAGAAATTTATTTTGAATATAATTCGAACGTATATATTTATACGCGTCATCGTTAGAATATATATATTTATATAAAATTATAAATAGAATTGAAAATGGCGCGGTAGTTCGATAATTCGATTTCAAACTTCAATTGAATGTACCGGGTGCAAAACAATCCGGATTTTAGTGAAACCAAAAATATTAGAATCTATTCATGAATATCTTTCCAACGAATCCGAAAAATTGAAATTTCATAGCGGGAATCAAAAGTTATGCCCAGTTGAAAATTCAGAATAGTCGCTATATAAATTATACATGGCCCAAAAAGTTAAATTTTGCATACGGATGAATTTGGACTCGAAACCACTTCCATTGAGTTCAAAATGCCGTTTAGAACTCCAAAAAGTATAAGCTTCAATATATTCCGATATCCGGAATAGTGGCAATTGACAGGAGCTTTTCGGTTAACAAAACATAGCCCTTAAAAAGTGAAATTTTGCGTACGAGTTCAGAATTCGACGAGATAAATTTTTATGGATTCATAATGACAAATCATTGTTGAGTTCCAAATGGCGCGTCGAACGGAGTTAATATGTGGCCGTGCAAGCTGAAACAGTTCCGGGGTAAAGCGAGCAGTCATTTTACAAAGGAACATTAATGATACGACCTCAGAATTCGATTTCGTTTTTTTATGGATTCGTATCATCTAATAATGGTTAAATTCAAGAGGGCTTGATTTTTTGAGTTAGCATGTGAGCGTGCGAGAAGAAAAGGTGCGCCAAAATCGCATTTTTAGAGCTTATCTGAGCATTTTTGTGATTTTTTTTGAATGGTTAAACGAACTCGGAATTCGACGAAACTTGTTTCATTGGAATTGTCTTCACGTCTACTATCTCGTGTCCGAAAACCACGGCCATCGGAGATCGGTAGCGTTCGGGCGATACGCGAGAAACTAGCATATAATCACTTTTACTTCATTTTTCTCTTCATAATTTCATTTCTCTCTTCCTCTTCAAAAACTTAAAAATGGCGTCCACCCTCCCACCGCCGCTGCCCTCCTCGACCAGCGCCACCACCGGCCTCCGGTGAGCCGCCGCACCCCCTCCTCCTCCTCCCCTCCTCCTCCTCTTCCTCCTCCTCCTTCTCTCTCCTCTTCTCATGAACCCTAGGCCTTCAACACCAACCACCACCACTCTGGGCCCCACCACCCCCGCCGCCACCCACCAGCGGACTCCCCCACCTTAATCAGGTCCGGCGCCCCCCCTCAGGCCATCCCTCCGGCCGTGGGCCCCCCGGTCACCAAAAACCCATTTTACACTAATCGCCCGTTTTGCAAATAAGACCCTGTCCTTATTTCGTAAATAACTCCCAAACGGTGTTCTTTTGGCCAAAGTCCCACTAGACCAAAGTTGTAGAGCACGAAATTCTCTTCAATTTGGCTATATTTAAGTCGTGTTTTGGAGTTCGGAGCTGCTCGGAAAACGTGTTCGAAGTCTGGTGTTTAAAAGCGGTAAAATTCGTGTACTTTCGCGAATTCTGGCGAATTGGAGTATTTTCGACAAAAAGACCCTTAGGTGAAAGTTGTCCGGAATGGCGCGTTTAAGCTAGAAAAAGATGGAGTGGAGGTTGAAACTCGTTTGCAAAGTTTAGGATCCGAACAGTGAATCCGGGCGTCAGAAAAAAATTGAGTTTTCTCCATTTTAAAGCTTCTACAGTTTTTGACATATGAAGTAAATAAAAATATGATCTTTATTTTATAGAGAGGATAAAAATCCGATTTTTAACTTATAGAAGATATAAAGATAAGATTTTTATATAATGTTGATAATAAAAATGTGATTTTTATACATGTAGTGGCTACGGGCAACGGAAGTGACAAAAGGCGAGAACGACAAGATTTTCTACATAAGAAGAGTCGTGGCGTTTGGTATAGCTAGTCGGTGAGAACTTCTCACTCTTCAATTTCTCTTTCTAGTTATATATATATATACTAGGATGCAGACGGTGTTTAGTAGCACCCGACACCCGTCATCCACAGACCATGGATGGCTTGTTTGTTAAATTGTTTGGTTGTGTAGTTGGTTAGATTATTTGGTTTGAATTGAATTATTTGGTGAAATGGAATGGATTTGATTGATGTGTGAATGGCGTGGGCCTTCACTAGACCAGGGATAAGGCTTTGTCTCGTTTCTAGTATCGTGCCGTTATGCCACCGAAATTTTCTAAAATAAGTTAGAAAAATAAAAATATCATTTTTATTTTGTAAATGAACTGAATAGAAATTCATGTGTTAAAATAAAATATTTTATCGTTAAAATATAATTTTTAACGTGAAAGTGAATAAATAAATATTTATAAACAAATCAGCCGATTTGTTTATATACACTGATCTGACTGATATTAATTGGGTCGATAAATTTTACACATCGCCCAAATGCACGAATAAAATCTGTGTTTGATTGTTTGAAACCCCACACGGGTATTGGGATAAAATACGGCATACACTAATCCCAATAATTAGTTGTATGTCGATCGATGGATTGACATGCTGTTATAAGCGTTAGATATCTATATTTGATGCTTATACAGTGTAGTGCACTTTGGATGATGGTTGATTATTTATCGTTGCTATTATATACATGTGTTGTATGGAACCCATATAATTAACTTTATATGATAATTGATTGGGCCTCATTCCAATCGGGAAAATAAAGAATATTATAAAATAAAGGTTCATGTGTTGACCGTACTCATCCGTTGAGATTAGTCATGTGTTAAACGAAATATTTTAACAATAAAATTTACATCTTTATCATATATAAAATTAGAAACTAATTGGAAAATAGATAAGATGAGTGGTCTCCTGGATATTGATCTGATGTTGGTTTCGGCCTTCGGGGTTAATATTCAGGGAATCGTTCTCTTACTAATTTACGGTTGGAGTCTGATTTAATATCAAACGATAGATACCTTAATTTTCATAAAATATAGTAAATAATAAAAATAGTCACACGTGGACAGTACTCATTCGTTGAGATTAGTTGTGTGTTGACAAAAATATAGATTCATTTGTTGAATAGAATAACGAAGTTATTGAAAAGTATAAAGCCGTGTTGATTAGGGATGCGCTATTTTGACGCGAACGATATTTATATCGATTATAAACAAATTTGAATTGATTTGAATAGAAAACGAATTCGAATTGAATTGAAAATGAATTGAAATGAATTGAAATTTGAATTGAATAGAAATGAATTTTAAAACGAATTTATAAGGAAAAATTCAATTTTGATTTGAATTGAAATGGAAGTTGAAATTGCTTTTGAAACGAATTTAATACTATTTATATAATTCGTTTTAAATAGAAATCGACGAAATATATATTATATATATATATATATGATATAATGGCCTGAATAGAACGCGCCGCGCCGCGGCAGTTCGTGAATTTCGACCATTTATTTCAAAACGGACATTACGGGAGATCCAACCGTCGGATCCTCCTAAAACCGGAACCGTTGGGTTCGTATCGAAAAGAGCTTTCTAACGAATATTAGAAATTTGAAATCTAACGGTTGGATTTGGAGGTACATCCAAATCAAATTTGAAAAAGGTCGCTATAAGTGCAGTTTGATGGCCGTTGTTGAAAATCGACTGTACGAGCCTTGATAAAATTATTAAAAATAGTAGTAATTTGTGTAAAATCATAAGAAATGATTTGGGGAAAATTGGGATGAAAAACTCCATATTTGAAAAGACAAAAATAGATTTTTATCGAAAAGAACTAGTTTTGAACTAAAATTAAAACCCAACTATTTTTAAATAAATAAATTGGATTTAAAAAGGGGTTTTAAATAATCGGAATTTCTAATATATTTGATTGAAAATTTAATTAGAAGTGATTGGTGGGTTTATCGTGAACAGTGTTGTAAATGACATTAGTTCTTTAACCCAGTAAAAGGAGTTTTAATGAATCTGCAATTAGATTGAAATGTGAATTGATAATTTAAACTATCAAATTTGGAAAATGAGCGAGAATGGAGTATCACCAGTTTTGCTCCAAACGATAGTTAAATCTTTAATTAGATTTGAACGTGATGGTAATTAATTTTGCCGATAACACCACGGTGTTAGATATGGAGTATTACCAGTTTTGCTTCATGGGATGAATAGGTTGGGATTGGGAAATAAAATAAATAATTACTTCGGTGTGGTTCGTTAATCCCGACTAGTTTGGAAAACCATAATTCGGTTTGAAATGACATCCAAAGGAAGATTAAAGGATAAATTTTAAAGAATTTATCTTGAATAAAATTAATGGGAACCTTTCCCTAAGAATTGAAATTTAGAAACTAGCTATAGGTTAGTTAAGAAGAATGGTTTCCTGGATATTGATCTGATGTTGGTTTCGGCCTTCGGGGTTAATATTTAGGGAATTGCTCTCTTACTGATTTACGGTTAGTGACTAATGAATTGGAATGAGGTGTATGTTGTGTTTGTGTAACATTTGTTTTTAATATACGCAGGTTGTTCGAAAAGTCCGGGTTTATACCCATTCTGAATAACCGATTCGACGATATGTCGAAGATGAAGACGGTGGTTGAAGACCGGAAGTCTTCACATCGTTTGGGTGATTACTGATGATCTTGATTGGGCTGTACACCCAAGATGAGGGAATTAGTTGGTGGTCGTCCAGACGTACTTGGAGATGGATGGATATGCGAGGAAAGTGCCTCCGGTTTCGTTCAGACCTAGAACGAACTTGTAAATGGATTGTGTGTCTGACATTGGATTTTATTCTGTGTTGATTGATTTCTGTTAAATATATATCTGTTTGGCGGCGGAGAATTTATTCTCTTGCTTAACGCCCTTCTCTGAGACGTATGAGCTTAGAGGTTATATATCGATAGATATCAATCGCATGGCATGAATTGCCTGTGTGGCATGCTGAGTTGCATGGATCAAGGCTTGTGTTGAAAAGCAAAGTCTTGTGGTTGATGATCAAAGCACGGCCTACGTGGCATAGCTTTGTGTATAGCGTGGATTCGCGAGCCTCACACCTCGGTATGAGTCAAAAACGGGATAAGGACCCAAGGAGTGCATGACGTTTCTTTCTAGCTATGGTGGTGTCAGTGACTTACCAGCCCTGACATTTATATACTTTTCACCTATGTGGTTGTTGGAATGCGAGGCGCCTCGATTATAGGTCTGTAAGGACCGGGAAACGTGTGTTCAGGAATAACTAATCCTCTAATGTAAGTGAGGACCGGCCTTGGAGGATCCAGGATTGCCCAGAGTGTGTAGTCCTGAGGCATTTGCTAGAGTGTCTCGAACGCGGAGAGGAGCTTTCCCCTTGCCTCGACTCATGACGGAAATCCAATTTCCAATACGTGTATTTCTGTTTTATTTGTAGAGCCTAGTATGGCGACATGATAGATGGTACCCATGCCGCCTAGGATTGATATTTATGATTGAAATTGTTTTGACACTATACACTTATTATAGTATCAAATGATTTGTTTTTACAACGTACCAAGCATGTTTGGCTATTATAAGGGAAAACCCTATCCTCCGGCTTGCGTTGCATTGTGTGATGGGACCTGGGTCTTATAATAGCTTCATTTTTCGAAAAAGCATTGCGCTGTTTATTCTATGCACTGGTATTCTTGGGAGGAAACCCGTTCCGTGTTATACGGCGTGGTCCCTTGAATTACCCTCTTTTAAAGTAAAGTTTTTAAATAACTGTTTTAGTTCTCACACCAGTCACATGAATGACCTGGAGTTTATTGTTTTAACCTAAACTCTGGGTGCCCCTATTTTCCGCACGGGCAGCTAGTAGTTTTGGTTTTGCAGATTTATATTCACAGGATCCTGATTTACAGCTGGAATGATGCTCGGAAAGCTGTGTATTACTTTCAGTTGTGCTTTGTATTATTTTCCGCTGCTATGTAATTTATTGTAATCTCTGATATTTATCGAATGTAATTTATTCATTTATACTCTGTATATTCTTGTATCTGATGGAATTGTTGTAATAGCAATGAAATGTTCTTCCGTCTGCGTTCTGATTTGTCTTGTCCTCACAGTAATTCGTTCTTTCTCATCTCTTCGGAGACCGGGGAAGTTCGGGTCGCTACAAAAATTGAAAACTTTGATACTGTGATAATCACAAAAGCGGCTATTCACGGAAATGAAGCTTCAAAAATTGCACCAGTCAGAACCAAGATTGATCAAACAAGTCCAACTAATAAATGACTCGTGTCTACAACCAGTTTACAGAAAAAGTACCATGAGATCATTTTAAAACCAAATATTACAATAAAAAATGATTTGTAGTGCAAAAAATTTCTTTGTGTTGTGAGTATGAAAAGAATACAAGCGTGGAATGTAAAGCAACAAAGGCTGACAAAGCTAATATAAAAGCTTAAAGTACAACAAGCAGGATGCATTTTAATCATAGCATCACAAAAGCAAGTCAGAACATCGCAAGTTCAACACAGAATATCCAGACACAAAATAGCATAAAAGTAGTAAGCAAGGGCCAGCACCCGCATATACAACCGATCTAAAAGCATAAGTGCATGGAAGGAAATAACAAAGATCCTTTCCCGGCCTAAGCAGAAGAGGAAGGGAGTGCACCAGCTGGTTCTGTCTTGACCTCAAGATTTGCTAATTGTGAAATAATCTTGTCACGGGATTTGAGAGCCTGGATAAGCGCCGCTTTGTCCTTCTCTAAAGTAGAGATGCGCTCGATGTTCTCCCTGTTTAGCATTTGGAGATCACAAGCGAAGGTATTCTAGGCACCCAGTTTGCGCATAGAATAATCTCTAATAAGGTCGAAATGTTTCTCCATCCAATCCCTAGTAGCGTCAAGTTGCGCTAGTGAATGATTCTTTAGAACGTCCAAATCGCCAGGGACTGATCGTTTGTCAGATGGGTATATATCCAAGTCAAAATAGTCAAAGTGCAACCCCTGTAGACACCAACCCTTAAATCGTTCAGCAAATTCAGGGCTGTACGGTCCGAGAGTATTACAAGGCCTGTCTATGATTATTTAAAGTTCAGCCAGGGTTGGGGCAACAAAGGAAGTAGCTAAAGAAGGTGAATCAGAAGTGGCCTGAGTATCAGGCATGGGGAGCTTGCCCGACCTATGGCGTTTCCGAGAGCTGCCCTCGCTCGAAATTTCCCCAATCCTGGTAGACATCCTACACAAAGATTAAAGAGGATCATCGGAACGAAGAGTACAAGCTCCAACCAAATAATGAAACCATGATCGTTCCCAAGAAACTCAGACAAATGCAAACAGAATCGAACATGTTTGAACCCGAATAGGGTCGAGCGTGTTCGAACCTTAGCTGTGCAAACACGATCGGCCCCACATGGTGCAACATGTTTGAATCCAAGTAGAGTCGAACAAGCTTGAACCTTAATTGGTTGAGCATGACCGATCCCATAGGGTCAAGCAAGCTCAAACCTGAATAAGGTCGGACATGCTCAAAAGAAAGTGGGTCGAACCGGACGAATTGCGTGAGGGTCGGAAATGGTAAATCTGTTCGAACAAGGTTTGAGATGATGCAGTGTTAGTGGATCATTGCTGAAGTTTTCTTCCAAATTATCTACACTACAAGCACAAGTATTGGCAGCAAGACTATGGAGTGGGAATGTGCAAAAAAGTTGATAAAACAAATGAAAATACAATGTGCAGGCATTCAATCAAACACTTAGTGTGCATCAAGTGCAAATCCAAGCTTGATAGATTTTGGATGATTTTAACTCCACAAATACATCCAATTACACTTTCTCAGTCCGAATTCAGTCAAGTTCACTCAATTGTCATCAACATCAACCCAAAAAACTCTAATTCATATTCAAACCGTGTTTCAAACACTTTATTTCATAGTCCTATATCTCAACAGACCAACATAAAAGAGAAAATGGAAGTCACCTTCAAGCAGTATGAAAGCTCGAATTTAAGGGGAATAGCTATTCTGGAGAGGTTCGAAGTCGGGTTGGTTTCGTTACAAGATCAAGCGGGCGAGCTTCACTGTTCAGCTACACGAGATTCAATTCGGATTTGGAAAAGATGGATTAAAGTGTTGAAGAATTTCAAAAGGAAGTGTCGCCACCACTAATTAGTTTTTCAGTGGAAGTAAGCAAAGGAGAAAAGTGAGGAGCTGAGGTAATATAAAGGACCAGGAGACGAAGAGCCATGTTCGACTAGGTGATTTGATTGATCCAAAAGGTGCGTTCGACCCTGAATATGTCCGACCCAAACCGTTGAATATGCATGTTCGACCCGAAGCGATCGTCCGATCGTTGATGTTTACTCGACTCAAAGTGAATGATCAACTTAAATGTTTGTTTAACCAGGTTTATGCAATGACAACCAATTCAACTTTCGACTCACAATAGGACCATATTTGATCCATTGAATGATGCTATACATTTTGAAGCTCGTAATTTTTTGCAAACTAAAAATTACAAACTTCGAGGGGTAAAAGTTAATCCATAAAAATCATACACCCATTAATGGATTAAACATGTGAGTCAAGCACAGATGTGGTTCAAGTCATAAAGCCACTCGAACAAGCATAGGGACCGAACACTCATAAGGATCAAACGCTCATGGTCGAACAATCCAGGGTCGAACAGAAATTAGGAAAACGTAGAGGACTTGGGCATTGTAAGATCGAACAGGCAAGGGTCGGATCGGTAAGGATCGAAAGTCAAGGGTCGGTCAAACAAGTGTCATAAGCAGGGTCGAACATGGTAGCACAACACGGTCTGTTAATCACAGACTTCCAGAAGGGTCGGTCGAACATGATCCCCGTGACCGGTTGAACATGCTCTCTTTGGGTTAATCGAGCAGGCTCCTAGTGGGTCGATCGAACATTGATCCATAAAGACAGCTGGATACATCTGTCAACGGCTGGCAGTGGCATTTTCGTAATTACTTGTATATTCGACCCATAGCCTGCATATACACATTTCAGCTCACCACTTCACTCCAAGCTCTCCTATAAAAAGGCCATGGCTTCCCTGCTTTTAGGGACTGATTTCTACCACCCCCAAGGGCTGCCAAATTGCTTCCTCTCTTGTTCTAAGTAATCCTAACACCTCCTACCATTCCAAAGCGAAGATCAAGCATCGAATCCATCATGAATCCTGCCAAAAGCGCTCAAGCATCTTAGAAAGGGAAGATACTCCACCATTTCCCTTGCATTTAGAGGGATTTACTTGATTCCTCGCTGATTTGATTTGATTGGAGTGTGATCTAAGTGTTATAGAGAAAATGAATGTATTTTTGAGAGGTCCTACACTTGTAACTCTTGTATTGTTAATAGAAATTGTTGCTAAAGTGGACATAGATCTTGTATAAGATTGAACCACTATAAAACCGTTGTCTTTTACTTGCATTTAACGATTGTAGCTCTACTTATTCTCTTACCACATTGGTGAAGTACCATTAGTGTACCTTTGGTGTTTTAATCCAATGTTGGGTTTTAACAAGTACTAAGGTGCAGAGACTCAACCACAGAATCAGATATAAAATAATGTGAAGCTTCAGAATAAAAAAGAGTTCTAACAGGATGATCGGAAAGAGAAATCATACCTTCAAAAGAAACTTTCCTACCTCTATCTAGTACACTGGTCACGAGAGCATGCACCTGCCCTCCAGAAGATCCTGCCCTTTGGCATTGTCCTTGCTTCTTCGGGCAATTCTTAATAAGGTATCCGACCTCAACATAGTGGAAATAAGAATTCTTCCTTTTTCTGCAATCTTTGACCAAATGACCTATGTTCCCACAACCATGACGCTTCTTCTTGCCTTTATTTGAACTTTATTAGGATTTCCTTCTTTCATCTATGTTCCCTTCTTAGGCTATCATTTTTCTCATCCTTGTGTTGTGCTCCTCAGCCCTAACTTCCGTATTCTCCTCTTTACCTTCCTTGTGTAACATGTTAACAAGTCCCCCTAAAGATGCCTCCATCGCACGGAAATCCTTATGAAGCTTAAGAGAAAATTAGTCGTAGGTGGAACTACTGCGACTACAGATGGAGGTTGGGCACTTACTTGTCCTTCGACATGTCTTGTAGTTTTAACATGCCCACGGAACCATGCTGCAATGGAGACACCCTTCGGGAAGCTGGGAACCCCAGATATGCTGAAAAGAAAAGGAACACAAGTAGAGAATTGAGAGATATTTTATATGGTTTTGGGGAATATGTTTTTCAAAAGCAGACTTTTCTTTAAAAATACTTTCATTTTCTTTTAAAAAACTTTTGAAAAAAATTCAAAACCTTTTATCCGATCTGGTAACCTTCAGCTCTGATACCAAATGTGACACCCCACATCTATTAACGTCACTCTTTAACAGAATGCATTAAGTTTCGTGAAGCGTTATTGGTAAACAGAAACGGAAACATCACAGGACAGATATAAAATAACAGCGGAATTTAATACTTTATTTTCCAAATGGAAAACATCGTGGTTCATAATCCAGTTACAAAATAAGTCTGAAATATAGGAAACCCATCACATCAAATTAAAATATCTTCCGTGTAATAAAATCATCAGAGTACAATAATGTAAAAGCATAGTATCCAAAAAGAGCCATATTAGAGTAGACATGTAATCAAAGCGGTACATCTAAGCAGCTCCAAGCGGTAATAAAAGAGAGAATCCTAATCAAGCCCAATATACCCACCCTGAGAACCGAGGGTAAGAGAAAGAGAAAGAAAAATGAAAAAAAATGGGTCAGACATAAAGTGTGGCGAGTCTAGTTACTTTTAGCATATAAAGAAGTAGAAGCATCATGATAGGTATATAAACTGGATGAGAGAGATAACAATGTCATAAGGCAGGCATAACAGACTGAGCAGGATAAACTGAATAACCAGGACAGAAAATATATTGCACTTCCTAATTACTTTTCTCTGCACCAATACTAGTATAACAAGAATAGAATGATCCCAGCAAGAACAAGATGGTAGACTTAGGTGTAATTCAAGTGACGGGTTTTACCAATAACAATAATAACAAGTAACCCAACAGAAATAACAAGTGTTACCCCCAACAATAATAACGGGCTCCTAAACAAGCAAGACTAGATGTACCCTAATTACTACCCCAATCGATCGGCTCCCTATCCTGTAGGTACCGTGTGTTGGCCCCACAGTAGGATGTATCACTCCCTAAAGTGGCAACCCCGTTATTTTCAAGATGCATAGCCAAATCTACTGATGTCATAGAGTCTTATTATCCCAAAGTCAAGTGGATTCATGCACGCACATGAGTCCGACGGAATGCGCTGTCAACACCGTCACTCAAGTGACCTCTTATAATCAACTCATCAAGCGTGCCCTGACCCTTACCTAGTTCGAGGTCCTCCTTTCGATACCAAGATGGGTTACTGACTGAAATGGGTCAACACAACAGATGATACAAGCTATCCCCTAGGCTTGCATCCCTACTATTAGGATTTTGACAGGTTATGCCTAATAGATTAACAAGCCCGCATATCCCCACCATGTAAAACAGGTTACGTTTGTCGTACCCGCCCCTACAGATTTAAACAAGTTTACTTAACCCCTCATTGATTCAAGCAAGTTTACTTAACCCTTACACAATTTTGACAGGTTCATATAAACCCCACGTATTTAAACAGGTTAAGTAATACAGGTTTACAGGTTATAACCATTTTCCATTTATGCATGTTAATGCACCAGACCTCTCACATTAAGTCGACCACTTGTGGATGCTGGATATGCCGGTCAGTTCCAGGCAGACTCCAACCACAAGTCGGACTTAACCTCGTGTCTTAGCACTGTTACGTGTACATTTATGCACTAGACCCCTCACATCAAATTAATCACTTATGGATGCTGGATTTGTCGGGCAGTTTAGGGAAGACTTCTTCCACAAGTGTAATCTAACCACATGTCTAAGTGCAGTTACAGTTTCTATTTGCTGTAAATTAGGCATATTCATTCTTAAACAGTTTTTCATGTTCATCCATGGTTATGCCCCAAATCCTAGTCATGTAAACGATACAAGTTATGCCCCAAATTAAAGTTTTAGCTCAAGGTATAGATTATGCCCCTAAATCCCAATCATGTTTTTCAATATAAGTTATGCCCCAATATCATTCCCAACCATTCCCAATTTTGTTCGTTTGCATATTTCAGCGGTAGGCCTAGGCTCGAAGGTAGCCTGGCTATAAAAATAAAAAGGGAAGGAGGGGGATAAGAGAACATGAATAAGCACAATAACAAAATAGGCATACGATGTCAGAAATAGGCATACTATCTGAATAGGCATACGTTGACAGAAATAGGCCTAGTAGCAGAATGATCATATGATGAAAATACTAGGCATGATAGTAGAACAGGCTTATCAGGAATAGGCATATGAGAACTAATCAGTACATTAGGTGTATAAGTAATGGCAGATCTGATTAGTTATGATTCAGACTATTAACAGGCACAGGTTTAGATCCAATCTTATAAACATGTCAGGATTACTTATTAAATGTTTATATCTAAAAATAACATAAACTCAATGCGACTAGATCTAAAGAACAGAGAATCGTCTGTTGATGTTGTAGCAGAGATTCTTGTATGCTTATTAGTTGTTGCTGCAAAAGAATAGGCTAATTCAATCTGAGTTGGGGCAGCATCTCATTGTCTCCATTTTTTTAATGAATAAAACAATAGGCATGAGGTCCTATTTAAAGCCTAATGTCAACGAATCTGATCAAGAAACAAGTCCACGCTAACTGAATGGATCTGTCCCAGATCTGGGTGGGGTCGACCCATGGGTCGACACCCACGGGGCATGGGGTCAATGCCTAATGGGCCGATTTCCCGTGCCTTCCTGCTTTCTAATTTTGATTTTCTAGACTGGTTTGTTTATATATATATTTATTATATGTATACAAACTTCAAACCTTAATATCTTCTTCATATGATATCTGGTTTAAGCAAATTCAAAGTCTATCTTAAGAAGAATTCCGAGACGAACGCAATGGTGTATTCCATTTTACTTAATTCCCAATATTTGATCAAGTATTCTTTAGTTTATCATTATAATGTCCTTTAAAATTATGGAGTGTTACACTTCTAATACTCGTCCATATTATCCCAACGCTTCTTATTTCGTCAGATTCTGATAATCTATGCAAGGGTCATTAATTTTACAAGTTTATATGTATTTAAGAGTCATTAACTAAATTAATTAAATAATTAAAACCTTAATTACTTTATTCCTTATTCCCAAACCCTCTACCTCCAGTAACATTATCGAACCCAAAACATATCCCCATGGCCATCTTTCTTCCACTACAAGAAATTATTACATCAATAGCAAGCGGGATTGCACAAAAACTTGACTTGCTATAGTTAAGTAGGTATTCTCTATCTAACTTAAAAAGACAACAATTTGAAGTGCAATAAGATTATGTGACCGCAATTATATTAATGCAGTGTACGGTGAAATCGCGTTCCACTTTTATTTCCCTCCAAATTATTTTTAGGCCGCCAGAATTTCACTTTTCTTTTCGCTTCTCCCTTCAGGTTTCTCATCTTCACCCTATTCGCACCTATTTTAATCTCTGTCCTCTTCTGACGCTTTTTTCCTCAAGCTATTATTCAAGCTCAATTTTTCCCCAAGTTCAACAACCTGAATCGCAGTTTGTTCCCAAAGTTTCCAAAATTCTATTCTTCCCAAAGTTCAACGACCTAAATTGCGATTTAATCCGAAGCTCGCCGATCCCAACAATCTGAAGGCTGTCAAATGAGCATTTTGTTCCGAACGCAATTCTTCAAGCTCGATTTGATCCAAAGTTTAACGACCTGAAGGCCACAGAAGCGCAATTTAGTATGAAGTTCAGTTTCTCAAGAACGAGGATTAGGTATAATTTCTGAACCTTTTGAACCTTCGCAATCTTATAGTCATTTTTTGTTTACCGATAATCGTTCAGTTTCATTCTTTAAGCATCAATCCTAATTAACTTGCTAGTTTCATTTTTAGTGATTTATGATGTTAGAATGAAATACTAGAGCTAAATTAGAGTTTAGGAAGAATGTCTACTGCATTAGAATGAAATACTACTGTCATTTGTATACCATATTTTTATAATAATCATTTACTGTAAGAATGAAATACTAGAGTTAAAATTATTATTTAAAGCATGTTTAATTCATAGTTAAGTTAAAGCACGTTAATGATCAGGTACCCATATTAGATGTACCTAGATTTTATTATTAATGAAGAATGTATTATAGGATTATGATGTGAAACATTAATCCAATGGTCTAATGTCATCAAGATGGGTTAATTAATTAAATTATTTTCTTCAGTTCACATTTTTCTAGGATTTGATTAAGATGAAAAAACTATAAAAATTTTGGAATACTAAATTATATTATAATATACTGTTGTTCCCAATGGTCATACTATTAGCCTCTAGGCATATAGAGTGATATATTTTGGATGTCTTAAGTTGCTTGAGTACATTTTGGGCTTGATTTATAATTTCTACCATGTGCATGAGCATGTTTATTGGTATTCATTCATACCCTTGCACTGGTCCACGTTTGTTGTTTATGATACCTTTAAAATTTGAAAATAAAACAATAAACTGAGGAAATATCGGATTCAAATAAACTTTAGTTGTTTCCAATACTTTTAGAATCTGAAAATAAAACAATAAAAATATTGAGTTCAAATAAATTTTAATTTTTGCACTGGTGTTTTTTTTATTGCTTTGTGAAATAGTTTCAAATCCCCTGGCAGCTAAAATTTCAACAACAACAAAGATATCCATTTAATTGTGATTTTGTAATATTGAAGGAATGATGAAGCTGAGTTGTTTGGAGATGCATTTCAACGTATTGAATTGTCTAATGTGTTGCACTGTCCGATCATAACTAAATAACCTGGCCTGAGAGGTATTGTCCTAATGGATGTACTTTGTACATTTCAAGGGGTCTATTTTGGAAAACGAAAAACAATTTGGTTAATTAGTATATGAATTTGCAATTATGGGATTTTGGGGAGATCTTGTACAGCAGGCTGGAGCAAAATTAGTAAGGATCTCAGTATTTTTCTGGAAAAATATTTAATTCTTAAAAAACTGACGATTATTATAAAATCAACCAATCTCCTATTATTTTGCCGTCATATGCTTGTACTGAGTATAATCTTAAAATAAAAAATTAATATATTTCTTCTTAATTCGTTTCTGCTATGTAGTAAAGGGCCATACATGCCTGTACATATAATATCAGTTTATGATATAGTGTGCTTTCATTTTGATATTTCTAAATTATTTGCAAAATAGCACTTTGGAAATATAAATAGATAGAATGTTGTGTATGGTATTTAAGTAGTTTTTGTGGCCAAGTGTGTGTAATATGGTTTGACTTTTGCTTTGTAAGATAATATGTTTATTTGTTTAATTTTTGAGTATGGCTTGTTGATTTTGCCTTAATTTATCAAGGAAGCATGTTTAGTAATGGTATGAGCTTGCTAATACTCAAATCACTAGAGAGCATTATTTAGAGTATTCAAATGTTCTTTGTGTTTTTTTAGCTATTCAAATGATGCATGTTTATATGTCTGTGTGTGGAGTACCACTTTCCATTGGTCACAGTTGTAAGCAATGGGTAAATATTAGGACTAAACCATATTAGTATGTATATTTATTCCACTCAAAGGGTCTAATTATTGTACGTTTGTAATGTTATATCAAATATGAAGAAATAAATTAATGTAGGCATGAAAAACAAAAACAAAATTGAATATCAATTATTTGGTAGTAATCAATGCTCATCCAGTGGATGATTTAATACATTCCAGGAAGTACTGACCAAACAGGTAACTGAAGTGGTTTAATCTTTCTTTTTCATCAATGGTGAAGTATAATTCTTGTTTTATCAATATAAGCGATAATGAGCCATAGTTGTGTGATCAGGCGAATAATTGAGATGGAAACTTGCAAATGAGTACAGGGTAAAATTTATTTTTCACAATAGTAAACAGGGTTAATGAAAACTCTTTACTGTTTATTAAAATTTCAAGTGATATTGTGTCTTTCTAATTGGACAAAGTTTTTGGCTTTTGACAAGAGCAAGGGCTTTAGCCCCTGCTAGACAGACACGAGTTGCCTATCCCACATGAGTCATCTGATCATATGAAACTGATTTATAGAATGTTTGATGTTCATGTCTAATTCTATGATAACCAATCATAGTTATTTAATTGTTCCAACTGATTACAAATAGATGCAATGTATATATTAATCACAATAGTTGTATGGTAGACAAAAGCATTATTTGAGATTTAAGCACGTTAGAGAAAACATAAATTGAAATGTGTAATTTTTTCTGAAATATGTATAGATCACTACTCAGGACGTTTGAATCAAACATTTTTTTGTAGTTCGACTATGTCTAAATAAACCATAGAAGAATACACCAAATATATAAATTAACACACACAAACCCCCCACATCCACACACAAACCCAAAATCTATCTGGGGGAAAAATAAAGCGAAACTAGATGTTTATAAGCGAGTTTATACAGTTTATGTACACAAATAAACACACCCAAAATATTTTAGGTTAGCAAAAATACTTCAGGTTACCATTTACATTGTTGTAATAGGAAATATAATAGCGAAGGTGGAATTAAATGGGCTTGTATTGCAACCACATGGTGATAAAAGAAACATCGGTCGATCATTGCCAAGCTACAATTGCACTTGTGGCTATTTTTTGTATTTTTGCTTTATTATCATTTTTCTCCCTCACTACAAGTATATATAATATTCCTTATGCAATAATTAGGAAGGAGCTAATATACTTGCAAAAAAAAAAAATTGCAGCCAAGTTTTAATGGTATCTGAGGCAACACAAACCATCAAGAGAATATTTTTTATTGTTAGTGTCGCTCTTTTAATATATTATAATTTTCAGGAAACTGAGGTGACTTATCTGGGTAGTAATCCATATGCAGTGCCTCTTCATTGCAATGTGGATTTGCCTGAGCCAACGTCATTCATGGCACACATATACGTACCAACACGTAATTTTACCAAATCAGAAGGGAAATATTTAAAAGTTGATTCTTTTGACATTTTCCCAGTCCACGTTCATGTTTCGGACAGAAGCTTCATCTTTTTTTTGTTATACATTAACATCCATATAGAGGTAACAATGCTTAGGTATCTCCCTGCAACTTAGATAGTTAACTGACTAATTTTTTTATGGGCACGATTAAGGATTTGTATTATTTTTCGACTGGCCTTTGGATTAAACAAGCCCTGATTCTATTTACCCTGTAACCCTACAACTGGATGTGATATTGGACTAATTGCTCAAGGTGCTAAGGTACCACTATTCGAACTTTATTCATGTATGCAGTTAAGTCTAACCTAAACATGCATGTGTACAACTAATGTATGAAGAAGTAATGTGCTATTTTTAGGCTAACATTTTACTTCAAAACGGATTGATCCTCATTCGTCACAAAGACTTTGGCAAGGAGAGGCATTTGTTTGCAAAGAGAAAAAAATAGATCCATGCATTCATTTTTCAGCAGAAATAATCAAAAGAAAAATGTCTTTGAAGTCAATAATTGAAGAAGCACATGTGTTGATGTTCCCGTTCCATGCTCATGGCCACCTCCCTCCCATGTTCGAACTGGCATAGCTCCTCTCCACCTTCGGCCTTTATGTTACGTCCTCGAAACCAACTTCTATAACTTCTTTATACATGCACCGCACAATCTCCCACATTTATCTAATCTCAGGTTTCTCAAACTAGATGATAGTGTCCACCAATAAAATGTTTACAAATCATTCATTGACATGATCGATGAGGAAGAATCTAGAAGAGTAAGATGCAAGGACTAGAATTAAAGATTGCTAGGATCAGTCCAAGGATGGCCCCCAGTTACACACGTTGTAGTAGATGGCTTTGTTCTGTCTGCTTTGGACGTACCCGAAGATATGGGCATTCCTATTTTCATTCTACGTACCAGCAGCGCTTGCAACGTTTGGGCTACCACAACGTTCCCTCAACTTATTGATAACAATGAGTTCCCCTTTCTTCAAGGTAATAGCCATTTTATTAGGTGCAACATATGGTCACAGCTATTCCTATGTGTTACTAGGCTGTTATGCATTTATTGTACAAATAACTTGTGTATATACAATCTACTTATGGTTTAGAAGACCAATGCAATTAGGTGGAGCGCTGATTTTTATTTGTCTGTACAATTTATTTTTTGCATATATCATTCTATTAACAGAGCTATTACCCTTGTTTCAACTTTAAATGAGCAGTCTATGTTATGAGTAAATAATAGCATGTCATGCATGGTTAAATAGCAATTTTTGTACAATCAACTTTCTATAGCTAGATCTATTCAGCAAAAAATGATCATATTGTCCCACTGGAATTAAAATCTTTAGTTGGATCGCTACCATGTGGGGTGGTTCAATACAATAAAAAACAGCCATGTTATTTGCTGTAGTATTCATCTTTTTTGTTCACCATAGGCGGGCTCACAGGAATAATTCTAGCGAATTCTAGGCTAGACATTGCTCTGCATGATACTTATTATGTAGTGGCACATTTCCATTATGTACTTTCTATAGGAGCTGTTTTTGCTTTATTTGCAGGATTTTACTATTGGGCGGGTAAAATATTTGGTCGGACATACCCGGAAACTTTAGGTCAAATCCATTTTTGGATCACTTCTTTCAGGGTGAATCTTACCTTCTTTCCCATGCATTTCTTAGGGCTTTCGGGTATGCCACATCGCATTCCAGATTACCCAGACGCTTACGCCGGATGGAATGCTCTGAGCAGTTTCGGCTGTTGTTTTTCTCATCATAATATTACCAGCAAAAATAAATTTGCTTTTCCATAGATGAATACCAACATTAGGCATTTCTTTCATGCATGCACATGACTCTACGACTGTTGGAAGATAACTTGTGCACCTCATGCTATTTGTATCGCTAAAAAAATTGCAAGGAAGAATATTTAAAAATTCACTGGTATTGTTGACATAATTTGATCCAATATTGGTTTTATGTTCATTACATATATTGGGACATAAAAAAAACTTTGCTACTAAATATTTTCTAGCACCTGGAGTTCCATGACTACTCTAGATTTGAACTCACAAGAAATAAAGTGTGACCCCATCTTGTGATCTAAATAGATCAAGATTTCATGAAAACCAAGTTTAACGATGGCCGTTAACCTTTCATAATTAATCATGTTTTGGTTCAATCACTAGAAACCTAATTTGATTATTGGTATGGCTATTAAACAATACTGGATTAAGAAAACCATAATCTTGCAGAATGCTTACCATCTAATTTAACTTGTAATATTCTTGTGCTTAATTTGCCATCAGCGGTTCAGCTACATATAAGTCAAGAGCTTATATTAAGACTGCTAAGATTTCCCAAATACCCCTATAGTTTCACCATTTTTTTTAAATAGGGACATATATATTATAAAAGAAATTTGGGAGGGACTCTGTTGACGTCAAAAGTTGGTCACAAGTGACAGTCAATCCCCAATCGTGCTGCTGACACACGAGCAATGATTATAAAATGCAAAAAATGTAAAGAGAAAAGGAAACAAACAACACATTTTATAGTGGTTTGGCAAAAGACGATGCCTAGTCCACTTTATTTGTATTAATTTTCTTTTGATTACAAGTACAAAGCTTTTTCTGTTTGAAGAAAGATGGGCGATGAGAAGTTTTTAAAGGAATGAGAGTTCTCTATTTGAGTAACAAGCCGTAAAATCTTCGTTTTTCGGATCTTGGAGTACCAAAAAACTAACTACCCTTTCTTCTTTGGGGAAGAAGGTATTTATAGATAGAGAAAACGAATAGGGGTCATATGACATGGCCCGGCTCTTTAGGGAAAACTTGGACACGTGGAGATGGATCCTTGGGCATAGTTGCGGCTAAAAGGGTGGTTCTACTATTCATAAATAGTATCTTCAGAAATCATGGCTTATGTGGCATTCAAGGTGAGGTGTATCAAAAGTAGAGCTTTGTTCGGATATGGTTGACCGCCTTTACTGCCTTAAAAGTCGGGCTGAGCATTTGAATGACTCAGCTGAATATTTCCATGTTGATCCGAGATATTCGGCTGATGCACTTTTTATGGGAACAAGATATTCGATCGACTGGGAGAGCGGTTCTTCTGTAGTGGGTTATCAGCTAGTAGGAACTAGCTCGGGCTGATGTTTGACTATTCTGGACTGATCTTTGGCTGGTTGCGCATTTCTGGATATTAGGCTTCGATTTGATATGTGGCATCTTTTGCCAAAAAGATGGTTAACACTTTGCCCCTCAGATTGCATCTTCTTCGGCAGAGAGAGGTGTGTTCTAAAGTATGATTCAAACCACAATTGTTCGAGCAGCTATGGTCACACCAGACCATAATAAGGCCAGAAATCCGATGGTTCTAATGGTTGCATTAATGCCGGGAAACCGACGATTGAAGTAGATCGTATTACCAGAAAACCGACAAACATCGGGAACCGTATTAAGGCCGATATAATGATCACTAATTTCGTTTATGAGATTTAGTACCTATAAAAGTAAAGTGAATCATTCTCGGTCTGGAGAAGGCTTCAGTTTCGATGAGTCGAGTATTGAATATACACGAATGGGTGAGCATTTATTTCACTTGGCTTTGAGGGGTGGTGGGTATTAACCATACTCGGCTTACAGAGGTGGCGAGTATTAACCATACTCAGCTTACAGATGTGGCGAGTATTAACCATACTCGACTTGTGGCAAGTGTTGTTTATGCTTGACTCATGTGAGATTAGTATGACCAGCGAGCGATAAATGCTCTTGGTCCAGAAAAGGGAGGCGAGTATAATCCATACTCGGCTTAAAACATCCAAACATAATCCATGTTTGCAAAAGAAAGTTCATAGTCATTAAGGAACTATTACAAAGATTGTGAAAATAATTTTTAAGAGAACAACTATTGATTCCAGAGCATGCCTAGGAGCTAAATCTTAACCCCATACATATGTACATAAAAGCGTCCTTTTTATTGAAAATAGAAGTACATCGACAAAAGAAATTTAAACCTAATTAATGATAATGCAGTGAGTGTTGTTCTCGGGGTCCTTTCCGTTTCTAGGAGCTCGAGGATCGGCCTGAGGAGCTTGGGCAGAAGATTGTGGCGGCATGGCCTGTGGGTTTTTTGTGACATATTCGGGAAGCTCTCCTCGCCTGACTCGATCCTCGATGAGATTGTGCTGATGTCAGCATTCATTGGTGCTATGTCCAGCTAGGTGGTGGAATATGCAATGTTTGCCGGAATCCAGTTCCATTTGGGTTTGTTTTCGTCGAGGGGGCCTTGAGAGAAGAAGGAACCCTCGTATGTCAAGGTAGATATCGAGTAGAGAAGAGTTGAGCATGGAGGTCGCATGTTGCGTCCATTCTTCTCTAGAGCCTTTCCTCTTCCTTTATTCTGGCCGTTGGTGTTAGATGGACCTCCTTGCTTGGTGGCTAAGACCTCGAGGCTCTCCATCTCAATACTGGCATTCTCTTGTCAGAGGAATCGCTCAGGCTCGGAATAGAAATCTTCGATATCTTTGGGGGATCTCTGGTTAGAGAGATTGAGAATTCTGATCGGTTCTGAACTCCTACAATGGTGGCCATAAGTACCATTGATGGCTCAGGTCGATCGACTGATGCTACTGCCGTGTTGAACCTTTCAAGGAAGGATCGAAGTGTTTCCCCTGATCGTTGCTTGATGATGGATAGGAGCATGACATTCTTTGGTCGGGAGATATGTACTCTGAATTGTTCGATGAAACGGGTGAGCAACGTGTTTTAGCTACTGATCGACTCCGTTGTTAGCTGCCGAAACAACATGCCGGCTATATCTGTGGGAAAAAGCGGTAAGCACTTAGCCATGACGTTGGTCGATGTGCCGAGCACTTCCGTATGTTGCATGTATCGCATGAGGTGGATGGTCGGGTCTATGCGACCATTGTACAGTTCGATATCTCGGAACTTGAAGTACGGAGGGTTTCGGGAGTTTCTGGTTTCTCTGGTAAAGTGGCTGCGATGGACATTATCTATATCCAGCTGAGAATAGGTGACCCAAGTGAAACATTGGATGATGCTTCCAAGCTGGCTCCCATCTCTGAGGAGTCGTTGCCATGAATTTAGCTCTATATTTGGAGGAACTTCGGTACGAGGATCTGACAAAAGCATGCTCGTAAGGGCGGCCGTGGGCTAGGCTCGGCCTCCGAGAGTTGAGTGAAGGTGAGAGTGAGGATGAGCTCCGGTAGGTGGCTCTGGGAAGAATGGTCCCTCTTGAACTTGATGAGTATTGGGTCGAGTCATACCCATGATAGAGGGTCCAGGCTGATCCAGCATGGCATGTGATGTTCGGAGCTCGGAGTTGACCTCGGTTGGAGCAAGGTTAGAAGGGTCTATAGTAGCATTTTCTTCCGCCATGTGAGGACCGGTATGGTAGAGTGGTCTCCCTAGTTCGAAGGGAAGGCCGCACCAGCTCTTCACTGAAGGGTAAGAGTGGTTAGCCTGGTTTGCAGTAAGATTTTGAGTTGTAATGGGAATGGCATTGATTCTGATGGGCCTGATAGTTGCTCGCTTGATCCGGGGGTTCGAGCTATCCCTAAGAGTGAAGGCTGAGCGGCTGTACGATCTGGATCTTGATCGCAGGCCTCCTGAGAATCTGCAGCTATGGCTACGCTGGTCGCCGGAAGCGATACTCCTGGCTGTGATTGGTTGGGAGGTGGAGCCGAGCCAGGATGAAATAAAGGTGGAATCTGATTGTGGCCTGATTCAGTGCAGACCAAATATCGGTTGTTGCCCCAGTCCTGGTCAGTGGAGGAAATGATGTTGAAGCATTTAGTCCCATCTCCACTCAACCGAGAAGGTGATCCATCAACTGTTGCAGACGTTCGAGGAGTTTACCCTGAGATGCCATATGGTTTCTGAACTCAACCATGATTTTGTCCATGTCATCCCGAGTAAGATATCAGGACACGTCTTCATGAGAGGAGGCTTCTTGGCTTGCTTCTGCAGTGTTTGTATCGAATGCGTCGGCATTAGTGGGGTGAGACCATGATTTGATAAGGTATGGATTCTATTTTGAGTCCACAGGTATTCATACTTGAAATATATCAAATGTAAATGTTTTTGTGCGCAAACCACCAAAAAGGGGTGAATTAGACAAGGTAGAATTTATAAACATACATGTATATATTATATGTGTATGTCATACTCTGTTTCTGATCCAATATTGAAATCATCCTAGTAAGCCTAGGATGCAAGTTCAGTTTATATGTATGATTATATGTTTCCATTCACTGCTATATGTTATTATGCTCATATGTCATTATGCCATCACATCCAAATTTGTAGCAGTCAAGATATAGAAAAACCAACTTGTATACCTTTATTTAGACAAATTGACAATTTCTATCTCGTTAGAAACAATCTCTCATTATACGAACATTTGGTTATTTAGGCATTATAATTATTATACTTATATAAATGTAATTAACATTGTATTACTGTAATAAATGCGATTAGGATAGGATTCGAATTTGAAATTTCCCCATATATACATAATTAATTGTGTGTGTGGGCGTATAAAATGGCTTTATATAATAATAATAATGACACATAGGCATGAGGTTAGTTGTCATTTGTGGTAGAAGTCTGCCCGGAACCAACTAGTGAATCCAGCAACCACAAGTGAGCCCAACTAATGTGAGACGTCTAGGTGCCATGGACCATTCAAAACTTAGTACACTTTGACACGAGGTTAAACCAACCTATAGTAGAAGTCAGTCCGGAACCGCCCGACATATCCAGCCTCTACAGGTATATGGTTTAATGTAAGAGGTCCAGTGTATATATATAACTATATATATATAAATCAATTGTGTGTGGAAATAGGTAGGTTTACTACACCTTGAGAAGGCCTTAAGTGGCTGACTTTCTTCTTATACGATTTGGGTCTTAAGTGGTTAGGATTAGGATCCCTCCTAAGGTTTATTCCTTGGAGAGGAACCAAAGTCGTGGAACCCTCCCTTATTAGCTCGAAGTAAGTCTTTGGGTCCTTCTCCTCTAAAAGTGGTTAGGCATAAGCGATAACGGAGTAGGGTAGTTCACGGGGGATGTCCACTTCCTCTAGAAGCTTGTAAGGGCTCAATTAGGGACAGAAATTGTATACAAAAAATATGTGGTCCTTGCAGGCCCACCAACTGCCTAAGGGAAGTCTTAAGTGGCATAGGTGTTATACCATAATATCAGTTAAGTAGTAATGTTCGCAATACTACTTCTCATAATACAAGTGAGAGTATAGACTTAAAAACGTTAATGCACTAGGACGAGGTCTTAAGAGGCTAGGGGTCCGCCTCAAGGTTATAAGAGATTATAAGAATCCACCTTTAATAGGGCCATACGCGACCGAGAATGTCCACCTCGTTGGGTCTTTACCCTGAAAACACTAATGAGTGATTGACTTAGATATCCACTTCATTGGTTGGATACTTGGTGTTTGTATGAATGTTTTGTGCTTCTTAGACATACCTTTACATATGTAACCTGCTAAAAATATAGGATATGGACTTTAAGTTAACACCATATTTCAATCACATAGAACTTTATGTGTTGACCCCTCTCCTTAACATATCCAACAGGTCAGTAGATGGGGTAAAAGTTATGGGCGATACCACGATGGGATCTAAAGATGAGGACGAAGTCATTATGCTATTATTAGTAGTTTTAGCTTTACTTCTTTTCGAAACATGTGAGAATGAACTATTTGATGTACCCATGGAATGATGTAACTTTAATTATTGTACTGGAATTCTGATAATTTAAATAAAGTGGTGCATCTTATTTTCAGTATTCTTTATTCTCTTTCCACTTTATGAGATTTCCATTCGAAGTATTTATGTACATATTCTATGCAAATGTAATCCTTATAGGAACCAACGACCCATTTAGAATAGTTCTAAGTTTCAATGGGCCTTTTCTAGGTCGAAATTTAGGCCCATTCCGGGCGGGTTGTTACATTTGGTATCAGAGCATATGTTTACCCGATTATAAGGGAAATATATGTATGAGAGACGTAATTGTATTTTGAAAAAGGTTTTTCAAACTATATATATTGTATATATATACCCCAATAAGCATACACATCTATACTAGGCAGCTTTATCGTTTTCTTCCCTTTTCAGCTTAAATACTATCTCAGGAGTATCCACTAAGGGATTCTTCCTTTTCTTTTCAAATAGTAGAATGGATGATAATCCTTCTGAGCAGGGAAACCGGGCAAGGCCTCGATACTTGCCCGAATGGTTCCAATAGTATCTCCGTACTGTGGAGCAAGTCCCTATTGCTAATCCTGCCCCAGCAGCGCCTGCATCTCCGGCCGCTGAGGTACCCTTTGATTTTTCTTGTTTCTGTAAGAGCTTCACAAATCTTGGAGGGAAAACATTCACTGGGAAGGAAAGTTTTATGGATGCCAAATCTTGGATAATGGACTGTAAAAGAATTTTTGAAGCTACTGGATGGTCTGATGAAGTGAAGAGGAGAATTACGGCCAGACACTTGAAAGATGAGGCCCTTGAATGGTGGAATTTAATATCTAAAGAGAACGAGGATTGGATATTTACATGGGCCAAATTCAAAACCCGTTTCAAAGCCAAGTTTTTGCCAAGGGCAAAAATGACTATCCAGTTGGAGGAATTCATCCACCTCAAGCAAGGAAGCTTGAGCTTGCAAGAGTATATAGCCAAATTTACCGAATTATGTAAGTTCGGGAGAGTTTTGGTAGACACCCCCATGAATAAAGCCTTGAGGTTTGTTAAAGGATTGAACTTCCCACTCAAAGAAACTCTACTAGCCCAAGTAACTTTTGGGGCAACCTTTGAAACCCTAGTAGAATCTGTTGTCTTATGAATGATAGAAAGTTTCAAGGAGGATAAAGAAGGTGAGAAAGGAAAAGGGAGTTCCAACAAAAAAACAAAAAGGAATGGTGGAAAAACAAGAATAAAGGAAGCAAGTTCAAAAAGGAACCAAAGACTTGTACAAGGTGCAACCGCATGGGCCATGAGGCCAAGGATTGTAGGGTCTCGTTGGCGAAGAAAGAGTTCAAAGGAAAGTGCTTCAACTGCCATAGAGAAGGACACATGTCCAAGGATTGCCCAAAACCCAAAGATGTCAAGAGTGGCCAGAATTATGCAATAAAGACCGTACCAATTCAGAGCTGACCCCCAAAAGACCAAGGGAAACCTGCATTGGAAATATAATTTCTGTTTTAGGAAATTCCGTATACACCGTGTTTGATTCCGGAGCAACCCATTCTTTTATCTCTAAGAGATTATTTAATCCGTTAAACCTTCCCATGTCTATCTCTGATAGTCCGATAGAGGTGGCCAATCCTATCGGAGGATCTAAGTATCTTGAGGTGTTGTGTAAGACCTAGTATTGGAGGTCGACGATGTCGAGTTCCTTTGCGAAGCATATGCGTTGGATTTTATGGGGTATGACCTTATCCTTGGTATGGATTGGCTATCGTTTTATGGGGCCGCCCTAGATTGTGACAAGAGAATCGTTAGTCTAAGGAGCCGAGGAGGACGTAGTCTGAATATTCCTTGTAACGTTAGGAACAAGGATAAACCTTGTTATATTCCTTATATCCTAGTTCTGAAGGACCATCTACGGTCCTTATAGTATGTGAGTTCTTAGATGTTTTTGAGGAAATCACGGGGCTTCCACCCCACAGAGAAATCTCTTTTCGTATTGACCTAGAGAAGGACGCTAGACCTATAACACTACCCTAGAGACATATGGCGCCTAACGAAAGAAGGGAGTTGGATAAGAAGATTTCAGAATTATTACAAAAAGTTTCATTCGGCGAAGTACCTCAGAATGGGGAGCACCTATTGTGTTTTCCACCAAAGCAGACAGATCTCCAAGACTTTGTGTGGACTAAAGGGAACTTAATAAGTTGACCAAAAAGAATAGGTACCCCTTACCTAGAATCGATGACCTTTTTGACCACTTGGGAGGAGCCCGATATTTTCCCTATTAATCCTTGCTACTAGATTTCAACAGTTAAGAATTTCGGAGGACAGTAAGGACAAAACCGCATTTAGGACGCCAGATGGATTGTTCCAATGGGAAGTTATGCCCTTCGGATTAACGAATGCACTCGCTTTCTTTGTTGACCTCATGAGTAGTGTTTAGGGGCATTCTAAATAAGATTGTGGTAGTCTTCGTAGATGATGTCCTTATATTCACAAAAGATCATAAAGAGCATGAGGATCACTTAAGACAAGTTTTAGGGATATTAACAAAGAACCAATTAAAAGCAAAATTCTCAAAGTGCCATTTCTGGAGGGAGGAAGTAAGGTTTTTAGGACATATGGTATCAAGTGAAGGCTTGGCCATAGACCTCGCAAAGATCGAGACAATCAAGGAATTGAGGATACCTCAAAATGCTACGGAAGTAAGAAGCTTCATTGGATTTGCCAGATATTATTGGAAATTCATTAAAGACTTTACCAAGATTGCTACTCCTTTAACCCAATTGACAAAGAAGAATTTAGTGCTTTCTTGGAGTAACAAATGTAATGTAGCCTTTAAGAAATTAAAAGAAGTATTGACTAGCGCGCCAGTCTTAATTATACCAGACGATTCATAATTGTTTACAGTTTACATCGATGCATGTGGGACCGGTTTAGGGGAGGTCCTCATGCAAGAAGGAAGAGTAGTTGTTTACGCTAGTAGACAACTCAAGGATCTGGAGAAGAGATACCCAGTTCATGACCTTGAGTTAGCCGCAGTAGTGTTCTCCCTTAAGATATGGAGGCATTATCTTTTAGGGGGAAAATTTGAACTTTTTACCGACCATAAATCCCTAAAGTATTTATTTCTCAATGTGATCTAAACTTGAGACAACAACGGTGGATGGAATATATTCCCTCATTTGATTTCATGATTCAGTACACCCCAGGAAAAGGTAATGTTGTGGCGGATGCGTTAAGTAGGAAACATGCGACTTTGAATGCAATCTTAGAATGGAAACAATTAGAGTTCCTCTCTAATTTTATTTTGCAACCCTCGCCAACCACTTATAATGGTTTTCTTAGAGCTATGGTATTAGACCTACTCTAAAAGAGAGGATTCAAGGTACACAAGACCTTGACGAAGAGATAAGAAGCATAAAGGAGAAAGTGGGAAAGAAGGATACTTTTCCCCATTCGGTTAGATATACGATTGGCAATGATGGGAGTTTGCTTTGGGACGGACGGGTTTACGTCCCTAAGAATGAAGAATTGAAGAAAGAAGTTCTAGAGGAGTGCCATAAGTCAAGAATGGCCATACACTCCGGTGGGGATAAAATGTACAAGGATAAGAAGAGGAATCTCCATTGGGAAGGAATGAAGAAAGACACAGCCGAGTTTGTGGCCAATTGTTTGACATGCCAAAGAGTGAAAGCAGAGCAAGGAAAGCTCGGAGGGTTGTTACTACCTCTAGAGATCCCCACGTGGAAGTAGGAAAATATTTCCATGGACTTTGTAGATGGACATCCTAGAAGCCAAAAGGGTAATGAGGACATTTGGTTGTGGTAGATCGGTTAACCAAAGGCGCCCATTTTCTACCAGTCAAAAAGACAAGGAATGCAACCTCGTTAGCCTTACTGTGCATCAAGGAAATAGTCATATTACATGGTATTCCATCGTGAATTGTGAGTGATAGAGGCCCCTTGTTCACAAGCGAATATTGGAGAGGCCTACAAGCAGCATTAAGGACGACCCTTAACTTGAGCACAACCCATCATCCTCAGACCGACGGACAGACAGAAAGAGTAAACATAATCTTGGAAGATTTTCTTAGAGCTTGCATTATCGACTTTGGAGGAGTTTGGGAGCAGCACCTACAGCTTGTAGAGTTCACCTATAACAATAGTTTTCAAACGACGATTGGAATGGCCCCTTTTGAAGCGCTTTACAGGAGGCCACGCAAATCGCCAACTTATGGGTGGGAAACTACCGATAGGATTCTACTCGGACCATACTTCGTCTGTGAGTCAATGGAGAAGATATCTTTGATTAGGCAGAGAATGAAGGCAGCCCAAGACCGTCAGAAATCGTATGCTGATAAACGAAGGAGGGAACTTGGGTTTAATGTTGGAGACTTGGTGTTCGTAAAAGTATCTCATCTTAAGAAAACAGTTTGGTTTGGAAAGACTGGGAAGTTGGCTCCCAGATTTATAAGGCCTTTTCGTGTCATTGAGAGGATAAGATCTTTGTCCTATCAAGTGGATCCCTACGAGCGCCTATCGGGAATCCATAATGTTTTTCATGTATCTCATCTAAGGAAATGCCTTCACAATTCTGCTGTCAGACTCGAGCTTGATGAAATTGGGGACATAGAGAAACTCGATTTGGAGTCCAAGGTGCCTTATGTCACTACAAAGATTGTAGAGCACGGAATCAAGAGACTCTACAACAAAACCGTTTGCCTTGTCCAAGTACAACGGGGAAATGATCCTGTAGAAAGCACATGGGAAACAAAGGATAAGATGAGATAGACTCACCCAGAGCTTTTCTCGGGTAATTTTTCCTCAAATTTACGTTTATGGATGCATCGTGGTTGCTAGATTGGATGTTAAGAAATGGATGAAACACCATTCACAATGCACTCATATAGAAATATATGCATATTTAGGTTGTTTGCATACATATTGCATCACTTACTACACCTACATGTTAGGATAGAGCTCACTTTAGTGAGTCTGCAGTTCATAATCACTGCGAGTCATGGATACTTATGGATGATTTAAAAATAACTTGGATGTACAACATGGATGTTTTGAGCGAGTTGTGTTTTTTACCCCTTCAAACAGATTTCAGGGTGAAATCTATTTTAAGGGGGGAGAATGTAACGTCCCGTAAAATATGTAAGTATAAATATTAAATAAATAAATAAATAAGCAATTAAATAATATGGATAGAAAATGAGATTTTTGCAGCTTAAAGAATTTGGCTACGAAACTCTTTTATTTGAATTCGTGGTGAAATTCTTCATCGTTTTCATATATAATATGCTGAAAACGGTTAAAGTATGAAGAAGATATGAGCAAATGAATTTGAACAGTAAACTGCGGAAAACGTATACATATAATAATTAGATGGATAAGATATATATATATCCAACATATGTTCAAATTAAAAAGGGAGAATTTGAGATTCAAAATTTTGGATAAGATCAAGGGGACATAGGATATTTCATATATGGAATAGAATTAAGAAAATCAAGCAACAAATTATATTATTAAACAACTCAGCATTATACACACTCATTGGGCAAATCCCCGACCAAAGGGTCGACCGCCCCGGTCGACCGCCTGACGGTGGAAATGCCCAATGAATATGTTTTGGTGAGGTTTTATTAGGGGAATATATAAATGAATGACCAAGATTATATTTAAATAATCTAACGACCTACGCTTACACAAGCGACTACATATATACCCCCTAACCTCACAATAGAACCCTAACCATTCTCTTATCTCCGCCTCCATGTTATCCTTCTGCCATTGCTACGTTCCAGAAAAAGGGTTGAGAATTTCTTCTATTTCTCTAATCTTTATTCTTATCTTCTTTCTAGTTCATATAGGTTTAGTATGAATTCTGAAATTTATAATATATATGTATAAAATTCTAATTATGTTTCTTACACATATATTAGGAGGATTGGAGCACGTTCATCACAAAGTTTGAGCACAGATCTAGATCTACAACAAAGAATCCTATCTTTTCTTCCTTAGATTTGTGAGTGGAATATTGTGTTCTTAGGCATATTCATATTTTTACTAGGTTATCATGTTGATAGATATGCCCAAGCGGATTTGGAAAACCGAAAACATATATACTAAAAATCCCCAAATCCTCTATTTTATGTTTACGCATGAATTGTCAATGTATGGTTATATGGGTGTATGCATTTAGATTTTTGTATTGATTTGAGAATAAAATGGGGTGTTGTTATTGTTCTTACTTTGTGTAATTCACCCTCATACAAACATTTGATTGTAATTAAAACGAAACAAAAAAAAAGACTGAGAGCTTGCAGCCATGGCTGCCAACCCTAATTCCTTCTTGAATCCAATTTTCGACGATAATCCCAATTCTAAGGTGGGATCTCCTTCCTTCCCCCTCATCTCCTCTGCTTCTCCACAACTTCCTCATTCCACTCCTGATTTCTTAGTGGATGAGGAGGGATTCACTAAAGTTGTTAATAAAAAAAAGGATCCAAATCCGTTCAAAATCATAATGTCACTATTCATGTGAAGAAAGGGAAAGGGGCAACGAATGAGTACCCGTTAAAAGCAAGGCAGAAGCCATATCCTCCTTCTAATGGAGCAAGGCAGCAGCCAAGAAGTCAACCAAGAATGTCTCAAGATCCGAATAAAAACCAGACTGGTCCATCTCAAGATCTCCCTCAAGCATATAAAAATAATATAGGTAATAATCTAAAGGCTTCATTTTGGGCGGATCTGATAAAGAAAGGTAATCATGATACAGAATTCGACTTGAGTTTCATTCCTCCGACTGAAACAATCAGAGAAGATAAAATAGTTGTGGCTTCTGAGGCAGCCTGTATCCGTACAGAAAGTAAATGGGCTATGTCTGTCGTAGCTTATGTGTTTTGAAAACGACCGACATATCATTACTTCAAGAACTATGTTGCCCGAACATGGAACCCTAGTGGTTCTTTCGAGATTTTTACAAGAGAAAATGGGTTCTTTATCATAAGATTTACGAATGCTGAAGATAGAGAGAAGCTTATACAAGGAGGACCGTATTTTATTAATGGGAAACTGATTATATTAAAGAAATGGTCTAAAATAACAGTTCTTGATCGGGACATCTTGAGCACTATGCCCATATGGATCCGTCTTCCAGAACTGAATCTACGACTATGGGACAAAGAGATTTTAAGTGCCATAGGGAGTCTCGTTGGAATCCCATTGAAAATGGATGAACAAACAGCGAAGGAAACTCGTCTGAGTTACGCTCGCTTACTTGTTGAAATAAATGCTGATGCTGATTTACCTAGTGAAGCCTCGATTTACTTGCATGATGGAGAGCATATCTCTCAACAAATTACTTATGAACAAATACCAGAGCGTTGTAAAATTTGCAAGATCTTTGGTCACTCTATAGATGGATGTTTTAGCAATAAAGATCAGAGCGAGCAACCAAATGAAAATGCAAACAGTGAAAACAGTACCGATGTTAATAAAGAATCTCATTCATGTAATAGTAACATCGATACGACAACATCGGATATGGGTTCATTAATTCCTGAGAGTATCATCATTAATCCCTTGCAATCCTACATGGAGAATACTAAGGATAACATGAACATAGATGCCTCCAATCTATATTCGATTGAAGGTAAAAATACTCAAGGTCAAAGTGCACAACGAGCTCAGTCAACTGTAGTACCTTCAAAGGAACTGCAGGTTGCAGAATCTCTAGATATGATAGTGGGAATCAACTTTGAAATCCCCACAAGTGCAGAGGGGATTAGTAATTCATATAATATCATAAACAAAGTAGAAGAGGGATCCTATTCTAAACAGGTCATTGAGCCCACCCCCCTTCGATGGACTCAAGTATTATTACAGATTCATCAAATAATTATGAAAAGCCTATTGGAAATTTCTGCAAAGATCTTCTTGCTGTTGATCCCATTTATACTAATGTAGCGCTATTAGCTAATGGCCTCGTCCCCTCTAGATCAGCAATCACTCTAGAAAACATACAGGAGGCAGTAAACCAGACAATAGCAGTTGCTAAACCCTCCAGGCCTGTCTCACCTGTACCAAAGAGGAAAAAAGGCAGAACCAAAAGTCTAACAGACATAGTCACAGTAGAGGAAACAGAAGAGGGAAAAGATCATGATTTCGGAAAGAAATATATCAATAGGAATGCTAAATGGGATAAGCAATTAAAACCTACTGATAAAAGCAGCTACAAAAAAGTGGTAAGCAGGTGGGAGTAATGGTGGACAACAAAAAGCACAACAGTCCTCCTTAGGTAAGAGGTATCCTTTATTATTTTTATTATTATAATCATAATGGATATCATTGCTTGGAACATTAGGGGATTAAACTCCCCAGATAGGCAGCTTGATTTAGTTGACTTTTTAGGTAATTACAAACCTAGTATAATAGGTTTGATTGAGCATAAGCTCAGTGATCAAAAGATTGATGATTTGCATAAAAAGTTATTTTCAAATTGGAGCATTGTCAATAACAACTTGATGGGAGGAAATGGTAGGATTATGATTCTTCATAACCCTACCATATGGTCTCTCATCAGTTATTTTTTGACATCCAATACATTCATTGTACTTTTAAAAATAAAGGGGGTTTATCTATAAAAATTACCTTTATCTATGCCTCCAATTTTGAGAATGAAAGAATTATGCTCTGGAACTATATTGAGCAATTCAGTAAGGTCATAAATAGCCCTTGGTTGCTTATTGGGGATTTTAATACTGTGTTTCATAATAATGAAAAAAGGGGAGGCAACCCCATTCCTTTCTCTAAACTAGAAAGGGTAACCTGCTTTATGTTGAAATCCGGATTAATAGAACCCCTTATAACGGGAAATAAATACACCTGGAAATCAGGTGAATTCAAGAATATTCATTGTAAATTAGATAGGGTTCTATTTAACCAGCATTTCATTAACTTTTTCCCTAATATGAATTGTAGTACACTGCCACAAAACTCTAGTGATCACACCCCTATACTAGTCACCATAAATTCAGTGAAAAATAACTTTGTTAACTCTCCATTTAGGTTTGTGAATGGATGGGTTTTTGAGAATGATTATAAGGATGTGGTCTCTAGTTGTTTTGTTAACAGTATTTATGGCACAGCTCAATATAAGTTTAATAAAACATTGCATTTGGCCAAGTCTAAGTTAAAAGCCTGGAACTCTTATAGAACCAAAAATGACATCAAAAACATAAGAGAAGAATGTAGCAGGTTGCAGAATGATTTAGATATCAATTATACAGATAAGAGCAAGGCTGAGAATTTTTTTAATGCTCAAGCTAAGTTGGTTAATGCATTACACATTAGCTCTGTTAACCTTAAATAGAAAGCAAAAGTTAATTGGCTAACGGCTTGCGATGAAGCAAGTAAGTTCTTTTATTCTAGAATGTCTAATAGGAAGAATAGGAATAATATTGGTAAGATTATTGACATCAAAGGAAAAATAATTAATGAAGCTTCCAACATTGAGATAGAGGCTATTAATTATTTTTCCTCCCTTTATAATTCTGATAACCTTACCAGTACTTTTTCTAATATTGAATTTAAATATTTTGCTAATGACAATAGCACTGAAATTCTGCTTGCTCCTATTAGACAAGAGGAGATCAAAAATATTATCTTTAATGCTAAAGATGATAAAAGTCCAGGTCCTGATGGGTTTGGAGCAAAGTTTTACAAAACACACTGGGATGAGATGCAACATATATTAAGTGATTCAATTAAGGAATTTTTTATCTCTGGCAAAATATTGAAGAATTCCAATCACACTTTTATCACACTGATCCCAAAGGTAGAAAACCCATCAGGGCTTGAGAGTATAGGCCTATTGCCTGTTGCAATTTCATTTATAAAATCATTTCTTCTCTATTATGTAATAGACTAAAATGTTTTTTAAAGTTCATAATTTCTGAAAACCAGAGTGCTTTCATTCCTGGTAGATTAATATCTGAAAACACTCTGTTAGCTCATGAGCTTATTAGGAATTTTAATATGAAAAACAAAAACCTCATGTGCATTAAGATTGACCTCCATAAAGCTTTTGATAAAATTAGTAGAAATTTTATCATTTATGCTATGCAGAAAATGGGATTTGATGTTAGATTTTGTGAGTTGATTAAAGAATGTATTTGTAATGTAACTTACTCTATTATGATTAATGGTTCCCCAAAAGGCTTCATCAATAGCAACAGAGGAATAAGGCAGGGTGACCCTTTGTCACCATACCTATTCTCTATTGTTATGGAATATTTCTCTATGCAAATGGAGCTAGAAGTACTTAAGGGAAACATTAAGCCTATTAATAGAGTAAAGCCTCACATTACACACCTTTTATATGCAGATGATATGCTTCTATAATTAAAAGCAGATAAAAGTAGTGCTATTGCTGTTCACAAAATATTAGACAATATGGAAAAATATGTTGGCCTAGATTTTAATTTAAATAAAAGCAAGGTTTATTTCAGCAAAGGTGTTCTTATTAAGGATGAGATTTTAAACCTTCTGAAATTTAAAGAAGGTAATCTCCCTGTTAAGTATCTAGGACTACCACTAAGCATCAATCAGATTAATGACAGGGACTGCATAAGACTATTAGACATGATTCAAAATAAACTGGAGGGGTGGTCTGGTAAGCTTCTTTCTCTAGCTGGTAGGATGGAGTAAACACACACTGTCATCTCTGCTATGGTTATTTATTGGGTCCAGTCTCACAACATTCCTAATAGTGTCATTTGCAAAATTGAAAAATTGTGCTCCAATTTTATTTGGAGAGGAAAATATCATAAAGTAGCATGGGACATAGTATGTAAGCCTAAAAAATTTGGAGGACTTGGGCTCAGGAAAATTAATGATATTGTTGTAGTTAGTGAATATAAACTCTTTTGGAAATTTCTGGATGGTAAATCTCTTTGGTCTAGATGGATGAGAGCAAAATATTTAAATAATAATAAAAATTTCTGGACTGCTAGAAAAGAATTGCACCATTCATATGTTTGGAAAAATATTCTTGATTGCAGAGATATAGGTAGAAAATTTCTGCACAGAAAATTAAAAGATGGTAGTCAAACCTGCTTATGGTTTGACCCATGGATTAGTGGCAATTCACTAATCAACCTTCTGGGTTGGAATAATTTATATATATTAGGGGGGGTAAATGATAAAGTGCAAAGCATTATTTCTGATAACTGTTGGAGCTTTCATAATAACCCTGCTGCCAGTATTTTTTAAAACTCTATTTTGGGTATTCAAATAGATCAGGATTGTTATAAGGATCACTGGAATTGGAACTTGTGTTCCAAGGATAAATTTTCTTTCAAAAAGGTGTGGGAGTTTTTACAAGGGAATGAAGTGGAGGTCAATTGGCATAAAATAATTTGGTGTAAATCAAATTGTCCCAAAATGGCTTATTTTGCTTTGTTAAATAAACTCCCAACCAGAGAAAAATGTTGTAAATGGTTTAAAAATTCTGAAAACCTTTGTTTTTTTTGTAAAAATGAGGTTGAAAGCTCCAATCACTTATTTTTTGACTGTAGTTTTTCCCAGTACATCTGGTTTAATGCCAAATGCACTTTGGGTTTCAGTCACACTTATGCTACTTTGAACATAAGGGATAGTATTGAATATATATCAAAGTTTTTTAAGCCCAAGTCCTACAAATTCAATAGAGCATGTGTTTTACTAACTGCATCTGTTTATTATATTTGGAAAGAAAGAAACCAAAGACTTCATAATGGTAAGGAAACTACTTACACCCAAATCTGGAACACAATTCTTCATGATAGTGATATTATCATGAAAAAAGCTAACAGATTTGGGAATGATAATATGCATAATCTTAAGTCTTATAAAGAATATGCAGATGGTGATAAACAAGTTGAAGAATTTTTACTAAATGGCAAACAGCTCTCCAATAAAAAGTTCTCAAGCATCAACACTGGTGAAAGAAGCACTTGTCATGCAAATAGCCTCCAACACTGTAAAGGGAGGAACCACAGTATTATTTCTAGTCATCCTCCAAATTTAAAAAATAGGAGCAATAAGAACATGTCCTTACCTATTGCAGGAAGCAAAGAATTTCTTCACACCAGCAAAGATGCTTTGATTAGATCTAACGTCCTCACTAGGGCTTCCACTAACCCTGCAATCAATTATAATGTCAGAAAGGGAAGTAGACAATTTTATGATTCAAGAGTGCGTGGTTTTTTGAGCAATACACATAGTAATCAAATGTTTTTACCTGTGACAGAGCGTGGTTCCTCCAGTAGTGATCGATATCTCGCAAAGCATCTAAATATGAAGCATTCAGATGAAAAGTTCAGATTTTTACATAGAATCAGGGATAATCACTACAAGAGCAAGTTGAACAACCGAATTTATCACTTATATGTTTGGACTAAAGGAGAAAGCAGCTATAACAGCTCGGAGAACAACAATAGAGAATTATTTGGACTAAAGAGAAGCTTTGGGAGCATGGAAAGTTCAGATCTTAAAGATATAAACTCTACAACTCACACAGAGCTTCTAGATCTGCCTTCGAGAAACCATTATATGCGTCAGAGACGTTACGAAGTCAATCGTAAGCTGGATTCGAGCAATCATAGCGGGGATACCAACGAAGAGATGGTGTGGAAGCCGCCATGAAGTCATCGGATTTAATTTTCTCGGAGGAGCCGCCATTTCTGAGTGTTTTTGTGAGATAAGAGAGACTTAGATTATGTCGGCTAGGGTTTTCTAACCCTATGTTGCTTTTGTTTTGTTGGTAGCTGGGCTTGTTCCCAATTTTCGTTTGGGCCTTGGGCCAAACTCTGTTTTTAACCTATTTCAAAAAAAAAACATTTGATTGTAATCTAAAAGGGTTTAAATCTGATTATTCCATGATTTGATAAGGTATGGATTCTATTTTGAGTCCACACGTATTCATACTTGAAATATATCAAATGTAAATGTTTTTATGTGCAACCCACCTAAAAGGGGTAAATTGGATAAGGTAGAATTTATAAACATACATGTATATATTATATGTGTATGTCATACTCTGTTTTTGATCCAGTATAGAAATCATCCTAATAAGCCTACGACGCAAGTTCAGTATATATGTATGATTGTATGTTTCCATTCATTGATATATGTTATTATGCTCATATGTCATTATGCCATCACATCCAAATTTGTAGCGGTCAAGATATGGAAAAACCAACTTGTATACCTTTATTAGACAAATTGACAATTGCTATCTCGTTAGAAATGATCTCTCGTAATACGAACATTTGCGTTATTTAGGCATTATAATTATTATACTTATACAAACGTAATCAACGTAATAAATGCGATTAGGATAGGATTCGAAATTGAAATGTCCCCATATATATATAATTGATTGTGTGTGCGTGCGTATAGAATGCTTTTTATATATAATAATGACACATAGGTACGAGGTTAGTTTCCATATATGGTAGAAGTCTGCCCGGAACCAACCAGCGAATCCAGTACCCACAAGTGAGCCTAACTAATGTGATATGTCTAGGTGCCATGGGCCATTCAAAACTTAGTACACTTTGACACGAGGTTAAACCAACCTATAATAGAAGTCTGCCTGGAACCGCCTGGCAGCATCTACATGTACATGGTTTAATGTGAGAGGTCTAGTGTATATATATATATATATATGTAACTATATATATGTAAATCTATTGTGTATGGAAATAGGTAGGTTTACTACACCTTGAGAAGGCCTTAAGTGGCTGACTTTCTTCTTATCTGATTTGGGTCTTAAGTGGTTAGGATTAGGATCCCTTCTAAGGTTTATTCCTTAGAGAGGAACCAAAGTCGTGGGACCCTCCCTTGTTAGATCGAAGTAAGTCTTTGGGTCTTCCTTCTCTAAAATTGGTTAGGCATAAGCGATAACATAGTAGGGTAGTTCACGAGGGATGTCCACTTCCTATAGAAGCTTGTAAGGGCTCAACTAAGGACATAAATTGTATACAAAAGATATTTGGTCATTGCATGCTCACCAACTGTCTAAGGAAAACATATATATAATAATAATTAGATGGATAAGATATATATCCAACATATGCTTAAATTAAAGAGGGAGAATTTGAAATTCAAAATTTTGGATAAGATCAAGGGGACATAGGATATTTCCTATACGGAATAGAATTAAGAAAATCAAGCAACAAATTATATTATTAGACAACTCAACTTTATACACGCTCATTGAGCAAATCCTCGACCAGGGGGTCAACCGCCTGGCGGCGGAAATATTCTATGAATCTGTTTTGGTAAGGTTTTTTTTAGGGGATTATATAAATGAATGAGCAAGATTATATTTAAACAATATAACGACCTACGCTTAGACAAGAGACTATATATAGGCCTCCTAACCTCACAATAGAACCCTAACCATTCTCTTATCTCCGCCTCCATGCTATCTTTCTGCCATTGCTAAGTTCAAGAAAAAGGGTTGAGAATTTCTACAATTTATCTAATCTTTATTCTCATCTTCTTTCTAATTCATATAGGTTTAGTATGAATTCTGAAATTTAATATATGTATAAGATTCTAATTATGTTTCATACACATATATTAGGAGGATTGGAGCACGTTCATTACAAAGTTTGAGCACAGATCTAGATCTACAACAAAGAATCCTATCTTTTCTTCCTTAGATTTGTGAGTGGAATATTGTGTTCTTAGGCATATTCATATTTTTACTAGATTATCATGTTGATAGATATGACCAAGAGGATTTGGAAAACCGAAAACATAAATACTAAAAATCCATAAATCCTCTATTTTATGTTTACGCTTGAATTGTCAATGTATGGTTATATGGGTTTATGCATTTAGATTTCTGTATTGGATTAAGAATAAAAGGGTTGTTGTTATTGTTCTTACTTTTTGTAATTCACCCTCAGACAAACATTTGATTATAACCTAAAAGGGTTTAAAATTGATTATTCCATGATTTGATAAGGTATGGATTCTATTTTGAGTCCACACGTATTCATACTCGAAATATATCAAATGTAAACGTTTTTATGCGCAAACCACCAAAAAGGGGTGAATTAGATGAGGTAGAATTTATAAACATACATGTATATATTATATGTGTATGTCATACTCTGTTTCTGATCCAATATTGAAATCATCCTAGTAAGCCTAGGATGCAAGTTCAGTTTATATGTATGATTGTATGTTTCCATTCACTGCTATATGTTATTATGCTCATATGTCATTATGCCATCACATCCAAATTTGTAGCAGTCAAGATATAGGAAAACCAACTTGTATACCTTTATTTAGACAAATTGACAATTTCTATCTCGTTAGAAACAATCTCTCGTTATACGAACATTTGTTTATTTAGGCATTATAATTATTATACTTATATAAATGTAATTAACGTTGTATTACTGTAATAAATGCGATTAGGATAGGATTCGAATTTGAAATTTCCCCATATATACATAATTAATTGTGTGTGTGGGCGTATAAAATGGCTTTATATAATAATAATAATGACACATAGGCATGAGGTTAGTTGTCATTTGTGGTAGAAGTCTGCCCGGAACCAACTAGTGAATCCAGCAACCACAAGTGAGCCAAACTAATGTGAGACGTCTAGGTGCCATGGACCATTCAAAACTTAGTACACTTTGACACGAGGTTAAACCAACCTATAGTAGAAGTCTGTCCGGAACCGCCCGACATATCCAGTCTCTACAGGTATATGGTTTAATGTAAGAGGTCCAGTGTATATATATAACTATATATATATAAATCAATTGCGTGTGGAAATAGGTAGGTTTACTACACCTTGAGAAGGCCTTAAGTGACTGACTTTCTTCTTATACGATTTGGGTCTTAAGTGGTTAGGATTAGGATCCCTCCTAAGGTTTATTCCTTGGAGAGGAACCAAAGTCGTGGAACCCCTCCCTTATTAGCTCGAAGTAAGTCTTTGGGTCCTTCTCCTCTAAAAGTGGTTAGGCATAAGCGATAACGGAGTAGGGTAGTTCACGGGGGATGTCCACTTCCTCTAGAAGCTTGTAAGGGCTCAACTAGGGACATAAATTGTATACAAAAAATATGTGGTCCTTGCAGGCCCACCAACTGCCTAAGGGAAGTCTTAAGTGGCATAGGTGTTATACCGTAATATCAGTTAAGTAGTAATGTTTGCAATACTACTTCTCATAATACAAGTGAGAGTATAGACTTAAAAACGTTAATGCACTAGGACGGGGTCTTAAGAGGCTAGGGGTCCGCCTTAAGGTTATAAGAGATTAGAAGAATCCACCTTTAATAGGGCCATACGCGACTGAGATTGTCCACCTCATTGGGTCTTTAGCCTAAAAACACTAATGAGCGATTGACTTAGATATCCACCTCATTGGTTAGATACTTGATGTTTGTATGAATGTTTTGTGCTACGTAGACATACCTTGACATATGTAACATGCTAAAAATATAGGGTATAGACTTTAAGTTAGCACCATATTTCAGTCACACAGAACTTTATGTTCTGACCCCTCTCCTTAACATATCCAACAGGTCGGTAGATGGGGTAAAAGTTATGGGCGATACCACGATGGGAGCTGAAGATGAGGACAAAATCATTTTGCTATTATTAGTAGTTATATATTTACTTCTTTTGTAAACATTTGAGAATGAACTATTTGAAGTACCCACAGAATAGATGTAACTTTGATTATTGTGTTGGAATTCTGATAATTTAAATAAAGTGGTGCATCTTATTTTCAGTATTATATTTTCTCTTTCCTCTGTGTGAGATTTCCATTCGAAATATCTGTACATATATTCTATGCAAATGTAAAAACTTACAGGAACCAACGACTCGTTTAGAATGGTTCTAAGTTCGATGGGCCTTTTCTAGGTCGAAATTTAGGCCCATTTCGAGCAAATTTCTAAAGGTAAATTAGGATCATATTTATATGTATCATGTTAAGATCACCTTAGATCTAATCATATATGTTTAATTCAGATTTAGAAACCCTAGAAAACCTAATTTAATCATATTAACCGAATAATTGTTAAATTAATCATGTTTATTCACATGTTTCGATCCAAATCATGTTATATCTCATAATTGTGATATGTTTATGTTTTACTTGGTATTTGTTCATGTTGTATGATCATGTATCACTAAATTGTTGTTTATTTTGATTGAATTGACTGCGTTTCTTGAGTTGTATGTTAGATTGGTTGCCGTAGGATCTTACGGTCGAAGAACAGAGAAAATCGGAGGTTCAAATGATCAGATTCAGATGAAACTTGGCGGAAGCTCTCTGGAAGACGAGAGATTGGAGTACAAAAACTTCCATGTCTAAATAGGTTAAGAGCATGGGTCGGCACCGACCCATGATAGGTCGGCAAGTGTCCATGAGGGATGGTTGGGCGGTAGTGATTTTTGGAGCATGGCTTTGTGCTGATGAGTTGAGGCTACTAGTGAATTTTTTTACATTCAAAGTTGATTTGAGATGGGCTGAAGGAAGATTGCTCGAGATATGGATAGATTGGTAGAAGCTTCGATACGAACATCGAAACGATTAGAGAATGGACCGGTAAGAGGTGCTCGAGGAGAAGATGGACCAGGGCCAGACACTTAGCGAAAATTCGCTAAGTGTATGGGTCGGCACCGACCCATGGGGAGGGTCGAGTGATGGTGAGTTTTGGAGAGCTTGGTTGTTTTGGCTTCCTGAAGTTGCTGGTGAAGTTTAGATTGAAATTGACTTTGGATGATTGATATGCAACTCAAAGATGGATTGTGCTTCGATTGTGAACTCACGTCGGGGTGGTCGGAGCCAGATTGATTTGACACTGGTCGTGATTCAATATATGATCCAGTACGATGATGGATTGACAAGATGGGAGTCAATCATGGATGATAATGGAATGATTTGAGAAATGAATTGAGTCACCGGGATGAAAGGTTTGACAGATTTGATGTGCCAAGAATCGTCGATAATCGAAGTGTTCAAGCAGACTCAAAGCAGGGGTATTGTGGGGGGCCCATTAGGATCAGTTTCAAGAGATCGTATACCCTGGGCAGTCATGATGGGCCTAGTTGCCGAGAATGGAAAAGACAAACATACGAGTCACGATGGCGTATGGTAGTTTGGCTAGAACCGGATTTCTCTATTAGTCCTTTTGACTGTTGAAAGCAAGTTCGATTATCGATGGATTCAAGGCTGTAGATGGTGATAACTATAATATTGGATGCTATGGATGTTATGATTGATTTTGTTTATGTTCTTCTCTGATTTCTCTAGGTAGGCTATCACCGTAGGACGTCAATGAGAAGCGGGATTGGGGTTGTCCTTTCCTATTCCATAATAACGTGTGATGGATGGTTTTTGTATGTTAACTTGCTGGTTGTTGGGCTGATCAGATGGTTGATCGTCCTTTACTCGTATTATCATGCGTAACTAGCTATTTTATCGCTTACTAAGGCTATTGTCTGACTGAAGGTTTTATGTTTCCCTTTTATTACCTTGGGTTGTTCATCAATGTTGTTGATGAGCAGACTGAGTAGCAGGTAGCAGGTTTGGTGTTGTTGATGCTGTGCGACAGCGAGCAGGAGGCTGACGTATTATTACTATCAATCTATTTATTATTGTATTTTCTAATTCCGTTGTATGTTGATATTATTGATACTTTGAGGGATGTAGTGAGGCATATTGTATTTAGATATTCATGTACTGAGATGTATTATACTTAAGATTTTATGGTTTTATGGAGATTTGATTTTCTATTTAGCTATGCTTCACTACTATATCCTATTGTATATTTTATTATTATATATTATCCATGCACTGTGAGTTATATGACAGGTTCACTTCGACTTATCTTGCCCTGATGATCGTCCCGTATCGTCCTAGCACATCATACTTCGCACCTTTTTCCTTAGTTCGGTGCAGGTGGTACTCGTCAAATTTGGTATCAGAACCAGGTAAATCGATTTTACCCAAAGTTTGCAAATGTAAACGTGTATGAGAAACGTATTTGTAATTTTATTTGGATGATTACTATATTATATACATATATAGTATAGTATAGTATAGTAGGTTAGTAAGTTCTTGAACACCAATGCGACTTTCTTTAATGTGAATTGACTCTCGTTTCAGATTAAGAATGAGTCGACGAACTTCGAGACATGTTGCTAGGGATGAGCCTGCGACTGAAGGGGTAGGCAACGGTAGCCAGTCAGGAGCTGCAGCTGCTACGCCCGATTATCCTGCTACGTTTGAGGCCATGATGGCAGTGATCATGAGAAGGATTCCCACTTCAAGAGTGGCAGTAGATGGTGGTGTTCCTGTGCAAGCACCTAGGGTCATGGATTTCGCTAAGTTGTGTAAGGACTACACTTCTTTGGATGGAAAGCCGTTTGTTGGGACAGAACCGGCTATCGAGATTCAGAATTGATTGGATTCCTATATTTGGATTTTCAAAGATTTGGGAATTAATGATGCGACTAAGAGAAAGCTTGCATCGAGGTAGTTGCAAGGTCGAGCAATGGATTGGTGAAATTCTATTACCTTAGAGATACCAGAGAACCAGATTACTTGGGATTTGTTTAGAACTAAGTTTGAAGAGAAGTTCATTTCTACGGTCTAGAAATCGATGTTGTTTAAGAAGTTTGTTGAGCTTAAGCAATGTCTGATATGTGACTGTGTTTGAAGCTTTATCTAAGTATGTTTGTTCGTATATTGAGACTCCTTACCAAAAGAACGAGAAATTTATTTTAGGTTTAGATGAGAATATTGGAAAACAACTGATCGACTATATTGATGACGCTTTTGAGAACATAGTTGAAAAGGCTTTGAGAAAGGAAAGCTTGTTTCCTCAAAAGGTTGAGGCTGTTGTTGAGAATAAAAAGGAGGAAACGAAATCACAGCAAGGTGGTAATAATAAGAAGTGGAACGGTAAGAGAAACCAACAACAGCAAGGAAATACTGCCCAGAAAAAGACAAAGGACGAGATTACCTATTATAATTAAAGCAGAAGGGTCATCTTTCCAAGGATTGTAAGAATGCTAAGGTGGAAAATAAATGCTTTAACTATGATAAGCTGTGGCGTATGAAGAAGAATTATCCAGAACTACCAAAGGATAAGCAGGTTGTGAGAGCGTATGCTTTGGATGTTGTGTCATCTTCCTAGAGGGGTCCAACTATGGAGGAGAAGGGGAAGAATGTTGTTGTGCAAGGTACACTTTCTATTAGAGATGTTTTTGTTCGGGTTTTGTTTGACATTGGAGAATCGCATTCTTTTATTTGTAATGAGCTTGTTTGCAAGTTAAGTTTAGAACCTTAGATTGTTGATAGACCATTAGTCGTGACTAATCCAGTAGGAGGTTCGTTTAGCCTTTGTAAGCTTTGTCGTGGTCTGGTTTTATCGAGTGATGGTTGCTCTTTTTTGTTTGATTGTTTTGTTTTGAATCTCGCTAGTTTTGGGATTATTTTGGGTATGGATGGCTTAAGAAGTCTGAGGCTATTGTGGATTGCAGAAGGCTCGAGGTAATGATCATGAATGTGGAAGGGCGAATGATATTGATACGTTGTTTATCATAGGATGGAGTTCTAGTTAGCTTTTTGTATTCGCTTGTGATTCCACGGGATGAATTGTCATCTGAGCCAATCGTATGAGAGTTTTATGATGTGTTTGATAAGGTAAGAGGTTTGCCGCCACATTGAGAGATCTAGTTCCGGATTGATTTAATGGATGGAGCCAGACCTATTGTTATGCCTCTTAGGCAAATGTCACCTAAGGAACAGCTAGAGTTAGAGGTGCAAGTGAATGATCTTTTGAGTAAGGGATTCATTCAGAGAAGTGTTTCTGAATGGGGTGCACAGGTTGTGTTTACAACCAAGGCTGATGGCTCGTTGCGATTATGTATGGATTATCGTGAGCTGAATAAGGTGACTAAGAAGAAAAAGTATCCATTACCGAGAATTGATAACTTGTTTGATCAGCTTCACGAAGCAAAGGTGTTTTTCCCAATGTATTTAGCAATGGGATTTCACCAGTTGAGATTGCCTAGGGATAGTGTGCCGAAGACTGCTTTTAGGACACCGTCCGGATTTTATGAGTGGCTAGTGATGCCATTGGATTAACTAACGCGCCAGCATATTTTGTGGATCTTATGAATCAAGTCTTCAGAGACCAGTTAAACAAGTTTGTACTTGTATTCGTGGATGATATATTGGTTTATTCTTGGACTGAGGAGGAACATAAGACACAATTTAGAATTGTTTTGGAAATATTGCGAAAACATCAGTTGAGAGCTATGTTTTCGAAGTGTCGCTTCTGCAAGGAAGAAGTAAGATTTTTAGGTCATGTCGTATCAGGACAAGGAATAGCAGTGGATCCCACTAAGGTAGCAGCAATAACAAGATTGGGATCGACCCAAGAATGCAACGGATGTAAGAAGTATCCTTGGTCTAGCCGGATACTAGCGACCATTCATCAAGGATTTTTCTAAGATAACTACATTATCCGGATTAACGAAAAAGAATCAAGTATTCAGTGGCATTCGAAGTGTGAGCAAGCCTTTGGAATTTGAAAGAGAGATTGACGAGTGCTCCTGTTTTGACTATTCCGAGTGGAAATGAGGAGAAGATAGTATATAACGATGCATGTGGCACCAGACTTGGAGCAGTGCTTATGCAAAAAGATAAAGTTATGGCCTATGCGAGTCGATAACTGAAGCCGTAGGAAAGGAATTACCCGACTCACGATTTGGAGTTAGCAGCAATAACGTTTACTATGAAGATTTGGAGGAATTATTTACTAGGAGTTAGGTTCGAGCTATTTACGGATCATAAGTTGTTGAAGTATCTTTTCTCTCAGAAGGATTTGAATCTTTGGCAGCAGTGGTGGTTAGAGTTTTTGGCATCATATGACTTCGGTATAGCCTATACTCCGGGGAAAGGTAACACAGTAGCCGATGCGTTAAGTAGAAAACACGCGAGTTTGGGAGTCATGTTTTTCAGAATGGAAAGATCTCGAGTATTTGGCCGGATTTAATTTTAGACCCCACTGTGAGTTAGAACCCGAGATGTTAACAAGCTTTCAACTATACCGACTCTTATTGAAAGGATTAGCGAAAGCCATAAATGAGACGACAAGATATCGGAAATCATTCAAGGGTTAAAGATGAGAGTAGAACATGAGAAATTTAAGGATTATGAGTTCGATCGAGTTGGTTGACTTCATAAGAATGGACGATTGGTTGTTCCTAATTTGGATGGGTTAAGAGATGAAGTTTTAAGGGAGTGTCATTACTCTAGATTAACGATTCATCCTAGTGGTAATAAGATGTATCGACATATGAAACGAGTTTATTACTGGGAAGGTATGAATAGGGATGTCGGGAAATTCATCTCGAAATGCATGAATTGCCAGTTGGTTAAAGCCGAGCAGAAGAAACTAAGCGGACTATTACAACCATTTGAAGTTCCTATATGGAAATGAGAGCTAGTGTCAATGGATTTTATTGATGGACTACCTAGGACAAGGACAGGGAATGACAGTATTTGAGTTGTCGTGGATCGTTTAACCAAAAGTGCAAGGTTTATTCCGGCCAGATTGACTAGGACTGCTTCGAAGTTAGCTGAGTTATATCTTAAGTGGATAGTTCGATTCCATGGAGTCCCGAAGAGTATTGTTCGCGATCGAGATCCATTATTCACCAGTGAATTTTGGAAAAGTTTGCAAGAAACATTGGGAATCAAGCTATATTTGAGCACAACTTATCATCCTCACACAGATGGTCAGATTGAGAGGGTTAATCAAGTATTGGAAGATCTTCTTAGGGCTTGTGTATTAGACTTTGGAGGATCGTGGGAAGATTATCTGCATTTAGTCAAGTTTGCTTACAATAACAACTACTTGCCGAGTATTGGAATGGTACTATATGAGGCGTTGTACGGTCCACCGTGCAATTCCCCATCTTGTTGGTTAGAGACTGGTGAGAAGTTGGTACTTGGTTGAATATGATAAGAGAGACAACGGATAATATTGTGATCCTTCGGCAACGAATGAAGGCAGCCCAAGATTGTCAGAAAAGTTATGCAGATAAGAAGCGAAAGGATTTAGATTTTTCAGTTGGAGATTTGGTATTCGTTAAGATTTCGCGTTTACAGAATATGGTTCGTTTTGTGAAGAAAGGAAAGTTAGGGCCTAAATTTGTTGGGCTGTTCCTGATTATCGAGCATATTGGGAAGCTCTCTTATAAGTTGGACCTACCTGAGAAGTTGGCAAGTGTGCATAACGTGTTTCATGTATCGTTTCTATAGAAGTTCGTGCATGACTCGAATGTCGTGGTATCTCCAGATCAGCTTAAAGATTTTGAAGTCGAGCCCGAAGTTTCTAGACCTCGTAAGCCGCTTTACATCATAGGGAATGACAAGAAACAACGTAGGAGGAAGGTTGTGAAGCTAGTCAAGGTACAATGGAGCGAGGATGATAATGATTGTACGTGGAAAATGGAAGAGAGTATGAAGTCGACCCATCCAGAACTCTTTGAGTGGTATGTCCCAGATACCGTATCTTACTTATACCAATGTGTCATGCACTGTTAGAATTTCCGCATGCTAGGATATGATTTTGGATGCATGGTCTGTTGAATGCTAGATTGCATGGTAGATTGGCTGCTCGTGGATGGTAGGCATGCATGATACCTTGTTTCCTCATGTTTGCTTGGGATTTCGGTAGCGAAATTCCTAAAGAGGGATAATGTTACGACCCGTATTTTATGTATCGACCGATCACAAATTAATTATATTTTATTACTTAGTGGTCGGATCATTCTCAGGTTTTGATATGTTGTTCATGGGGATGTGAGACATGTCCATGATTTTTACCAAACCTAATTATGACCATTTTGCCCTTTCTTTATTGTTTGGGCTATAACTTTTGATAGGAATCGAATCAGGTGCTGAGACTGATTTCACTGGATCAGAATGATGGTTTATGATTTCGTAGAGTGGTCTCATGAAGGATTTGGTTTAGCGGTTTGGGAGGAATCGCTGTTTTAAGTTTCAGCGTATGTTAGGCAGTCTGTTAAGTAGCTAGTGGGCTGAAGAACCAAGCCCAGTAGACCTATGACCAGCAGGTATAAATAGGGGTGTTTGAGGGGGAGAACTAGGGTTACTCTCTTCATTCTAAGTTTTAGGTTGGGCATATGTGATCCTCCAGTTCAAAATAAAACCATATCTCTTCATCTTCTTCATTCATATTCATAGTAGATTGCATCTAGAGGATGGATCAACAACAAAGAGGATTAGATTACGTCGAATTCAAGGGGTTTCATTGCTATCCAGATCTGAATTCATCAAGTTTGCATCAGATCTAGTAATTGGTGAGTGATAGATATCTCTCACACGGAAACTACGGATTGTATGGGTAAATTAGGATCATATTCATATGTATCATGTTAAAATCACCTTAGATCTAATCATATATGTTTAATTCAGATTTAGAAACCCTAGAAAACCTAATTTGATCATATCAACCGGATAATTGTTAGATTAATCATGTTTATTCACATGTTTAGATCTAAATCATGCTAGATCTCATAATTGTGATATGTTTATGTTTTAATTGGAATTTGTTCATGTTGTATGATCATGTATTGCTGAATTGCTATTTGTTTTGATAGAATTGATTGCGTGGCTTGAATTGTATGTTAGATTGGTTGTCGTAGATCTTAGGGTCGAAGAACAGAGCATATCTTAGGTTAAGATAATCAGATTCAGACAAAATTTGGCGGAGGTGCTCTAGAAGACGAGAGATTGGAGTACAAAAATTTTCATGCCCATATAGGTTAAGTGCATGGGTTGGCACCGACCTATGATAGGTCGGCAGATGCCCATGAATGATTGTTGGGCGATAGTGACTTTTGGAGCATGGCTTTGTCATGATGATTCGAGGTACTAGTGAATTTATGTGACATTCAGAGTTGACTTGAGATAGGTCAAAGGCAGATTGCTCGAGATATGGATGGATCGGTAGAACCTTCCATACGAACATCGAAACGATTGGAGAATGAAATGGTAAGAGGTGCTCGAGGAGAAGAAGGACCAAAGCCAAACACTTAACGAAAATTCACTAAGTGTACAGATCGGCACTGACCCCGATAGGTAGGCACCGACCCATGGGGGAGGTTCGAGTGATGGTGAATTTTGAGAAGCTTGGTTGTTTTGGCTTCCTGAGGTTGCTGGTGAAGTTTGGATTGAAATTGACTTCAGATGATTGATATGCAACTCCAAGATGGATGGTGCTTCGATTGTGAACTCACATTGGAGTGGTCGGAGCCGAATCAACGTGACACTGGTCATGATTCGATATACGATCCAGTACGATGATGGATTGACAAGATGGGAGTCAATCATGGATGATAATGGAATGATTCGAGAAATGAATTGAGTCGACGAGATGAAAGGCTTGATAGATTTGATGCGCCAAGGAATCATCGGTAATCGAAGTGTTTAGCAAACTCAAAGCAGGGGTATTTTGGGGACGCTCTTTAGGATCAGATTTGAGAGATCATATACCCTGGGCAGTCATGATGGGCCTAGTTGTCGAGAATGGAAAAGACAAACATACGAGTCATGATAGCGTATGTTAATTTGGCTAGAACCGGGGTCTCTCTACTAGCCCTTTTGATCGTTGAAAGAAAGTTCGATTATCGATGGATTCAAGGCTGTAGACTGTGATAGCTAGGATATTGGATGTTATCGATGTTAAGGTTGATTTTATGTGTTTTCTTCTCTAATTTCTCTGGGTAGGCTATCACCATAGGACGTCAAGGAGAAATGGGATTGGGGTTATCCTTTCCTATTCCATAATAGTGTGTGGTGGATGGTTTTCGCATGTTAACTTATTAGTTGTTAGGCTTATCAAATGGTTGATCTGCCTCTACTCACATTATCCTGTGTAACTATTGTTAGCTATTTTATCGCTCACTAAGACTGTTGTCTGACTTAAGGTTTTATATTTTTTCTCTTATTACCTTGGGATATTCATTAATGTTGTTGATGAACAGACTAGGTAGCAGGTTTGGTGTCGTTTATGCTATGCGGCGGTAAGCAAGAGGTTGGCGTATTATTTCTATCTATCTATTTAGTATATTATTTTCTTATTCCGTTGTATGTTGATGTTATTGAGACTCTAAGGGATGTAGTGAGGCATATTGTATTTAGAGATTCATGTACTGAGATGTATTGTACTTAAGATTCTTTGGTTTTATGGAGATTCGATTTTCTGTTTAGCTATGCTTCACTACTATATCATGTTATATATTTTATTATTATATATTATCCATGCGATGTGAGTTATACGAAAGGTTCACTTCGAATTATCTTACCCTGATGATCGCCCCGTGTCAACCTAGCACGTCGTACATCGCACCTTTTTACTTAATTCGGTGTAGGAGGTATGGGGTGGTCGTCACATATGTTATAGTTCTCGGGTCGACTAGGACAAGTGTATCCATCCCGGGACTATAGAAATGGGGAAGATGCTTTCTTCTTATGTGAAAAGTCCCGACCTGGCTAGTTATGGACAAGTGGCAGCTAATCCAGAGTTCTAGAGGTAGAAGAGACAGTCAAATCTGAGCTAGAATGAGTCTTTAGAAAGATATTCATGTGCTGGAGCGGGCCTGACCCGACATAGTTATACCTGGGAATTGTTCGACCCGTGGATTGTGATTCCTGTACTGAGCTTCTCCTGTGTTCCCAATTCGGATCGAAACGCCTGCCTGGTCGGCCAGAGGCCTTCATCGAGCCGTGACTCGTCCTCACCAAAAGGATTTCTGGGCCGACCCGATACCTTAGTCAAACCAAGCTAGTGATGTCCACCTTAGTGCTTAACCATCAAGTGGTGGGATCCACATCAAGTTGAAGTTTCACTGACCCGGGATCTATTCGATACGAAACTATGGCTTTTCGGTGATGGCTTAACTTGACTCCGATATGTCTGAAACTTTGACGGGCTTGCCAAAAGGCAAGTCAAAACTTTAGCCCCCAAAGTACGTCGCTTCGAAGATATGATGTGCTTTGAATCTGTTGAAATGCTATTCCATGGAATTTCATCTACTCTCTGAATAGTGGTAACGAACAGTCACGTCCGCTTGAAGATCCATTGTACTCGGATTATCTTGTCTACACGAATAGTTTGTTATTCGTTGTGTCGAATCGTTGGCTCCCGAATGTGACGTCACACACACAGGTCGTTGCCAAGCGATGTCGTCGTCCTGTGCAAGTTGGGCGCGTGGTCAAATCAGACCAGGCAATTACATACAAGTCAGTACGAGCCACTATTCGAATCATATATGAATTGAAGTTGATAAAGGTCATTGAAACCTCAATACCGTAAAGAAACCAATTCAAATTTACTCCCTCGGGTCGATGATCAAAGCAAAGTCTGGTTCGACAACTCCGGGTCGACCCATCTCAGGTTGACATTGCTGACCCAGGCTATTCTTGTCTAAGAGCTATCATTTCAAGTAGAACATGAAGAGTCTCTCTTAATTTTACTATATAAGGCTGGCCCACGCCCTATTGTTTTGCTTTTACCTTTTACAGCGATTCGAGCCAATCCTATCCCTAAATCGGGAAAATCAATCAAACCCTAACACGTTTACAATTCTAACCCTTAATTCTTCGAACTCGATTCAATCTAGAAAGGTTTTTGAACTGCTTCATGGTTTTTATCCATAAATATCAATATGATTGGGTCTTAATCCTATATTCTTGAGTTTATCGCGGTCGAGAGTGGTGTATGATCCACCATTGGAGGAGGTGGTATCGTCGCTTCGGTTTAGATTTTAAGGTAGCAACGCGGGGTGACGCGAGGCATTGGAAGAGACGATCCAAGTGGGAAAGTGATGGGGTTGAATCTTCGATTTAGAGAAGACAATAGGTGTGGCTCGAAGCTTTTGGAATATTCCAGAGAGGTTCACAAGGTTAGTGGAGAGGAGATAGCGAAGTCGATGGTGGGGCAGTGGCTTCGGTTCGGTGATGTCGAGCTGGAGAAGTGGTAGGGATGAAGGAAGATGGGAGAGAACAACTCCAGGTGTTGGTTTGAGAAAGGATGTGGAGTTTGGGTCGAATGGACAGCAACTCGACCCACGGGTTGTCGAAGCGGGCGTCTGGAATGGGATGGCAGTTCATAGAGGAGATCCAGGTCGAATGGGTGTAGCTCGAGCAGAGGATTTCCCACCCGATATCTTCAACCCTGGCATTTTGACCCGAGATGGAATTGCCGAGGCATAGACTGGTGAGGCTCGGGTCAAATAAGGTGAAGTTTGAATCGGATAACATTCACTTGAGTGATTGCTTGAGCGGGGGGTGATCAACCCCAGAATGGTCGATCCAACCCTTTGCACTGGAAAATCATGCATCCAATTGACTTGACAATCTCAACGACTTTGTGTACCCCCATCAACCACTTAACAAATCAAATGACAACAATACCTTGGACAGTTAGGATTGCGACTTAGACTGAACATATGAACTTTGACTTTTCATATCCTGAACCATCTAGACTTGAACATATTTGCCCTTAATGTATCCTAAATTATCTTTGTACAGTCCCACTACATGCACTTTCACTAGTACACACACTGGGGGTGATGATTTTAATTTTCTAATCAGTTATCTTTCTTGAATAGCACATCTAAGATGATTAGCAAGTATCCAATTCGTTACTCTGAGGTGGAAAAGAATAAAGCGGTTGAAGAAGATCCAAAGGAACATTCAAGTTTTGAAACTAAACCTGAAAATGATGACGTAGGATATGTCATTAGCTAGCATGCCGGAGAGGCTGAGAACTCTGAAGGAGAGGAGGAGGTACAGGAAGAAGAGAGATAAGTAGCCCCTGAAGCTCCTGCTGAAGATGTAGTCTTGGAAACTCCTAAGGACTCCTGGCCCTGTACCATGGATAAAGGAAAACTGAAGAGATTAAGTGCCAAGCAAAAAATCCTCTGCGGAAAGACTCGGATTCCCAAAGAAAAGGAATTTCCTTACAACCAGACTGAGGGCTTCATGGCAATGAGTTGACTAATGTGTATGATCGGGATTATTCCTCCTTTCCACCCTTTCATTGTCGAGCTTTTTAGACGCATGAAATTGGTGCCGATGCAGCTTCTTGCCATCGCGCATGCCAACTAAATTTCATTGTATGTCTTGTAAATGGAGCATCGACATAAAGCTCCAACTTTTGATGATGTGAGCTTCTTTTTCAACTTTTAGCATAGGGAGGTCCCAACTCCTTCATTTCTCTTTTTTTAGGCTGCTCGTGGAAGAAAAATTATTGAGGATGTGTCGAGCAAGCTAGGAGACATTAGGACCAAATGGTTCTACATGGAAGATGGCTTAAATACAGTAAGTGTCGAATCCCAACTTACTATTATATTTGTTGCTCAGAGAAGTCTCTTATATATGTTACTCCTTATAGGTTGAAATCCGGCTAAACCCATCGGCCAACTGTACCACGAGCGTCTTTCTACTTTGTTAAGCGCCTCCAAAAAGGATCAAAGTGTTAAGAGATGCCTTACAAATGGACTTCTACGTCGTTACCACCTTATTGTTGCAAACTAGACTCTAGGAGCTGGGGAGGTCAAGCCCCACCAATCGTCATACCGCCAACGATCGTGCCCCCAATTGGGGAGCCTTAGGTCACAACCGTCAACGTGCCCCCAGTGGGAGGGCTGGCAACTCTACCCTCAGTCAAAGGGTTTGCAGTCACCGCAACCCAATATCCAGCCAACATTAAGAAGGTCGCTAAAAGAAGAAGAATTGTTAAGGAGGTGGATCTTCTTCGGTATAGTTGGGATCCCGCGAAAGGCGAGAAGAAGTCTCCTCCCAAAAAGGTGGTTGAGAAAAGTCAAAAAGTCCTCAACCAACGGGCATGGCTCAGAAAAAAAACCTACCATCTAAGGCAGTCAAGAAGAGGAAGGGGAGTCACCATATTGGGGCCTGGAAGATTTGGATCGCCCGGATACTATACTTTCTTCTCAGAATCTGGATTCAGCTTCCTTCTTCCCAAAGTCTGAGGACGACACAACTCCTATAAAAGCTAAGGAGACAATGACGACAAGCCGAACTCCAGGCTTTGGTCTGTCTGGGGGGAGCACATTAGGATATACACAAGCACTACATGTCACAGCACTTTTTCTATTTTTCATATGCCAAGTTCTAACTCAAGCACTTTTTTGGTCTGCATAGAGGTGGTTCTGTTGGTCTGACTTTCTCCCAAGAAAAACGAGATCAGGAATATGACAAAAGGTGCACTCGTGAGAGAGAGCGTAAACGGGAGAGGCATGAGAAGGAGAATCAAGAGAAGAAAGAAAAGGAGAAGAAAGAGAAAGAGAGGGAGCGAGCCTAAGAGAAAGGGAAAGAACATGAAAGAGAAAGACGTCACTCCGCCTCCCGCTCTCATGAAAAGTATTCCCGGGGTGATGGGAACACCACTAGTGAATAATTCAGACTAAGACCTCTCACCACAAACTCCCTGTTGATCACCCTCAACAGTCGTAGTCAATTTCTTCTCGAGGCCGAGAACCTCCTGTCCCTGCCAAGCATACAGACAAAAGTCCCCAAATGTCAATCTTATTTGCATAGGTGAAAACCCTCGCAGAAAGGGTCAAAGAACTAGAGCAGGCATTTCCCAAATATCACTTCTCTCGTATAAAATTTGTCCCTAACTTGCAATCGGTTCCATAATCTTTTGGCACTCGAGTTAGGTCAGATATCAAATCTGCTTTGACTCGGTATAATTATATTTCCATATAATTAAGATGAATATCTGAAATCATCAGGAGTCTATAGGTCAAGATAAAGGTTATAAAGCTAGAATGGAGCTTCGAGAAAATCACTCTTGAGCACATGAAGAAAGAGTTAGCTGAGCACGAAATTGAACTAGCCACCGTCAAGGGGAAATATAATAAAACAAAAGAAGAGCTTAACGGTCTTTGTAATCGATTTGAATCCGAGCTCATCCATTATTCGTTCCTAACCAAGTCTGCTCAGGATGATGTGAAGCTGGTGGGTCAACAATGTGAGTCCCTCATTGTCGAGAATGAGTCCTTGAGGAAGAATAAAGGATTGATAGAACAAGAGATCGCCGATGTCAAGGCGAAGTTGACCGCTTTCGAAGAAACTCGAAAGAAGGCAGAGGAGAATGCTCATGCTGCTTTGAAAACGCTTTTAACTCTCGACTTCAGCATGAGACGGAGATTCAAGGGCTTGGGGAGAATCATGCGGCAGAGATAGAAAAGACGTGCCATGACGTTGGTGGCAATATACTCATGTTTTATGCTCGAGTTCGCCGCAACTGAGACATATCGTAGGTCCTTGACTATCGATAAACACTGGCCGACACCTGGGAGGTGTTTATGGATTAGGAGAGAAGAGTTGCTGCCAAGGGCATGGTAAATAAAGAGGGACCAATAACCCAGTTTCTGAGAGGCAACGAACCAGAGGTCTTGGCAGAGGGAAGATGGCTATTGAAAGAGGAGGAGGATACCGACTGGTACAGGCATAAAGGGAAAATAATCATGGAAGGGGAACCCGACACTGGTAAAGGTAATGCATCCCCTATACAATCCACCATTTAACCTACTACCACTGCAAATCCTTCTACAAACGAAGCAATCATTACGCCTCCTCCATCCCAATCATTAGGAACGGTGGAAGGGTACAACCCAGACGAGAAAAGTCTAGTCCCAAGAAATCCTCTCACTCCTATCTAAGAAGTTGAGACTCCCGTTACTCCTAAGGCCACCTCAGTCAAGGATACATCTCTTATTTCTCCCCAAATTCAAAATATGATTGTATCTCGTCGCCTAGCAGCTGGGCCTCCAGTTGGAAGACATGTTATTCCACCAGGGCTAGTCATTTCTCTTCCTGGTTTAGGTACACCTACTTAGAAGAAAACTTCTGAAGCTGAGATGAAAGTAACTGAAGAGAAGCAAGTGCCCCTCGTCAGAGACTTTGGCAAAGTTAAAAAAATGATATATGCCTTGAAGGGGCTAGAAAACAAGGGTTCACAACCAAAAGAAGAGGATGTGGTGTATACTGGGGAGTCTGGCAAGATGGGATCTTTGACCCTTGCAGAGATGAAAACGAGATATTAGGGTAAGCTTCTCCTCCTTAAATTTACTCAAGCTCTAGGCCATTTTTGGTCAACCACTTCAAGTCGTTTCTCCCTCTATCACATACCCATCAACCAAGGAAACTCCTCCTACTACCTCAGCCAAACGGAGCAAGAAGAAACATGACGTGTCTGCTTCCTTGGTTGAAGATGATCCTACCAATAAGTCCAAGAAGAAACACAACCTCACTGTAGAGGCTTGGCCGAGCTGACTGAGTAGAGAATGAAGAAGAATAAGACCGGCGATGAGTCGTCGGAAGCTTAGTTGCATTATTGTTGTTTTTAAGCCCTTTGTATTTTGTTGCAAGTGCGGCCCTCGCGTTTTTGCTTGTAAATTTGTACAAACACAACACTTTTAAAAATGAAGCACTGTTTCCTTTTATAAAAACAATTTTATTTGTCTGCAAGTTTATATATTGCTTTCCATTCAGTGTACTCGCAACTTAAATATTACTAATTCAAGTAATAAGTAGTACATCGACATTTGGAGGTATAGTGTATATGCTTCCAATTAAATTTGAATCACGAGTCACGTCTGAATTGTGTTCGAAGTTAATTTATGATTTTATACCCTTGCCCCCAGCGTTGGTGGGTATTTGAGTAAGTCAATTTGGATGTCCGTCCCTTAAGCGTTTATATTCCTTATCCTATTTAAGGATATCGGAGTTATTATAGACGTTGTGGTTCGTCTTTTATACTCTCCCATAGTCAGTTTGGGTTAGAGTTATAGGTCAAGTGGCCTTGCGTTGAGGCATGCGAGTCATTTTATACTCTCTCCTTAGTCATCAAGAGTTAGAGTTAGGGGTCAAGTGGTCGTTAGTTTTGGTGCATCTATCACACGCGTCCTTAGTTTTTACTCCATTTCAAGCTCTGAGGAACGGAGTTAGTCGGACAAGCGGTTGGGTCACACTTGCCCAGGCATCGTCCCATTGCCTCAACGTCAAGGGAAAAGGTCGCCATCAGGATGGTCGAATCATATCCATATAGTTTATACACATCCCATCGAAATGTGGGAAAGAGGTAAAGATGTTGTTTAAGCATCATTTCATCACTTTGTTTCATAAATGTTGATTTCCTTATCGAGCTCGAATTTAGTCAACCCAAGTCAGACTAGTCGCGAAGTTGAGTTAGTTCATCAAAACGTGAGTCGATGAACGTTCGAATCACAACACGTAGTCAAAGTAATAGACACCGTAAAGAAGCATGGAAAAGGGCTTTTATTTATGAACAATATTAAGTGGCGAGACACGCCTTATTACAATGCTGAGAATAAATGAAACAAATAGAATACAAGCCTAAGAAAGATAACACCGCAGATGTTCATCATCCCATGCTCTTGGGAATGGATCGCCATCAATAGTTGTTAGCCTGAAGGTTCCAATTTCAAGCCTCTATTGGATGACATGAGGTCATTCCCACTTCAGGCCAATGTGAACTGGGGTCGAGAAGACTCGTTTCAAAACAAGGTCACCAAAGTCGAAGGTTTTGAGTCGAACCTTCTTATTATAGTATCGGGCGACTCGTTGCTTGTGTGCTACCATGTGTAAGTTAGATTCTTCTCTCTTCTCGTCAATCATGTTCAGCGATTCTAAGAGAAACGCTATGTTAGTCAGTGAGTCATAATATGTCGTCCTGTGAGAGGGACTTAGAGCTCTATTGGGATGACTGCTTCAGAGCCGTAGGACATGGCGAATGTAGTGGGTCCAGTCGCAAACTTATGGGTTGTACGATATGCCTAAAGAGCTAAATGTAGTTCATCGACCCATTTGCCTTTGCCCGCTCCAATCGTTTCTTTAGGATGGACTTGATGATTTTGTTAACATCCTCGACTTGTCTATTTGATTGCAGGTGTGCAACTGCAGTATACTTCTCGATATGGTATCGTTGGTAGAAATCTCTAAATTATGAGCTGTCAAATTGGGTCCTATTATCAGTTATAATGGCCCTAGTAAGTCCAAATCGGCATATGATATTTCTAAAGATAAAGTTGATTACCCGCTTTGTAGTGATTTTGGTCAATGGTTCGGCTTTAACCCATTTCGTAAAGTAACCCACAGCCACGATCACATATTTTGCTCCGCCTTTAGATATTGGAAAGCATCCAATGATGCCCACTCCCCATACAATGAATGGCCAAGGACTAACCATCTGGGTGAGTTAAGTTGGTGGTGCTATTGGAATTTGGGAAAACCTTTGACACTTGTCGCAACGTTTGGAATAATTTTGAATTTGGGTGAGTTGAGTTGATTTGGTGGTCATTCATGACTCCTTCTCAGGCTCGGCTTCCAAGGATTGATCATTTTCCATTTGGTCTATGCTTGGAATGTCTAATGTTTTAATCGAGATCATTCTACTTCATCTTGGGCTTCGGAACTAGCCAGTTTGGCCATTCTGTCAACCTTTTGATTCTCTTCCCTTGGAATATATGAGATGCTATGATAGTTAAAATCGTTCAATAACTCTTCCACCCATTTGAGATAGACGGAAAATCGTGCCCCCTTAGTTTGATACTCCTTCTGAATTTAAAATATAATAAATTGTGAATAGTAGAATATGTCCAATGCCACTACCCCCAACTCCTTCGCGAGCTTCAGCCCGACATTCCGGGCTTCATACTCGGAATCATTGTTGGTAGCGGGAAAGTCTAACCTTAGGACGTTATAAATTGATAGTCCCTTAGAAGTTAGTAAAACAACTCCAGGACCAGAGCGACAATCATCACAAGCTCCGTCCGTGTGTAACTTCCATGTGATCTATTCTTGATTTGACATTAGGAAGATTGACGTCGTCCTGTGGAATGTCATCCTCGGGAGTTGTAAAATCGACTATAAAGTATGTCAATGCTTGTCCTCAGATAGACTTCCGTGGAAGAAAAGCGAGGTCGTCTCAGCTCAATGTTCCATTTGAGCAACCTCCCAGAAGCCTTAAGTCACTGAAGGACCTGTCATAGTGGCCGGTCAGTGTACACTTTGATAGGGTGATCTTGAAAGTAGTGACGGAGCTTTCTCGAGGCGATCAGTAAATTGTAAGCCAGTTTCTCGATTTTTGGATAGTTGTGTTTTTCCCCCGTCAACTTCTTGCTTACATAATATGCCGGTCGATGCACCCGATCTTCTTCGTGAACAAAAGATGAACTAATAGCATGTAAGGACACTGCCAGGTACACGAACAAGTCCTCATGGTTGACTAGCTTAGACAGTATATATGGCCTTTCCAAATGATCAAGAAGATTCTGAAAAGCTTCGACACATTCAGGCTTCTAAGCGAAGTTCTGCTTCCCTCACTTTATCAAGTCAAAGAAGGTAATGCGTTTTTTTTGTGGCTCTAGAAATAAATCAGCCCAAATCTGCCCAAATCTGCAACCTTTCCTGCCAAGCTTTGCACACGTTTGATCTTCTGAGGCTCCTGAATACCCTTGATTGCTTTGTTATATTTGGGGTAAATTTCAATCCCTTAAGAGCTAACGATGAAGCCCAAAAATTTTCCTAATGCGACGTCAAAAGAGCATTTCAAAAGGTTGAGCTTCATTCCATATTTACGGAGAACAACAAACATCTCTGCGAAATCCCGGACATGATCGGTTGATTGCTTTGACTTCACTAGCATGTCATCTACATATACCTCCATCGTCTTCCCGATTTGATTATGGAGCATGCGGTTGACCAAGCGCTAATACATTGCTCCCGCATTCTTCAGTCCAAATGACATAACCATATAGTAATATAGCCTGAGTTCCGTTGTGAAACTAGTATGCTTCTGGTCTGGGACCTGCATCACAATCTGGTTATATCCTGAATAAGCATTCATAAATGAGAGAAGCTCGTGTCTAGTTGTAGAGTTGGCAAGATGATCAATCCTCGGAAGTGGAAAGCTGTCTTTGGGGCATGCCTTATTCAAGTCTGAAAAGTCGATGCAAGTTCGCCACTTCTCGTTGGCATTCTTTACAAGTAATGGGTTTGATATCCACTTGGGGTATGTCACACCCGAATAAATCCATTATTCTTTAGTCTTTCGACTTTTTCCTTCAAAGCTGCAGATCTGTCCAGGCCAAGCAGACGCCTGGTCTACTTTACTGGGATATATTTCGAATTGATGTTCGGCGAATGAGTCATGATGGATGGTGATATCCTGCACATGTCAGCATGGGTCCATGCAAACACGTCAAGATTTGTGCAGAGGAATTCATTCAACTCTCTCGTCCAAAGGGGGCCTAGGTGGGATCCGATCTTCAAAACCTTGGTCGGGTAGTCGTAATCGATCAGAATCTCCACTGTAGTTTCATTAGGAGTTGCCTTTCTACATACCATCTCTTCATCCTCCCTTGGATCAATATCCTCGAGATGGAGAATGGATGGTCCTAGCTGGGATATTTTTTATTTGCTATGTTGCCGCCTGCTTGGCAGGTGGAGGATTGTCTTCAGACTCCTTTCTTTCCTTATCGCGGACTTCCTTCTATTCTGCTAAGTAGCACGATCATCCCGCTACCTGATCTCCTCATACCACTCCAACTCGAGCTTCATTCGGAAACTTCAGAAACAGGCACCAGGGAGCTATGCAAGCTCAAAAGTCTACTAGCGTCGGTCGACTCGAGAATGCATTGTATGTAGTGTTTATATCCATCACAAGAAACAGGAGGATCCGCACTTTCCTATGGTCCCCCTCACCCAACTCTACTGGCAAATCAATCATTCCTACCGATTTATCAGTTAAGCCATTGAAGTCACATTTCCTGCGTTTTCACGGCTTTAATTCTCTGACCTCTAACCTCATCTGGTCATAGGCTCATTTGAATAGAATATTTACGGAACTCCCGTACTGTAGCTAGGCAAATGTTGGTCGTAATCACTAATGGATCGATACTTGGGGTCTCCACCACCTATGACTCTCTGTCACGGAAGACAATACCATCTACCATCGTCTTCCTATGCTTCACAGTACTCGCTGCTTCGGTGGTGCTGCACTCGCCAACATCCAAATGCTTTGCAGCATTAACATATAGCTCCATAGTCTAAGCACTGTAACCAGCCGAATGTGTTCCTCTGACAATGGTACTAGTAAAAATTCGTTTATTTTTCTGTTGGGGGTTGGCTCTGGGAGCCACCTGACCTTGTTTGGAGGCCGAGGTCCCCTTCCCTTTGTCCCGCTGAGAAACCTTGTATTCATCGAACTTTCCTTCACTAATCAACTTCTCGATGATGTCCCTGAGATGACGACACTCATTAGTCGTATGATCGTAAATCTCATGAAAAAAAAAACTTCCCAATTTCACGTTCTTTCTCTGTGGATTCGCGCGGAGGCAGTTTCTTGTACTGCATCTTATTGCAAGTATCATGATAGATGTTTTCTAACATGTCATTCAACGTTGTATAGCTATCAAATGTGTGAAACCGGGGTCGCTTTCTATAATCTCCTTTCTGGCCAAGGCTTCCATTGTTGTTCTTTCATTGATTAATATTTTGTTTGCCGTGATTTCCAATATTTAGCTCAGCCTTGATGGAATTGTCATTGGACTGCTTAACCGCTACGTTTCTTCGATTGCCTTCGTATAACACACCACTCAGTCTTCCTTCTTGATTCACTTGTGCGTCTTCATGTCGCAGGCGCACATTAGCCTTTTCATAGAACAATTCAATCGTCGTAGGAGGTTTTCCAATGAAATACTTCTCGAAATCTGCTTTTTTGTAGACTCCATAACCAATTGCCTTCAAAATTACATCGGGATTGGGATTACTCACATTGGTTATGGCCGTATTGAATCGATTAAGGTAATCACTCAGAGATTCTCCTGAAGTTTGCTTTATTGCAGAAAAGGCGATGACATGCTTCAACTTAGTGGCATGAAGGAGAAACTAGTTTAATAACTTCTCACTCAAGGAGGATTCCGGGTAGGCTAGGAGTTGGGCTTGACAGGTCCCATCCCGATATGTCCCATCTCGACAATGTCGAGCCGAGCCGCTGGTTTGTAATAATCCGAAATTTTGACAATAAATAAACTAGTTATTTAATTAGATTTCCAAAAATAGATTTTTTTTCTTCAAACAATGAAATTTTACCATGAAACTTGCACCGTTGCATTCATCACAGAATTTAGGTCAACTTTCATGTTTGGAGTTTCGCAAATGGAGTCTGTACGAAAACGTTACGGGCTAAATACGAAAACGGATGGAAAATATTTAAAAGAGAATATAATATATATACATATATATAGTATATATTTATTACTCTGCCATAAATGGTTTATTTTGTTCCTTCGGAAAATATGATTGTTATGGTCATAAATAGCAATAACCCTAACAAACAGCAATAAATGGAATTAAAAGGAGTTTAATGGGTATTGGTTATTGTTTAAAATACTAAGTCTAATAAGGAAACAATTAATTAAATATCCTAGGACAGTAAACGTACAGGTTTTCCTTATTCTATTTTAGTTAATCTAGAATTAATATAATTATAAATTAGAATTGGACTAAGTAGGTTAATGATGCGAGGTTAGTTGCCTTATTCGATAGAAGTCTGCACTTTCCAGCAATCAAATATATGTCTAACTGATGTGAGACATCATTGATCATAGGAACTCGTGACAATAGTTAGTTTGCATACGTGGATTATTTCCAATTTAAGGTTTGCTTCATGAGTGAGGTATTAAGTGGTTGTAGGGCCCTCCTCCCGTCTGAACGAAGAAACCAAAACGGAATCAATTCAATGATGTGGCCTGCTTTGGGAATTAAGGTCTTAAGTGGTTAAATCTACCTTTAAAAAGGTATTAAGTGATCGCGTAGCCCACCTCCCATAAATGAAAGCATTAAAGGCCAATTTCATATGATTTTGATCATCTCCACGATTAGTCTGCTTCCCTTGAGGTCTTAAGTGGCTAGGATTGAGGGTCCACCCAGGGAATAGGTTTTAAATGACCACTGTGGAGGTACCATAGGTCAACCTATCCTAATGGGGAAATATTAATTGATCATCCAAATAAGGTCAACTAGATGGTAACGAGAGGGTCCACTATAGGGACATCTTAAATGGCATGCTACGTCTACCTATCTGATTGATCTTAAGTGACTACTTACTATCTCTCACCTTACGAGAGGCATGGGTTTATATGCGTGAAAGACGAAAGACTTAAATTAGTAGGACTTGTAGCTGCTGTCCTTTAATTTATATTATTAGTGTAGGGTAAACCATTGAAAAAGGTATTAAGTGACCGATAGGTCCGCCTTGGGTCTTAAGTGATCAAAAGGATCCTCCCTTATCTATCATTGATAGCGAGGTCTTAAGTGGCGATATAGAAATAATTAACCTCCATATGAATAGTGAGTAGTTGAAATCCCACCTCTTAGTTTTTGGTAATTGGTTGAATGATGGTTTAAAGGCTTCATAATTATGTGTAAACGTTCTTTCTCAGTATGGTTGTCATTTGGGGATGCTACCTAGGGTATGGTAGTTAGTGTCGTGCGTATGTATTTTCAAGGTTAGGTTAGAACTACTAGCCTTGATAGATATATGTCTCTGGTTGAACCAAAGGAGATACATTTGTGTATTATAGACTGTTTTATACTCTTTCTGCTTACAAGAACTTATAGTTCTAACCCCCTCCTCATTAAAACTCCCAGGTTATCTCGAAAAGGTCAAATTTCCATAGGTGTTTAAGTTTGGTTTTTTGTTTCTCGTTCTCTCTCATGCTCAGAACTGACGTGGTGACTTACTCTTTTAAGGTTGTTACCGAGTTGTTATTAGTTTATCCTTTTTCATTTTCGCTATGAGTTATTTTATCATACTCTGATTTTGCTCATGCTCTTTTATTTGCAGCTACCAGATTTACACGCTCCATGCTTGGATGAGTTTGAGTTTTGATTTTTATCAAAATTTGGGCTTAGAAAAGTGTGGGGTGTTACATTTGGTTTCAGAGCTTAGGTTAGGCGATCAGTGGAATTAGTTAGATTTGGAATCGTGAGAGAATATATTCGATTTTCTTTGTCTTTCCTACTCGACTTTAAATTATTTCAACGGTTAAATAGTCATGAACCTATTTATTTTAGATGGGCCTTAAGCAACTAAGAGTTTGAAATATATTGAGTTCGGGTTTCTAGCCAATTCTGTCTTACCCCACAGTAAGTTGGTGATTTCTTTGTGGAGATCATGAGGACGACATATGGGGAATTCCTTGGATTTGAGTTTGGAGACAGGACAAAATTCTAGCTACAACTGAGATAGTCGCAATTTCGGTTTTGTTTCGTTGGTGGTTCCAATCAATTACCTTTCCTTAGTCTTGAAATGGGAAATTCAAGTTAATATGTCGTATCCATCCGGAAATATAATTACGAGGTATATCCATTCGATACTTCATTTAAAATTTCAGATATTCTTTTGTTGGGAATATTCATTTGAGTCCTTAGTCTTGTATTCGAAGAAAACTTTCATTTTTAAAACTGCTTTAACAAATAAAATGGATTTTGAAAGTTTTAAAACTATGGTTTCTGAAAATATTTTTATAAAAATATGGTTTTAAAATTTTAAATCTATTCGCATTTTAGAATTGTTCAATTTTCGTGTGATTTTAATAAATAATCCAGTTGGTAGAAAAAAGGGAATTGGAAATGATAAGGAATATGCGTCAAAGTTAAAAATAATTAATACTCATTCCTTATGGTTTCTAATGTTCAACTTTTAATATATGTTGGATGATTTATCGAAATTGTCACAATTAATCTTTTCGAGATTTTAAAATCCTAACGCTTTGGAACGCAAAAAGGTTTTTCAGTTGGTAATATAAACTGGAATATAAATGATAATAAAATGGATTTATAATGGCAACCTTTGGTTTATAATAAATAAATCAATTTTGAAAAAGTTTTAAATTTTCCTTCGAAAAGGCTAATGAAAATCTTTCATCCTGATTTTAGGGTATTTGATTTGCAAATCGTTTATTTATTTTTCAGCTAGGCAAAGGGAAAATCCATTTTAAAATTTTATTTCAGATTTCTAGCTGATTTTCTATTTTAAAATTTGTTCATTCGTTTGGTGGTCGCAACTGTTCGGAGGCAGGGAAGCGTTGGAAATTTAATTCTCGACTCGACTAGTGGTGAAAGTCAGCACGAGATTTCGGTTGGGGTTCGGAAATCGATACCGTGTTATAAGGATTTTAATGTATTTTTTATAAATTAAAAATCACCGTTGGGCCGAGGTTTAGGCCGCGTCCATTTATGGGAAAGCGGTCAATTGCCCTTCGAGGGTCCAGGTCGACCGCTAGTGTAATGACCCGTATTCTACGTATCGGAGGATCGTAGAATATTTATTTTATTTTCATACGAAGCCGTATGGTCGTGTAACTTTGGGGAACGACTATTGGGAACATTTCCCATGTTCACGATTTTTGCCAGATTTTAAAATGAGCGTTTTACCCATGGCAAATCCTGTTTCGCCGATAACTTTTGATTGGTAAGGAATTTTGATCTGAAACCACTTCCATTAGATCTGAATGATGGTTTACCTTTCCGTAGAGTGGTCACATTAATCAAACTGACCTACCGTTTGGGAGATATGGCTGAAATAAGTTTTGGAAGGTGAAAAACAACATAATCGGGCTTAATAGGATAATTCGCAGGTAGGCCTATTAGGGATTTCGGGGTTTAAGTTATATAAGGGCTGAAAAGGGTCAGAGAAAACTTTCTTTGTCATTCTTACAGCCGCCACTTACCTCTCTTCAACCCTAACAATGGCTTCTACCCTAACAATGGCTTCTACCTTCTAGATTCATCGCTAATCTCTTCCTAATCACGTATTAAGCAAAACTACATCAAATTAAGGCGAATTAGCATCAAACCAGAGATAGGGCTACTGCTATACATTGGAATTCGTGCCATAACGGTAAAGTTTCAGATCTAAGATTTCATTTGTGGCTAAGGTGAGTGATTTGCAAGCATTTTCACTAATTACGGCTAATTAGGGGTGATTAGTGATAATTAGCTAGATTATGCATCATAAAAATCTGGAAAAATATGTAAAATCCTAAAATATTATTTTATGTCACTGATATGAATTTGGGTTAATTTGGATTAAGTTTGCTAATCCCGAAATTTAGGGGATTAAGGGGAAAACCATGGATTTGGGTAATTAGTGATAATTAGTGAATTTATACATCTAAAAATTCTGGAAAAATATGTATAAATTCTGAAATATTATTTTATGTTGCTGTAAGAAACTTGGGTTAATTTAGGCATATTTTGCTAATCTAATAGTTAAATCATGGTTAAGGGGATTAAGGGGAAAGCATGGGTTTTGAGTATGTTTGATCCATATTAACATGTTATATTGTTGTTTTGTTGTTTATGGTTGATTATACATGTTGCTATTACTGTTTGGTAAGCTTTGTGATTGTATAGTAAAGTTAGAATTGTTGAAAACACCGTCGTATAGCGTAAATAGCTCGCTGGAAAAGTTGCAGAAAATTGGTCATACCCCGACCGTGAGGCACATACCACGACCCGACCCGATCGTGAGCCACCTTCACGAGCTGTTGTGTCCTCCATGAGTCAAGTAGAGCACCACGAACCGGATCCGAGTCTTGACCACAAGCCGCGAATGGAGGATCACGAACCAAAAGGAGTCCACGAGCAGGTCACGAACCGGAGCATCATCACGAGCCGCCAGGGTGAGGACCACGAACCAGACTGGAGGGTGACGAGCCGAACCTATAAGAATACCACTAGTCATTTTGAAGCTCACGAACAAAATGTAGGCCGATCCGAACCTGTGCCCCATCACGACCCGAGTGAGACCCACGAACCGGTTACCTCCGAACCGAAGTATGAGCAAGAACGGAATTTTGGAGTCACGAATCGAACCAAGGACAGGGCCGAACTGAATCGAGATGATGACTAAAACCCGAGATGCAAAGGAAGTCCAAATGGGAAGTTATGGCTCAAGATCCAGATGGGAACCAACGAGTTAACTTCATGATTGGACTTTGCTGCGGGACGTGTGCAAAGGGGTTATCAATGTCTATAACTTTGATTCACCACCGAGTGACGGATGTTAGGCTACGGATCAGTGTAGTGGAGTAGCCATTACTCCAAAGGGAAAAGTGATCGTGGCATGGCTATGAGCCAATGCAGTGGAGTCGTCATGACTCCAAAGGGGCAAAGTGGACATAGCAAAGGATTAGTGGCTATGGATCAGGGTAATGGGGTCATTATGACTCTCAAGGGCAAAGTGATCATAGCAAAGGATTGGGTGATCAAAGTAGTGGATATCGTATGCTTTACGCACTGAGTGAGAGATGCGAGGATGATTGCTATGTTTGATGTTTGCTATCACCATGACACACACACTTCCACTTTACACTTTATGTTAGTGTTACCTTAGAGTACTGTACATCGTGTTGTGCTAACTCTTTGGTTGCAGGTCCAAGTTCAGGTATGATTATTTATACCTGTTATTGCTTTGTTTAGCTGTATAGTCTTGCTATCGCTCACACCAGACTTTCGTCTGACCCAGAGTTTTATGCTTCCCTCATATTACTCTGGGTGCTCCTAAACGAGCAGACTAGAAACATGTTAGGTGGTGTGCATGAGTAGCTGTCCGGAGACGAGCAGGAGGCTTCCACGTACTATATACATATATTCTCCCTATGTTGTTGATGGTCGCTGCTTTGGGCATTAGTAGTGTACCTCTTTTATTCTTTTTTAGAGACAGTATTTTAAAGTTGCAATAATATGATATGGAGCTGTGTTTTCGATTCCGCTACTCTGATGGTTATGGTTTAGTTTCCAACTTATGTAATGTCTCGTCTGTTTTATGTCAAGCTATGTTACTATTATATTTTATTCCATGCGCTGTGAGATGTACTATAGGTTCTTAGATAAGTTTCAAACCCTTTCTTTTGGCGACAGTCCCGTGCTAGTCGGGCATTGGTACAGCGCATTTCAGAGAAATATCGGCTGGTTCGGGATGGGCCGTCAGAGCTAGGCACCCACGCGTGACCTGGATCCCGACCAGAATGATGCTGGAATGATATATATATATATATATATATATATATATATATATATATATACATATAGACACACACACACAGATATATATATGTATGTATGTATGTATGTATATACTTCCAGCTGACCTCTTGCTCCCCACCTCCATTTTTCGACAAACCCAAACCCTCCTCCTTCCCAAGCTCTAACCCAAGCATCCCCTACTTCATTTCGCCTCTAATTTCCACTAAAATCATCCTAGCATAGATCTCAACCCTATCATACTCCAGATCTGCAATTTCTTTTGTCTAATTCTCTGTTTCCTCCATAGTTCCTCCTCGAAACGTCGTCTCTCAATGCCTCGGCTACACACCTTAGGAGGTTGCGTGGCTAAACGCAGCGAGTAGAAAATTCAGAGCTATTTGGCTATAACCAATTATGATTTTCACTATGGACGACCGGTGAACTTCGCTGATTTCGCCCCTTTTCATTTGGAAGAGCTATTCATCGCCGCATGCCTGGCACCTATCTTGCACTTCGATACCTTCGAGCGTGAATATTATTCGTGCTGCATCCGCCTCTTCGATGCTCAAATGGATGCTAACATCGATGATGAAGCTTGTGTCATCCAGTCTGAGGTCATGGACACCCACATTGAGTTCTCTGACGATGATTTGGCAAAGATTTTGGGTGTCTCAGCGGTCGGAGTTGAGTTGGATGCCCTTGAGATGGATGACCCACAAATCCTTGAGCGCATTTTCCTTGAAGCCCTAAGAGTTTAGACCACCGCCAATCTGCGACCTATTACTCACTTAGTTGTGTGCATCATTCAACACAACATCATCCTGAAGATGGGAAGCATGGAGTAGATCCATCCTTTGGTGCGTCGCGCCGCATATGCCATTATGGGCGATATAGCCGTCAACTGGGCGTGCCTACTTATGATTCACCTTTATGAGCCTTTCATTGGTACCCCAAGGAGCCAGTTCCCATATAACCATCTTCTCACCCATGTCTTCTGACACTTTCAAGTGAGGATTACCAGAGAAACTGCGGTGAAGAAGGCGCCTACAGCCATCAGCCATGCTACTCTCCACAAGATGAACATTGATTTGCCCGATGCTCCTATTCGTGCACCTCCCGCTCCTGTTCAGCATCTGCAGTCTTAGCAGCGGCCTTAGCAGCCTGGCCAGGAGAGCCTAGAGCTCGTTGTCCTCCGAAATATCCAGACCGAGCTTTGTGAGGATCGTAGAGAGCAGCGTCGGCAGGCGCATGAGATAGGTTGCATTTCTACCATACTACGTTCCTGCCGTGGGCGTGGTAATGGATCGAGTTCCTGCTGCGGAGCCCGACCATCTCGTAGTGATTAGACGAAGTTAGCCAATATCTGGTGTATCTTGTATCTTGTATCATGTGTTCCCCTTTCCAGCATTTCTATCTTTGTTATTATAGTTGGTGTAACGACCCAACTTTTCGACTCTTGAAAATCAACACTAATACATCCTCTGTATTCATGTATCTCAAATCAAGTACCAGAAAGTCTGATAGTTAGGAGAAAAGAAAGGAGATAGAAGAATAGAAGAAGAAGATACATAACATAATCTCATCACGGAACAAATAATCTATAATAACAAACAACAAACAGAAAAGGGTTATTTTATTTTAGGGGCTGCATCACTACCCCTTGTGACTGCCTACGTACCCCTATATAATTGGGTGCCCAATTAGATATAGGATCAAGCCAACGTAGTTCTCCTATTCACAAATAGGACTCATTGAACCTACGATGCACAACAACAATGCAAATCCCATACCACCCTTCATGCTTAATCTTCAAGCTTAGATTTATGAAATCTAATCAACCTTATTATTTTCAAATCCATTCTAATTTACTTCCTAATTCCCAATTCAGTCTGGTTATGTCAAACACACCAAATTGTGTGAAATAGACAAACTCAATATATTATATGAATTAATATATTCACTTCACAATAATTTCACATATAACAACGTTATATAATCAACGGGTCCACGGTCAGGTTTAACACACAATCAATTCATAATACAACATATGAATATAAATACGGTAACAATCATATTGAGGAATCCTGTTGGATTCCTCCAATCTGTCCCTCTGCATAACAACTCATATATCAGCACATATATATGTGATACAGTTCAATAGTATTATATGGTACAATAGTATAGCAGTGAGCGTGAGTTAAACCCAACATTTAAGTAACACATATCAATACAATCTGAGGCCGTACGCATGTCTGTAACAGTTATCCCCTCAATAACATCCAACCATTTGTTAAGAGAAGTATAGTTGTACAATAGATACTGTCTAGGGTGTAGAATATAAATAAATCACATAGCTGGAATGGTAACATTGGTTACATTCGATAACTATCAATTGTACAAACAAAACCAATAAGGCAAGTTCGCATATTGGATTTTCCATTGGTGATCTCTCAATACAGATTCAAACTCCATGCACAAGGATCAGAAACCACCTTCCAAGCATCATATATCTCTAGATAAAATATACCATAAGGTAAACATGACTGGCCCACGCATGAAAACACCAATGTGCACCACGTGGAACCAAATATATCCAAATCCCGCTCGAGCTACCCCAAGGAGCTCCCACAACGATTCGATAATAAGCATACACTAGATACAGAGTCAATATATCCTGCCACAGGTTAGCAAATCCCCAAGTCATGCAGCCTACTCTGTCTTTAGCCATATCCGATGTCGAGGTTTCGTTCGGCATCCTTCACACGAGTCTTCATCACTTGAACAGAACACGAATTCCAAGATGGAATCCCACAGTACAATAGATCTTGGAATCACACATAGACTTCTTCGCAGATCTCAGAATCACTCATGGATTCCAATATATCACTAGATATTGGAATCATACATAGATTCCTTCACAGATCTCAGAACCACTATATATGTACGAGCATCTCAACAGATCTCGAATCCCCATATAGACTTCACTTCACAACCGCTTCCAAAACATAGAACCCGTATACTAGTTTTGAAGTAGTTTTCGATAAGTAGAACACTTACCAATCCCGGTCCCCTCAAAACCAGTCGCTAGATTTAAGGTCAAGTTCTATAGTCAACTAAATGACTACAATTCACAAAATAGACGATTGTATATGGAAAACAGCCCTGCTTAATTTCCATAACTAACGAATAAGCATTCAAGGCACTATCAAGATCATAAAGCATGATAATAGTTGAAGCACGGTTAACTCATATAAACGACTTCTTATCCCTTTCCCATTTAATTAATCTTTCATTAATTAAAACTCCTTTTATTATTAAAACTCCTTTTTAACTAATAAAACTCATTTATCAAATACTACTTCACTTATTAATCAATAACTCATATTCGATTAATATTCCTTTATTAGTAAAACTTCTTTTAACTAATACAACTTCATTTGTCAATTTAGACTTCCCTTATTAATCAATAACTCATACTCGATTAATATTCCTTTATATACTAGCATATATATTCAACTTATACATATAAAAGACATATGTATACATATTCTATGAATTCCTTATTCCTTTATAGTCTTAATATCTAAAAAGTATTAATATACTTGCCCTTCTGGTATAAGTATAATCACAATTCATTTTCAAGATTTCCTTTCTAACTTCAATACTTCAAAACGTATTCATATACTTATCCCTCCGGTATAAGTATATCCATAATTCATTTTCAAGTTTTCCTTTCTATATAATCTAAGAGGTTAGACCATTGTTTAATAAAGAACCTCTTCTCTTTTATAAGTTAAACATCTCATTCCCTATCTTTATCCTGAAAGATTTCCTATACTTGCTTCTATCTTTAAAATTAGTTATTAAAGACCTAAGTATTTCAAAATCATTAAACCGTATATTTCAGTTTAACATATTCCAAGGGTTTAAAAACAAGTGTTGCTAAAACACCGTTTACAACAAACCCGAAAACAATTCCTTTTATTACCATCTTTAAATGTTTGTTTAAAGATTCGATTATATTAACTTCAATGATATAATCCAAGTGGGTTAAAGACGAATGTAAATAACACATTGTCATGAAAAACCCAAATCCATTTCTATATTTATTCCACTTGTTTAAAATAGTCCTTTAAAGATGTAAATATCGATAAATATTCAATACGGTGAAATACGATGATTTCTAAATCATTGATTATAACAAAAGTGTTATAATCGGAAATCATTTCCAAATCTTATAAAACCATTCTATGCTTATAGAAATCATAGTTCGTACACTTAACCCGTTTCCAACATTACCAACTTAACTATTCCTCGTCCGGGACGAGGCCAGGGGAGCCAGGGCACTGGTTGCTCCTGAACATCGCCTTAGTTAAAGCACCTCGAACCGAATCTCAGAAAAAGATAAGCCTACTTGTCGACTTATTAGAGTTATGCAACATAATATAAAGTTTCATTTGATTTCAAAAGCAAGAAGAGTCTAAAGTTAATAACTTTACTTAGTTAATGCCGCTTTAACTTTATACTTCATACATAACACATATATAAACAATATACAACTAAGAGATAACTTAGATCCATACCTAACCATGCACAAAGCCATAAGAACAAAAGAACCACCTCCTTTCATTACCACAAGCCTAAAGATCCAATCTTTAGCACTTCCAAACCAAGCCAAAATCAATCCTCCTCCTCCACCATTGTTCACGGCCCTTCCTTATAACCACTTCTTCCTCCCTCCTTCCTCCACTTCTTACTTACTAATCATGCTTTCCATGATGTCTTAGGCCTAAAGCCAAAGTTTAAAAGAGATTAAAGAAGATTTGGTTAAACTTAGAAAAAGTTAGAGAGTAATTAGTGGATTACTGCTTAAGCACTTCCACCATTTTTAACCCTCCTACTTCTTCTCAAGAAGTACCATTAGAAAGAAGAGTAAGAAAAGAAATTGTGCGTATATTCCTAAGGGTATGCCTCCCTTTATATATCCTTAGGAATGTGATGGGTAAAGACCACAAGCCCCTTAAAACCCTAATTTTACAAATGAAGTATTACTACTTTTGCTCATTTTCCTTATTTGCTCATTTTCCCTTATTTGCTCATTTTCCTTATTTGCTCATTTCTTACAAATGAAGTATTACTACTTTTGCTCATTTTCCTTATTTGCTCGCCCAATTTTCCTTATTTGCTCATTTTCGACATCTTTCCAAAAAAATTATTTTTGACAGTAGTTTTCCGAAATGAGTTTAGGATCATTAATTACTAACTAAATGATGGTTAACAAGGTTATAAAATCATATTTATAACATATAACAATATTCCATATAGATACGATATTCAAAGATAAAGTGTTCAAATTTTCGGGTCTTTACATTCTCCCCCACTTAAAATATTTCGTCCCTGAAATTGCAAGAATAGGAAAATGTAACCAGAAGCAAACAATCAAGTTAAGTTAAGCACACCAAAGTAGTTTAGCCCATACGATATACATAAGCCATTCGTATGCAATATCGAATTCAATCGCTCGCTCGATCACATAATTTTATTTCCAAACTAGTATCGTCCACTCGATCACTCTAGTGCAGAATCAGATCTGGTTTCTCAATTAGAAACCGCCATTCTCCTTACATAGCCATACACTATGATAGAATATCACAGAATCATATCAAAAATTCTGTACCTAACCTCGTCGTTAAGAATCAAGTGAAAAATACCAACTCAGATTGGTATAAGCTACCACAAAATCACGGACTCGAATCTGGATCAAACCGCGAAGCGAATAAAACAACCTACGTAAATCTTACTTATTCATTCCATTTGGTTTATTTATTATACCAATTCTTTTTCATCTTCATTTCATACTTAGTATACAATTCTATACTACTGTCATTTCTAAATTATGCAAGCAATTCACTTCAAGTTATACAAACCAAACATTTCATTTTTCACAAACCCTTTACTTCTAAACAATCTCTATAATCAATTCAATTATATTTCAATGGTTCTCTTCCTTACCAAAATTCTCATTATAAACGTAATCGATTTCATATAAGTTTATAATTCGTTTAGTGCATTATATTCAAATCTCCACCTACTCTTATATTCATTAAGTGTGTAAACACTAAATTGTTCAAAATTTTCCCTTAACTCAACTGGTTCAAAATTTCAAAACCAGATCAAACTTAAAAATGTTCAAATTCAATATTCTATACCCCCGATTTCATATATATTTAGTTTAAAATCGTGAACTACCAAACCATGATTTTTCTGGGAATTTGATTTAGCCATAACACAAAACCCACATGATGAAATCTAAAATTTTCTCTTCCGTTAGAAAATTATAATCCAATAGATCCGTATAATTCTTGTTCCAAAGAATTCCAACTTATATTGGATCCTATACATTCAATCAAACTTCAGTTCAGAAAACCGCGAACTGCTGCTATGCGACAAGCTCGTTCTTAATTAAATTTAAATAATTTTCTTAACCCTTCGTTAAGTTTATAAATTATAAACCATTCTCTTATGTCCTTACATAAACTAGTCAAACGTTCAAACTCAACTTGGAAATATCCACTATCTAAAACCGTCGAACATTCCATTCCACTAACAGATGAATTCTACCAAACATCAAATCAGCTAAGGTGCAAACTTATATAACTCTAATATATATACTATATCATACTTCGTTGAAAAATTTAGAATTGAACTTCCGGGTTTTATACTTCAAATAATTTGGATTCAAAACAGAAACATATTCAAATCCAAACTACTATCCATGTTAGCAAGTTCTTACTTAGAAACTCGAAAATGAATCTTGATGATGTTGCAGTCATCATCAACATTATTTTCCAGCGACTTGAGTAAGATCGATGCTTTTCAAATCTTTTAAAATCATTTAAAACCTTAAGCACTTTCAAACCAACCTCAATATATATTTCAAGCTTTGACAATCAATTTCAACTTACCGGAATTCCAAATCCTTTGGTTTTCAACACGAATCCATTTCATATTTATAAATCCTGTTTATAAATTATACTTGCATATTTCTTGTTTTAAATTCGTTTTAAACAATTCACATTCAGATTTAATTCTTACCCAACATCATTACCAAACGCCTTATAGTCAAATTGTGAAACTGAATTCACAAGCTGTTCGTTGTCAACGTTCCCAAATTATCAATCTACCCAACCCATGTAAGCAAATGGATAAGATTATTCTTATCCAAACACAATAGTAAATACCCATAAACTGGTTGAGCATAACTACCATTCAACCAATAATAGTCAACACTCATAAGTGAGCATGACCAGTCAACCAACGAATGATTAAATATCATCATTCCCTAACAAACAACTCATCCATATAACTGATTTAGTTATGAAAACCCTTCTTTACATATATATAAAATATATAAACCTTAGTAACTTATTTCATTTACCAAATTCGAAAACAATATCGAATCAAATGACTTGTTTAAGTGTTTCTGAATCTTCATCAAAATGATGATCAGTCGATTGATTCAGATCCGGAATTCAAACTTACAAATCAAATCACCTAATTCAAAATATTTTGTATTCACTAACATGTACGCGCTCATATATAATATGTATACTCTCAGAACTTAGTCTAAGGTGTTACTAACCCTATCTCTAGTGAGCTATAACCCCATACAAGCCTAGGTGTTTGCTAAACCTACACTTTGATACCAAATGTAACGACCCAACTTTTCGGCTCTCGAAAATCAACACTAATACATCCTCAATATTCATGTATCTCAGGAGAAAAGAAAGGAGATAGAAGAATAGAAGAAGAAGATACATAACAGATTCTCATCAGGGAACGAATAATCTATAATAATAAACAACAAATAGAAAAGGGTTATTTTATTTTCGGGGCTGCATCACTACCACTTGTGACTGCCTACGTACCCTTATATAATTGGGTACCCAATTAGATACAGGATCAAGCCAACGTAGTTCACCTATTCACAAATAGGACTCACGGAGCCTACGATGCACAACAACAATGCAAATCCCAAACCACCCTTCATGCTTAATCTTTAATATTAGATTTATGAAATCTAATCAACCTTATTATTTTCAAATCCATTCTAATTTACTTCCCAATTCCCATTCCATTCCGTATTATTCCAATTCAGTCTGGTTATGCCAAACACACCAAATTGTGTGAAATAGACAAACTCAATATATTATATGACTTAATATATTCACTTCACGAAAATTTCACATATAACAACGTTACATAATCAATGGGATCCACAGTCAGGTTTAACACACAATCAATTCATAATACAACATATGAATATAAATACTGTAACAATCATATTGAGGAATCATGTTGGATTCCTCCAACCTGTCCCCCTGCATAACAACTCATATATCAGCACATATATATGTGATACAGTTCAATAGTATTATATGGTACAATAGTATAGCAGTGAATGTGAGATAAACTCAACATTTAAGTAACACATATCAATACAATCTGAGGCTGTACGCATGTCCGTAACAGTTATCCCCTCAATAACATCCAACCACTTATTAAGAGAAGTACAGTTGTAAAATAGATGATGTCTAGGGTGCAGAATATAAATAAATCACATAGCTGGAATGGTTACATTGGTTACATTCGACAACTATCAATTGTACAAAACAAACCGATAAGGAACGTTCGCATATTGGATTTTCCAACGGAGATCGCTCAATACAGATCTGAACTCCATGCACAAGGATCAGAAACCACCTTCCAAGCATCGTATATCTCTAGATAAAATATACCATAAGGTAAACATGACTGGCCCACGCACGAAAACACTGATGTGCACCACGTGGAACCAAATATATCCAACTCCCGCTCGAGCAACTCCAAGGAGCTCCCGCAACGATTCGATAATAAGCATACACTAGATACGGAGTCAATATATCCTGTCATAGGTTAGCAAAACCCCAGGTCACACAGCCTACTATGTCTTTAGCCATATCCGATGTCGAGGTTTCGTTCGGCATCCTTCACGCGAGTCTTCATCACTCAAACATAACACGAATTCCAAGATGGAATCCCACAGTACAATAGATCTTGGAATCACACATAGACTCCTTCGCAGATCTCAGAATCACTCATGGATTCCAATTTATCACTAGATCTTGGAATCACACATAGATTCCTCCACAGATCTCAGAACCACTATATATGTTCGAGCATCTCAACGGATCTCGAATCCCTATATAGACTTCACTTCATAACCGCTTCCAAAACTTAGAACCCGTATACTAGTTTTGAAGTGGTTTTCGATAAGTAGAACACTTACCAATCCCGGTCTCCTCAAAACCAGTCGCTAGATTTAAGGTCAAGCTCTATAGTCAATTAACTGACTACAATTCACACAATAGACGATTGTATATGGAAAACAACCCTGCTTAATTTCCATAACAAACGAATAAACATTCAAGGCATTATCAGGATCACAAAGCAAGATAATAGTTGAAGCATGGTTAACTCGTATAAACGACTTCTAGTCGCTTTCCCAACTAATTAATTTTTCATTAATTAAAACTCCTTCTATTAGTAAAACTCCTTTTTAACTAATAAAACTCATTTATCAAATAATACTTCACGTATTAATCAATAACTCATACTCGATTAATATTCCTTTATTTGTAAAACTTCTTTTAACTAATACAACTTCATTTGTCAATTTAGACTTCCCTTATTCATCAATAACTCATACTCGATTAATATTCCTTTATATACTAGCATATATATTCAACTTATACATATAAAAGACATATGTATATATATTCTATGAATTCCTTATTCCTTTATAGTCTTAATATCTAAAAACTATTAATATACTTACCCCTCCGGGATAAGTATAATCACAATTCATTTCCAAGATTTTCTTTCTAACTTCAATACTTCAAAACGTATTCATATACTTATCCCTCCGGTATAAATATATCCATAATTCATTTTCAAGATTTCCTTTCTATATAATCAAAGAGGTAAAACCATTGTTTAATAAAGAACCTCTTCTCTTTTATAAGTTAAACATCTCATTCCCTATCTTTATCATGAAAGATTTCCTATACTTGTTTCTATCTTTAAAATCAGTTATTAAAGACCTTAGTATACTCAAAATCATTAAACCGTATGTTCCAGTTTAACATATTCTGAGGGTTTAAAAACAAGTGTTGCTAAAACACTGTTTACAACAAACCCCAAAACAATTCCTTTTATAACCATTTTTAAATGTTCGTTTAAAGATTCGAACCTCAATGATATAATCCGAGTGGGTTAAAGATGAATGTAAATAACACATTGTTACGAGAAACCCAAATCCATTTCTATATTTATTCCACTTCTTTAAAATAGTCCTTTAAAGATGTAAATATCGATAAATATTCAATACGGTGAAATACTATGATTTCTAAATCATTGATTATAACAAAGTGTTATAATCCGAAATCATTTCCAAATCTTATAAAACCATTCTATGCTTACAGAAATCATAGTTCGTATAGTTAACTTGTTTCCAACATTATCAACTTAACTATTCCTCGTCCGGGACGAGGCCAGGGGAGCCAGGGCACTGGTTGCTCCTGAACATCGCCTTAGTTAAAGCACCTCGAACCGAATCTCCGAAAAAGATAAGCCTACTCATTGGCTTATTAGAGTTATGAAACATAATATAAAGTTTCATTTGCTTTCAAAAGCGAGAAGGGTCTAAAGTTAATAACTTTACTTAGTTAATGTCACTTTAACTTTATACTTCATACATAACACATATATAAACAATATACAACCAAGAGATAACTTAGATCCATACCTAACCATGCACAAAGTCATAAGAACAAAAGAACCACCTCCTTTCATTACCACAAGCCTAATGACCCAATCTTTAGCATTTCCAAACCAAGCCGAAACCAATCCTCCTCCTCCACCATTGCTCAGGGCCCTTCCTTAGAACCACTTCTTCCTCCCTCCCTCCTTCCTCCATTTCTTACTTGCCAATCATGTTTTCCATGATGTCTTAGGCCCAAATCCAAAGTTTAAAAAAGATTAAAGAAGAATTGGTTAACCTTCAAAAAAGTTAGAGAGTAATTAGTGGATTAGTGCTTAAGCACTTCCACCATTTTTAACCCTCCTACTTCTTCTCAAGGATTACCATTAGAAAGAAGAGTGAGAAAAGAAATTGTGTGTATATTCCTAAGGGTATGCCTCCCTTTATATAGCCTTAGGAATGTGATAGGTAAATACCAAAAGCCCCTTAAAACCCTAATCTTACAAATGAAGTATTACTACTTTTGCTCATTTTCCTTATTTGCTCATTTTTCCTTATTTGCTCATTTTCCTTATTTTCTCATTTCTTACAAATGAAGTATTACTACGTTTTCTCATTTTTCTTATTTTCTCATTTTCCTTATTTTCTCATTTTTCCTTATTTGCTCATTTTCCTTATTTGCTCGTTTTCCCTTATTTGCTCATTTTCGACATTTTTCCAAAAAAATTATTTTTGAAAGCAGTTTCCGAAATGAGTCTAGGATTACTAACTAAATGATGGTTAACAAGGTTAAAAAATCATATTTATAACAAATAACAATATTCCATATGGTTACGATATTCAAAGATAAAGTGTTCAAATTTCCGGGTCTTTACAGTTGGGTTGTAATTATTAGTGTTGTTTGTAATCGCAGGACTTTTAATGAGATTTCTATGTTTGGAAATATTTGTGTCATTCGCGCATATCGGATCGAAATCTCAATTTTCTTATCTAACTAACAGTTGTATTAGAGCTGGAAAAAAATATAATTCTGTGTTGAATAAATTTTAAGGAATAAAAAGTTTTGCATCGCATGGGTATATTTATCACTTGTTCCTTGTTAATCTATAATTTATTGTGTCCATTTTGTATGTGGTTTCGGTTTTCGCATTATTTGCATGATCGATTTTCTTTCTCTCCAACGTGTGACTTGAATCATATAAGTTCCACAAAATACATTTTTGAAGCTTTTTACAAATTTTGTTGAATTTTTTTGTCCTTTTTAAATTTTATATTTTAATGATTTACTTTCTTTTATTTCGGTTTGAGCGAAAACGTGGATTTGGGTACGGCAGTTTGTAAATGTCTAAACATCCGTTTTGCATTAAAATAGATGGCTTAAATAACGCATAGCGCTCGTATGGAAGTAAAACAATACTGAAAGGAAATTTTCAAAATTATAAAAGAAGTTTTAAAGAGGAAATTTATTTTTGTCAAAAATTTCGATTTTTAGTCACATAAAAGGTGTAAGGAAGATTTTTGGATAGTTTGTGAGCGCGTTCTAGCGGTGCTGTAAGACCGACAATGCGATAAATCCATTAACGACAACAAGGAAAATGTCGTTTTACCTTTGGAAACATTGTTTCCATACCTTGTCAACGATTCAAATGAGTTGTTAATTAACTCGTTTTATGCTTTAGTGCTTGTTTTAAGCCTCCTTTGCAGTCTACAGACTAGAATTTTTGGAGTATTTTGGGAAAACAAGGTAAAATTCTACCGTAGGACAGGAATATAAATATTTATAAATGAAAGGAACATTAAAATTCTTCGCTTTGGTTTCCTTTTTCTGATGTAGGAGAAATTAAATAGGAAGCGATTAGATGCGTTGACGTATTGGATGGTAGGATTTGGATTCAAAATTGGTGGCTTCACACTTCTATTCGTAGTCGTGTGAGGGTTATGGATGAAAAGGGGTTTTCACAAATTTGCATTCATATAGAACTGCTTGTATTTAGGATGTTTTGCATCATATTTTTGAAAGTGTTTTAAAAGTTTAATGCATACATGCAGGAGGATCCGTTTAATGACCCGAACTCCTATGTTACAGAAGCAAGGATAATCTTGGAATATAACACATTAATAAAATCAGCAAATTATAGATAATTGCATAATACATTAAATAGAGAATAATTTACATCATCAGAAACAGCGGAATAATATACATAAACATCAGAGTACACAAATACAGGATCCACTTAGTACAGAATACAGTTTCAGTTTAATATACGATGTCTACAGCGGAATTAAACATAATATACATAATAAAGTCTGAACTGTCTAATAGAATTGATAGAATCAATCTTCAGCTCCATAGCTATCCAGAATGAGCCAGCTAAAACCTGAATACAAGGCTGCCCATGTAGAAATAGGGGCACCCGAGTTTGCAAGTGAAACAAACTACGAGTCAGTCATGAGACTAGTATGAGAAATTTAACTTAACCTACTTAATAATAAGGTCAATCACAGGACCACGCCGCTAACGCAGAACGGGTTTACTCCATTGTATTGCCAATGCATATCGTAAAGTAAATCTCTTAATTAACGCAATGCTTTATAGAAAAATGAAGCCATTATAAGACCTAGGTCCAATCACACAATGCAAGCGCAAACCGGAGGATAGTGTTTAACCTTATAATGGCCAAATGATGCTTGATACGTATAAACAAAATCATTTGATATTATTATTAGTGGCTATATGTTCCAAAAAACAATTTCAATCATAAATATCAATCATAGACGGCATGGGTACCATATATCATGTCTCCATACTAGGCTCTACAATCAAAATCGCACATGTCGTATTGAAAGTTGGATTTCCATCATGAACCAAGGCAAGGGATTGTCCTTACTGAATTCAAGACTCTCTAGCTCGAGCCTTAGAACCCAGACACAGGTGAGCCCTTAAGAGCCACAGGGTCGTTCCTACCAAAGTGCAAGGGGCGGATTAATAATTCCTGAACATGCGTTTCCCCGCCCTATGGGGCGTAAATGAGCCATAAGACTCTATATCCATCGGTCCCGCATTACCGATATATCCGGGGCGCCTCGTATTCCAACAACCACATAGGTAAAAATATATAAATGTCAGGGCGTGTAAACACTGACACCACCTCTAGCTAGAAAGAAACGCATGTTCTCCCTGGATCCTTCTCCCGTTTCTGGTTCATACCGGGATGTAAAGCTTGTGAATTAACGCTATACACAAAGCTATGCTACTTAAATCTGTGCTTTGATATTCAACCGCAAGACTTTGCTTTTAACCAAAAGCCTTGATCCATGCAACTTAGCATGCCACATTATCAATTAATGCCATATAATTGATCATCTACCAATACACATAACCCCTAAGTAAGTACGTCTCAGAGAAGGGTGAAGTAAGAGAATAAATTCTCCTTCACCAGGCAGAAATATATATTTAGCAGAGATCAAAGAATACAGCTCGAAATACAATGTCAAACATACAATCCATCTACAAGTCCATTCTGGGTCTAAACGAAACCGGAGGCACCTTATTCATCGTTCCATATGTCCAATGCAGAAGAGAGGTCCTCGCATATCCGGACAATAAAAAAGTACGTCCGGACCACTACCACTGTGACCCCTCCTGGGAGCTAACCGATTCAGGGCATCAGTAGTAATCCATCCGATGTGAAGATCACTGGTCTTGCACCGTCTTCATATCTTCGACCTTTAATCGTCGATCGATTATCTGGAATGAGAATTAACTCGGCCTTTCCAAATAATCACACGCATCCAATGAATTCACAAGAGTAAATATAATATATATATATATATTCATCCAACTCATTAAAGTGTACCTATTTGTCGGGCATGCAATTTAATCTCTACTCAACATATCTTTAGTCAACAACCTGTATATCGCCATTTAAGGCGGTCTGTGTCCATCCATGTTATATAAAATGTGAGTGTCACATATTATATAACGCTTCTAATGCGAATGAATTGTGAATAGTTCAAGTGTTAAACAACAAGGATATATATGCATGTATGTATGTCAATAAATGCATGAGCAATGGTGAACATCAATAATCATGATTAATTATTTTTAATCGCTACATTACTTAATCAAACACCATTCATTTCATTGTTTTACGAATATTCGGTTTGGCAACATGAGTATTTACTTGCTTACATGAATATATTTCTTATGTTACATACATACGTTAAAAATTCTATTTTTAACGAACTAAGAATTATTTCATAGCATGACTATTTTTATTAAGCCCTATACATGTTAAAAATAATATTTTTAACTAACTAGCATTTATTTCTTAACATGACAATTTTATTTATTTCATACATAAGATAAAAATGATAATTTTAACTAGCACATGAATATTTCAGAAAATTTCAATAGCATAACGACAGGGTATTAAAAACCGGCACCGTCCCGAGTACGGCTCCTCGCGCTACCTTAAAGCCTCGCAGCTTTTGACAAGTGGGATTTCAATAATCTATTTCGTACGCAGACGAATTTTTCCACCAACTAATCCTATTTCAATTCATATCGATCTCAATCAAATAAATACCCAATAGAGTTGCCAAACTCATATTTCACAATATTTCATGTTTCAATATCACATTCACGATTCCAAACGTTATTCATTTCGTAATGCAACCAATCAAGCAAATTTCATTCACAAACATCGCATAAATATTTTCTACAATGCTTATATAAATTTGTACAACGTATATACAAATTTATACAACAATTGTATATCACTATACAATGATTATATAACTCATACAACGCTTATACAATTTTATACAAGCATACATATGTTTACTCAATTTTCATTTTGAATTTAGAAAACTCACATTGGTTTCCACGTTGCTAAAAATCGTAGCAAGCTCCAAAAATCTCCCGATCTCTTCTAGAATGTCCTGCACGTCGTCACGAGTCCAATGTCTCCGGTTTCACTGGATTTCGACAACATAGCAAAAGGATATGATTTTTATTCGAAATTCAAGCTTTGCAACACTTAAAAGTGTCAAAAACCTTTAATTTTAAAACTGTCGTACCTCAATTTTGATGTTCGAAACTAGGTCTCGACTTTTCTCCTAATCGACGCAGCTTGAACACGATCGAGTCTCACCACATCGAAGGGCTACGAGCGGCGCACTAGTGCGCTGTACACCGGCGAACTTGAAGTGGGGGATAAGGCGGATTCCGGCATGGAACATCGGAAGTTCAGAGGCCTGGATCTCTCGAGATACTCAACGCAATCCTTATACGGATTTAAAGAGGATGGAAAGATCTACAAAAAACCCAGCTGGAGTGTATGATTTTATTGCATGGATTGTGAGGAATGGAGGAGAGAAGGTGGTGAACTATGTTCGTCGTCGATTTCTGGGGTATCGAGATATTTTGAGAAAATAAATTAATGAAAGAAAAATTCTGATTCGCCGATATATATATATATTAAATTCTAAAAAGGTGATTTTTCATCCGGACTCCAAATCAAACCCAACGACTGTCGTCCTAGCTAAATACCCCCATTCCGTACACAATGGGATATGCCTCGCAGGCCAATTCGGTTGTTTCGATAGGTTTTTCTCAAAATCAAAATATAACATTTCAAATTGAAATTGAACGTACATTTCAATTTACCGGGCCCACATACTGACTCCAAAAATTCCATAAAAATATATCTGGCTCTGTTTTGATGATACGGTCCCATAGGAACTGGTTTCGTCGAATTCTGAGCTTGTTTGTAAAATGGCATTTTTCCAGTCGATCGAATTTACAACTGAATTCGCAGAATGTGTTTAATTCTACCACGCTCACATATTAATTCCAAAATTTATGGAAATTGAAACTTAGCAATAATTTGACATTCCGGATCCATAGAAAGTGGCTTCGTTGAATTCGGAAGTTGTTTGCAAAATATCCATTTTTAAGGGCTTAGTTATTATTTAAAAATCGAATTTTTAAATTCTGACGTATTTTCTACTAAAATTTCATGAAATTAAATTTTTAAATTGGTTCTGATTTCCATGTTGTTACAATCTCCCCCACTTAAAACTTTTCGTCCTCGAAAAGGAAACAACGGTAAAGTAGGAAACAAAACGGAAATGTACAATATTGTAGATGTACCTTGCACCCGAGTTAGTCAGAGATGTCTACTCTGCAATTGGTATAAGCTTGCTTAATGCTATCCTTTGTTTCCCAAGTACAGTCTCGAGAATCTCCACGCCACAGCACTTTAACTAAATGAACCTTCTTGTTCCTTAGCTCTTTAGTCTCTTTGCCAATAATTTTTATCAGCTCTCTTCTCACTGCCAATTCTGGAGTAATATCCAAGTCCTGTTGTGCGGCCTCTTCCATAATCGAGTCTGGATCATGCACATGTTTTCTAAGTTGAGATACGTGAAACACCTCATGTACACCAGGCAACCAGTCAGGTAATTGAACCCTATAAGTGAGAGTTCTAATCCTTTCAAGTATAGGAAAGGGACCAATAAATCTGGGTGCCAACTTCCCAGTTTTGCCAAATCGGACTACTCCCCTCATTGGAGAAACCCTCAAATATGTATAATCACCAACAGCCAATGCTATATCTCTTCTTCTCGAATCCGCATTACTTTTCTATCAGCTTTGCGCTATTTGCAATCGTTTCTTGATGAAATCGACTTTGTCAGAAGCTTCACGAATCATATCGGGGCCCAATACAAGTCTATTGTCGGGTTCTACCCAACATGTGGGAGATCTGCACGGTCTACCATACAGTGCTTCGAATGGTGACATTTGCAAGCTCGCTTGGTAACTGTTGTTGTATGAGAACTCAGCTAAATGCAAGTGGCCTTCCCATGATCCGCCAAAATCAATAATACAAGCCTGCAATAAATCTTCTAGTATACGGTTCACCCTCACAGTTTGGCCATCTGTTTGAGGATGATATGCGGTGCTTAGATATAACTTCGTTCCCCGCTCCTATTGGAATGCTTCCCAGAATTTGCTAGCAAATACTGGGTCTCTATCACTGACTATGCTGATAGGGACTCCATGCAGTTTAACAATTTCCTTGAAATAAATCTACGCTAGACTTTGAGCTGCTCTAGAGGATTTGACAGGTATAAAATGGGCAGTCTTCGTGAAACGATCTACGATCACCCATATGCTGTCATTTGCTCTCTTGGTTCTGGGCAAACCATCTATGAAATCCATGGAGATTTGCTCCCACTTCCAATTTGGAACTTCCAATGGTTGCAATAATCCGGCGAGTTTCTGTTGGTCGCTTTTGACTTGTTGGCAAATAGTGCACCTGCTAACATATAAGGAAATGTCTCGTTTCATAGATCTCCACCAGAAAGTGCGTTTGATGTCAATATACATTGTACTCACTCCTGGATGGATACTAAGTTTGGATTTGTGACACTCATCCAATACTTCTCTCCGGAGCTCAGGAATATTTGGAACGCACATTCGGCCTTTTAATCTCAAAATCCCCTTGTTATCAACCTGAAAACTCGTGGGTTCACCTTCCCTGATTCTCTTGTTGATCCTCTGAATAAATTCATCATCCGTGTTTACGGAAGCAAGGATAATCTTGGAATATAACACATTAATAAAATCAGCAGATTACAGATAATAGCATTATACATGAAATTGAGAACAATTTACATCATCAGAAACAGCGGAATAATATGCATAAACATCAAAGTACATAGATACAGGATCCACTTAGTACAGAATACAGTTTCAGTTTAACATAAGATGTCTGCAGCGGAAACAAACCTAATATACATAATAAAGTCTGAACAGTCCATTAGAAATGATAGAATCCATCTTCAGCTCCATAGCTATCCAGAATGAGCCAGCTTGTGACGGCCTGCCCCGCACCAGCCGACATTTTCCATGAAATGCGCTGCACCGATGTCCAACCGACACAGGAAGGTCGTTAGAGAAAGGGAAAGGAAAGGAATGAATCATAATAGAACCTGTAGTATAGCTCACAGCGCATGGAATAAAATATAATAGCAACATACTTTGACATAAAACAGGCGAGACAGTACATAAGCTAAAAACCAAATATCATAGCAGCGGAAAATCCAAAATACAGCTTATGTTCTCCATCATCATTATTACAACTTTTTAAAATGTCTCTAAAGCAAAGAAAGGAAAGGTACACTACTAATGCCCAAAGTAGTGACCAGCAGCGACACAGAGAGAATATATATATATATATATATAGATAATACGTGGAAGCCTCCTGCTTGCCTTCGGATCAGCTACTTGTGCATAACCAGCTAACCTGTCTCTAGTCTGCTCGTGTGAGCACCCAGAGTAATAAGAGGAGACATAAAACTCTGGGTCAGGCGAAAGTCTGGTATGAGCGTAAGCAACAAAAACAGAACAATAACAGATATACTAAACCATTCCTGAACCTGGACATGCAACCAAAGAGTCAGCAAAACTAAATGTACAATACTCTAAGGTGACACTAGCATATGGTATAAAGATAACGGGGAAGGGGGTGTGCATGTCATAGTGATGGTAAACAATCAAGCATAACATCCATCCTCTCATCTCTCACTCAGTGCGTAAAGCATACGATATCTACCACTTTGATCACAATATGCTTTGCTATGATCACTCTGCCCCATGGAGTTTTGACGCCTCCACTGCACTGATCCATAGCCACTAGTCCTTTGCTATGTCCACTCTCCCCCATGAAGTCATGACGACTCCACTGCACTGGCGCTCATAACCATGCTACGATCACTCTGCCTCATGGAGTAATAACTTACCCACTGCACTGATCCGTAGTCTAACATTCGTCTTTCGGTGGTGAGTCAAAGCTATAGACAACGATAACCCCTTTGCACATGTCCCGCAGCAAAGTCCAATCATGAAGTTCACTCCTTGGTTCCCATCTGGATCCTGAGTTACAACTTCTCATTTTAACTACCTTTGCATCTTGGGTTCGGTCTTCTCCGGGTCAGTTCAAAAACAAACTTCCATTCGGTTCGGTTCGGTCGTGTTTAGTTCAAAAACAAACTTCCATTCGGTTCGTTTCGGTCGTGATTACCCCATCGGGTCGGGTCGGTCGTCCTTTTCGGGTCAAGTTGGATCGTCCTCTTCGGGTCGGGTCGGATCATGAGCACCCATTGGATTCGGGTCGAGTCGAAGTCCAACAACGGTTCGTGGCAACCCGTTTCGTGGCTCCTTACTTCATGGCATCGGGTCGGTTCGAGATAGTGCATCGAGTCGGATCGGTGCTCATGATGCTTCATCGGTTCGAATCGGTGGTGCCTCAGCAGCTTGGATCGGTGTACTCTGACGCGAGCGGGTTGGTCCGTGGCCTTCATTCACGAGCGGGTTAGAGTCATGGAATGCTCCACGGGCGGGTTCGGAGATCCGATCCGATCCCATTTCCCGCACTTTTCCAGTGAGCTTTTTACGCCATACGACGGCGTTTTCGACCATTCTAATTGTTCTAAACAATCACAAAACACTCCAAACAGTCATAGCAACATGTATAGTCATCCACAAACACCAAAACAATAACTAATCATATCAATATGAATCAAATGTACCCAAAAACCAATGTTTTCCCCTTAATCATGCTTAACAATAACTAATGATAGGATTAGCAAAACTTAACCAAACTAACCCAAATTTCTATCAAAGGCCTAAAACAATATTTAAGAATTTTATAAATTTTTCCAGATTTTTCTGAGGTCCAATTTCGCTAATTAACACTAATCATCTCAATTAGCCGTAATTAGTGAAAAACAATACAAATCACTCACCTTAGCCACTAATAAGATCTTAAATCTGAAACTTTAATGTTATGAGTCGAATCCCAATGCACACAGCAGCCTTTTCCTCTAATTTGATGTTGATTAGACTTGGTTTGATGCTAATTAGCTTAATCCTTGATTAGAAAGTGATTAGAGGTGTTTTTAGAGAGTGGAAGCCATTGTTAGGGTTGAAGAGAAAGTTTGTGGCGGTTAGAAAATGACAAAAGAAGGTTTCTCTAACCCTAATCAGCCTATTTATAGCCCAAATCCCGAAATCCCTAATAGGCCTAGCTGCTAATTACCCTATTAAGCCTGTTTAAGCAGATTTTCGCCTTCCAAACCTTGTTTCATCCATATCTCCCAAACGGTAAGTCCGTTTAATCAAAGTGACCACTCTACGGAATGGGAAATCATCACTCAAATTCAATGGAAGTGGTTTCATGTCAAAATTCCTTAGCAGTCAAAAGTTATAGACAAATTAAGATCAGCTAGGGGCAAAACGGTCATTTAAAAATTGGCAAAAATCGTGAACATGGGAAATGACTCCAATAGTCGCTCCCCAAAGTCACACGAATATACGACTTCGTATGAAAAAGAAATAAATATTCTACGATCGTCTGATGCGTAGAATGCGGGTCGTTACATTCTCCCCCCCAAGAAATTTCGCCCCTGAAATTCCTTAACTATGAAACAAACAAAGGGTCTCGCATGCCTACCAATCATTCACAACAATCAAACATGCAAAGCAAAGAAAACAAGCCTATCCTAGCATGCGGAAAAACTAAATCGCAATTAAAATCTTACCGGGCAAAGAGTTCTGGATATGTCTTCCTAATGCTCTCCTCTGTTTCCCAAGTACAGTCATTCTCATCCTTGCCCCCACTGAACTTTGACTAAATTCACTGCTTTCCTTCGAAGTTTCTTCGTATCATGCTTGACAAACGAATCGGCTTGCGGTTCCCAACCGCCTCGGGTTCTACTTCGATATCATCTAACTGATCATGTGAAATAGTCATATCGGGGTCGTGCACGAATTTCCTTAACTAGGAAACATGAAATACGTTATGAACTCCCGCCATCTTGTCAGGAAACTCTACTTTATATGCCAAATCCCCAACTTGTTCGAGAACTGGGAATGGACCAACAAATCTTGGCGCTAACTTACCTCTCTTACCAAATCGAATAACATTCTTTAACGGAGAGATCTTGACGAATACCAAGTCTCCAATGAAGAATTTCGAATCTCTTCGTCTCTTATCAGCATAACTCTTCTGCCTATCTTAAGCAGCTTTCATTCGCTGTTGAACGACCTTGATCTTGTCTAAAGTTTCCCTTATCACATCTGGACCAAGCACAAATTTCTCACCGGTTTCTAGCCAACATAACGGTGAGTTGCACGGTCTTCCGTACAGAGCTTCGAATGGAGCCATACCAATACTGGACTGATAACTATTATTATATGCAAACTCCACTATATGTAAATGGTCATCCCATGATCCACCAAAATCCAATATGCAAGCTCTTAAAAGATCTTCTAACACTCGATTCACCCTCTCTGTTTGACCGTCAGTCTGAGGATGGTACACGGTACTGAGATGTAATTCTGACCCTAGAGCCTCTTGTAAGCTCTTCCAAAATCCACTAGCAAACAACGGGTCTCGGCCACTCACAACGCTTTTAGGTACTCTATGAAATCTCACTACCCACTTCATATACAGCTCTGCTAACTTAGCTATTGTCCTGTTTGACTTGACTGGAATGAACCTTGCGCTCTTGGTTAATCGGTCCATAATTACCCAAATACTATCGTGACCTGATCTAGTCCTTGGTAACCCATCAATGAAATCCATCGATACTTGTTCCCATTTCCATTCTGGGATTTCTAATCGTTGTAACAAACCACTAGGCTTCTTCTGTTCAGCTTTAACTAACTGGCAATTCATGCACTTGGATATAAACTTCCCAACATCTCTCTTCATCCCTTTCCAGTAGTAGGTTTGCTTCATGTCTCGATACATTTTGTTACCACCGGGATGTATAGTCAGTTTCGAGTGATGACATTCTCTAAGCACTTCATCCCTCAATCCATTAACGTTGGGTACAACCAATCTCCCATTCTTTTGAAGCCATCCTTCTCTATCAAGTCCATACTTGTTCATTTCCCCACCATCGATACTCATCTCTACCTTGGAGATGACTTCCAACAGGTTAGGATCGTTCCTCTGACTAGAACCAATCCACTCAATTAAAGTGGGTCTGATCGTCAAACTTGCTAATATTTCTGGGTCTAATTCACACTTGGGTCTGAAGTCATATCCCGCGATATACTCCAGTTGTTTCCAAGAAACATAGCCCCTAAACTGGCATGTCTCCTACTCAATGCATCAACTACTGCATTGACTTTTCCGGGTGTGTATGCGATATTGAAATCATATGAAGCCAAGAACTCTAACCATCTCTGCTGATGGAGATTTAAATCCTTTTGAGAGAAAAGATACTTCAATAACTTATGATCGGTAAACAACTCAAATCTTACTCCCAAGAGATAGTGTCTCCACATCTTTAAAGCGAACACGATCGCTGCCAATTCAAAATCATGTGTAGGATACCTTTTCTCATGCAGTTTCAGTTGCTGAGTAGCATAAGCTACAACCCTACCTCCTTGCATCAGTACAACACTTAGTCCGGTACCACAGGCATCCGTGTATACCGTCATCTCTTCGTTTCCCTTAGGAATGACTAACATTGGTGCACATGTCAACTTCTCCTTTAGACCCTTAAATGCATTCTCGCATTTTTCGTCCCAAACAAAAGCTTGATTCTTCTTGGTCAACTGAGTTAACGGTGCCGCTATCTTGGAGAAGTCTTGAATAAACTTACGATAATATCCAGCTAAACCCAAGAAACTTCTTACATCTGTTGCATTCTTGGGTGTAGGCCAATCTTGTACCATAGCCACTTTAGCAAGGTCCACGGCGATGCCATTCTTTGAAACAACATGGCCCAAGAATCTCACTTCCTTCCTCCAGAAGTGACACTTCAAAAACTTTGCTTTCAATTGGTGTTTTCTCAACACCTCTAATACTATTCTCAGGTGTTCCTTGTGTTCTTCCTCTATCCTCGAGTAAACCAAGATATCGTCCACAAACACAAGAATAAACCTATTCAACTGATCTCTGAATACCCTAAGATCCACAAAATATGCTGGCGCATTGGTCAGCCCGAATGGCATGACCAACCAGTCATAAATCCCAAACGGCGTTCGAAATGTCGTTTTATCTATACTCTCAGCTTCCACTCTGAGCTGATGAAAACCTATCGCGAGATCTAACTGGAAGAACACTCTTGCTCCATTTAACTGATCAAACAAATCATCTATCCATGGAAGAGGATACTTATTCTTCCTAGTCACCTTGTTCAACACGCGATAGCCTACACATAGGCGAGGGGAGCCATCTGCCTTAGTAGCAAACACAACTGGTGCTCCCCACTCGGAAACATTCCTTCGGATAAATCCCTTCTTCAAAAGATCGCCTACTTATACTTCAAGCTCTCACTGCTCCCTAAGCGCCATACGACGAAGTGGCATCACTATAGGTCTAGCATCTTTTAGTAAATCAATATGAAACTCAATCTCACGGTGTGGTGGAAGTCGGTCACTTCCCCGAAGATATCTGGATACTGGCCAACAATGGGAACCTCTGATAACTCGTCATGCGGGATGTCAAGGGAATTTAGAAAACTAGCCATCACCTCATCACTAGGCAGGCTACCAAACACTGCCCTCCTCCCATCATCCGCTCTAATAGTCACCGAAAACCACTCACAGTATACCACCACCCCATATCTTTAGAGCCAATCGACTCCCAAAATAATGCCAAACCCAGTAAAGCCCAAAATAAAGAAATCACAAACAAACATGCATCCATGACTCGATAAGACTAGATCACGGCAAATCATACTAAGACTAGTTGAACCACCGATTGGGTTCGTCACAACTAAAGGTCTATCGATTAATTCGGGTTCCAATCCCAGCCAATCTACCAGGTCACTAGATATGAAGGAATGGGAAGCCCCGGTATCAAATAACACTTGAACAGGAACATAATAAATAGAAAGCATACCTTGAATAACGACACCCTTTCCCTTCTCCACCGCAGTTGGGGCATTCGACGAAGAAGGAACACACTAATAGCATATGCTTTCACGATCTGCTTCTCTTTGGGAGGTTGTGGACATTTATCCTTGTGATGTCCCACTTGGCCGTAACTGAAGCACTTCCTATCTGCTGGCTTTACTCGACATTCTTTAGCATAATGGCCCTTCTTGCCACAGCTAAAGCACTCAACATCTTTCTTATTCTTCTTCTCCTAGCCATCCTTAGTCTGATTCTGCTTTCTCTTATTCTGGGAACTATTCTTGCCTCGACCGCTTGCTTACGGCTTTGGCTCTTCTGCAGATGCAACCTCAGTCTTCGACTTAGGGTAAAGACTCTTGATCTCAATGCCTTTCCTACTATAGACACAAATGTCGCATCAATATGGTTTATGAGTCTTTCCCCCAAGTACTCATCTAATCCAGTTATGAACCTCTCATTATTCTTCTCGGCAATATCGATAAGAGACAATCCGTATTTCGACAAGGTATCGAATTCAGCAATATATTCCGAGATTGCCCTACCATTCTGCTTAAGCTCCAAAACTTTCTAAACAGTTCTGACTTCTGAGCAGCTGGAATAAACTTCTCACTGAAACAAGTCTTAAACTGACTCCAAGTAACTTGATCCTCCGAAGTAGCTGCCTTAATAGCATTCCACCAATTCATTGCTCGTCCTTGCAGTTGACGGGATGCTAGCTTTCTCTTTGTAGCATAATCGATTCCCAAATCCTCGAAGATACGCTCGCAGTTATACAACCAATCCTGAACATCCGTGTAACAACCCGTATTTCAATAACATGATTAAGACGAGAATCAAGGCAGAATTTAATTTTAAATTCTGAATCAAGTGAAATGGGCTATGCCATTGCGTTCGTCTCGGAAAAATACGCGAAATAGAGTCCGAGTTTTCGGAAATCGGAGTCCGTATGACCAAGATATGGCCTCGCGAAGTTTCACGAAAAATTCCCAAATTAAAGTATACTTAATTAAGTGAAATGGGTTGCGCAGAGAAATATATATATTGATATATATATATATATATATAATTGAAGATTAAATAAATAAATATGCAAAAATGTTCAAAACAGCGAATTAGGAGAGGGGAATAACCGAACCGGCCGATTTTTGAGGTCGACCCGAGCCCGCTGGGTCGACTAGGGGTTAATCCAGGGTGTTTGGCTGTCAACCCGTGGGCCGATTCGCTCAAATGCAGATTTTGCATTTGGATGGTTCTCATGGTTCATCTTTAATCTAAAGGCCCTAGATGGTTCCTACACTTGACTTCTTCCCCAAGACATGCTTTGATGGCTTGGATTGAATCTAGGTTTAATCCTATGGCCTAAAACACTTGCCTAATCTATAAATAAGCCCCTAAACCCCCCTAATCCCTCATTATTCTCTCATGTAACTAAACTATGACCAAATTTCTACTCTCATGGCCTCCACTCAACTATCCTAGCCTCCACTTCATTCCTATGAAAGGTTTCATGATCATGAGAGTGTTAGAGAGTCCCTATGTTAGTATGAGAGCTTCTCAAGTTGGTTTCAAGGCAAAAGCTTTGATCTTTGTTCATAAAGAGAGTGTTTTTGTTGATTTGGAGGGTTCATCTTTGGGGTTTTGGGTGATGGCATGCATAGGCTTCATCATAAGCTTTGGTTTAATCGATTTAGGCCTTCATAGCAAGGTAAGCCCTTCCCTACTCTTAGGTATTAACTATGAAGTTAAAAGTTCATGTTGAAAGTTTGGGTTTGATCATTGAGAATGATGCATGCTATCATGTTATGCAAGTTTATGAAGTCATTATCTTGATCTTATGAGCTAAAAGCCACAACCTTTATGTTGAAATGTTGCATTATGCAACATGAAAACCTTCATAATCATTATGTCAACTTGCATATGAAGTCATAATCCTTATATGATGATATATGCGAGTTTCTAGTTATCATTCCATGTCTTTTGTCACCATGATTCGCTTATGTGCCAAGTTTGGGTTTATGCATGTTTTTGAGGCTTAAGAATGTAACATGCAAGCTAATGAACACATTTGTGCCTCATTTGCCACCATGATTAACTTGTGGCTCAATATCCATTTTTGTCATGCCTTTGTCAAGTCTCTTCTTTTAGTCCATTACGTTGTTGCGAACGTATATGCGAGTTTAAAAGCGTTGGGGTCACATTATGGGGAAAACATAATGACATGAACATGATTTGGGTAAATGGGTAGAAACATGACAACATGTAACGTTAAATATGACATGTGTTTATACTTGAAAACATAACTTGAAATGTAACATGGAAGTTGACATGTAAGTATGCATAAAAACATAAGCTTGGGAATTTACCTATTAAGTTAGGTCTACCCATTGGGAATTTACCTATTAAGTTAGGTCTACCCAATTGCTTGAAAACTTGACTATGAACATGACACTAGACTAAACATGAAGGTGGCCAACTCGAGGTTGGGTTGAGTTTGCAACGTAAAACTACCCGGAACCGACCGGCCTAACTAGTAGTTGCAAACAATAGGACCCAATGTGAGAAGTTGGTCATGTTGTGCTTGAACCCGAGGTTAGACCAAGTTGTGGTGTAAATCTACCCGGACCCGCCCGGCTTAACTAGTAACCACAACAAAGTCTAATGTGAGAGGTTGGGGTGCATTAAATAATTAATGCCACATAATAAGGTTAAGTTAATTTGATTAATGAGGCTTAACCAAATATGACATGGACAAATGGGTTAAGTAATTTGATTAGGCTAATGATACTTAACAAAACATGACAAGGTTAGGTAGGTTAAGTAACTTGATTTGCCTAACGACACTTGACCATTTTTATACGACGAGGGGACGGGATTAAGTTAACCAACACTTAATCAATCCAACACGATAACTTGATAAGGTCAAGTGAATTTTCTTAGTAACACTTAACCGTTTAATACAGTTAATGGATGGGGTTAAGGCAACTCAGACCTAACTAATCTAAACATGGTAATTGGACGGGGTTAAGTTAATTTACACTTAACTAATCCAACTCGTTAGTTTGATATGGTTAAGTGACCTATACTTAACCAATCTAACGTGAAAACATGATAAGGCTAAGTCACGAATCACTTGAATACGCTTGACCGATTTGACTCGGTAATTTGACAAGGTCAAGTTAATTTATATAATTAACCAATCTAAAATGATAATTAGACGAGGTTAAGTTATGGATTGCTTAATATACTTAGCCAACTTGACACATGGTTTGTAGGGTTAAGTCTTGGACTTGGATACTTAGCCAATTTTGACATGGTTTGTAGACGGGCTAAGTTATGAACTTAAGTGACACTTAACCCATTAGATAAACCCTAATTCGGAGGATTAGGTAAATAACCATAGTTAACAAGGATTATGGAAATAAGGCTAAGTGGTAAACCTTAGTTAAGGGAAACTAAGTAATAATTCTTAGTCAAGGAAATTTGGACCATTTCTTAGATAAATTAGTAACCCGATACGTTAGGTCAACGTTTAAGTATGCGTGTAGGAGCGGGCTATCTGATTTAGATAAAGGCTCCAGCGAACTGGGTAACGAAGCAGCGGCTTCGGGGAACGTGAGGATATTCTTGGTATCCCTCTGTGAGGTCGCAGATGATCATCCTGGGCTCACAAGAGGTTAAGGTCTGCGTTAGAAGAACCAAGAGTATGCCTTGGTTGCTATACGAGCGACCTAAAGACTGGGATGGATAGCAGTGAGTCGACGAATACATAAGGTGCCCGAGATAGCAAGTTCGTCGATCATCTACCATTTTGAGTCAAGCGTGTACGTACGGAAAGGCAGGGAACACCCAACAGACCATAATTGCTATCTAATTATGGGTGAGGTAGGCCGTAGGATGTGGGCTGGCCGGAGTGTAGTTCTCATGCAAGATTTTCTCTTGTGTTGCCTTTCACTAGTTGAGGGAGGGGTCTCGTGGGACCATAGCCACGTGAAGAAAAGCAGACCTTAGTATCTGCATCGGCAGATAAATCTAAAGCTCCCGACCGAGTCCTGTATTTCTCGTTTTGCCCTGTGACAGGACTCGGATGGCACGATGTGATACATGTGCATACAGTTATAGAAAAACGATTCACGATGAATGCGTGGGAAAAAGGGCACGGTTGAGGGTTAGCGTAATCCCTAGTGGCCTAGGTGGTTTAACCCAAACCGAAATACGAAAGCGTGCAATAGGTAAGCGTAATCCCTAGTGGTGCTAGGTGGCGTAAGTCCTAGTAGTTCAAACGATGATTCATATGGAAGAGCCTAGCTAGAACAAGGGTGACAGTCCAAACGATTTCAAGGATAATACGACATGAGGAAGCCCGTACGAGGTACGACAAAGGACTGAACTTATATACATGGAAAGAAACATATGATTTGAGTAACCTATATATGCGATATATTAGGTTGACATGGACCATTACATAACATTGGGCAAGGGACATTCATGGTTAACACATGACGCGGGTTGGGATACTAGTACGAGAGGTGCAGAGTAAAAATACATGTTAGAACCAGGAAGAATATACGAAACAGATACCTTGGGATGTTAGACGGGGTAGATACCTTGGGATAGTATACTTGATAGAAATCTGACGATGGGATACTTTGATTTATCATGATGCCGTAGTTTATCGCGATACCTTAGTTTATCTAAGTTCAATAGTTCACCCTGTTATTTTGATTTAGCTTATCTATCTTGTTGTCATGCTTATGTTCATCTTAGTTTCTCATGACAGTTAGCTTTACTAGTTTTTATACTAATAGTAGATAGGGCTTACTCAGTCTTTTTGACTGACCCATTTTGTTTTGCCTCTTTTCTTCCGTTTCCCCCCCAGGTTACAGGGAGGAAACAATGCTGTTTAGTTCGGACTTCTTCTGCTTGAAGGTCATCATGGATGGCTTGGACTTTTCTTGGCTATGGCTACTTTACTGTTTTTACTTGGGGAATAATTTATGAAAAAGTCTTTATGCTTCTTTACTATTGCAAGACAGGTTTTGATGTACTCTGATGTAAAAGGCTTAGACCTTATTTATTCATGTTATGAAAGTTCGATTTTACTTCCGCTATTTTATATGTTCTGTCTTGTGATATTTCTGTGCATGTTTACCAATAATGCCCCTCTAAAGCTAGTGCATTCCTTTGCGAGTGACCCTAGCGGAGGCGGGGTGTTACATTGGTATCAGAGCAGAAGGTTTCTAGACTGGGCAAAAGTTTTTAAAGACCTTCTGAAAATTATTTGAAAAACCGTTTACAAAGAAGCATTTTTCAAGAAAATTTTCTTTTGAAAAAAAAAAGGCTATTCCCCAAAGGCCATTAGCATTATCCTTGTTTCCTTGATCGAATCTCTTTTCCTTTCTTTCCTCCATCTGTAGTTACAGTGGTTTTGACTGCGACTAGTCTCTCTAGCTGCGTAAGTGTTTCCCGTACGATGGAGGTGGTTCTCGAGAGACCGTTGCAGAGTTATGCATGAAAGGATAGTAAGAACAAGGATAAAGGATACGAGCTCAGGGATAAGCAACATGTAGGTATGGCTGAGTCCTAAAAGGAGGGAGAAAGATGAACAATGAAACCCATGACGAGAGAGTACCTTTGGCATGGTGAAACGGGACGGATAGTTAAGTATCATGGAACAGGGACAAGATCATTCGGAGGGCAGTAGTATGCTCTCATTTCTAGGGTACCTCGGAAGGAGGGTAACGATCTTGTTAAAGGTTTAACTTTTCTTCTCTATCATCCCGTTAGGACTTTGGTTTGATCATCGTATCATTTAAGTCTGCTTCGATAGTTGAGTCTCTGCACCTTAAGTACTAGCGTATTAGAGAATCCCATTTTTGTCTCAAGTCCTGTGGAGAATCGGTCCATTTATTCATGACTTGTTTTGGATTTGAGAATGACATGCCTCGGTTATGGATGGATTCTAGGGATGAAGTGGTTATCCAGTAAGGGGTGCCACTCTCGGTTTTGATAGGAGGGTAGTTAGACTCTTGACTAGACTTGGTAATACCCTCGAAGTCTCGTGGAACCTTTTTGGGTTCGGTTATGATTAGTTACCTAGAATCCCTTGATACCTTTATTGGAAATTTGAAGCCCGATCGAGTGGTGTTCGCCAATAAGACGGATGGTTTATTTCACTTATGCATGGGTTATAGAAATCACCCTAGTAAGTGCGCTTAACCTGGTTGGCATCTGTTTACTTTCAAGAGAAAGTTCTTCTATGTGGAATACCTTATGGTACGAGGTCCGAGATTCACTAGTGAATTTTGGAAAGCTTGCATGAGATCATGGGTACGCAGTCATATTTGCGTCAAGTATTCTAGGAAAAGGATAAGTGCAAGAGGAACGAGAGGCGACGAGGAAATGAATTCCAACTCATGTTATGGAAACAGGAAATAAGAAGCTGCGAAATCGTGAAGTAAAAGGGGCGGTCAAGGCACGATGGAACTAAGCTCAAGGTAATGCGACTCAGGAGACTGAAGACTAAATACGCGCATGATATCTCTTTTTGGGAGTATATCCTTGATCCCTGTTTTCCTGTAGAGCTTGGTTGTAGGCTATCTTTTGTGGACATCTCCTCGGTCCTATTTTCTATTACAAACCCCGTAAGGAGTTTGTCTTGTTTATCTTCTCGACCCTATTTCAGGGAATCCTAGGTAGAACCCTATGGATGTAAACATGTATTTGAAACATGTTATGATTGATATGGTTGCAAGTGGTTGCAAGTGGTTGCTCGTGGATGCGCGAATACACATTAGATACTAGCTCGACTCGGTCACACTTCATATTGCATATGCACGAGTATTTATACTTGTTTATGGATGAAATCGAATGTATTATCATGCGGTTGTGGCATATGGATGAATGATTGTGCACGCATATAGTATCTATATGACTAGGACTATTTGCAAACATGTTGGATTCATGGCACTATACATATTTTTGCATTAGAAAGATTATTCAGGCCTGATCATTAGCATTAGCTAAGGAACATGTACACACACGTTTTGCATATATTCATACAGCATTAGAAATCATCTAAGGACAATGGTTGCTTGTGGATGATGTTTTGAGTAGATGGATGATGGATGGTAGGATATGTTCTTCCTAACTTGGAGATTTCGGGGACGAAATCCTAAAAGGTGGGGAGAATGTAACAACCCGTATTTCAATAACATGATTAAGACGAGAATCAAGGCAGAATTTAATTTTAAATTCTGAATCAAGTGAAACGGGCTATGCCATTGCGTTCGTCTCGGAAAAATACGCGAAATAGAGTCCGAGTTTTCGGAAATCGGAGTCCGTATGACCAAGATATGGCCTCGCGAAGTTTCACGAAAAATTCCCAAATTAAAGTATACTTAATTAAGTGAAATGGGTTGCGCAGAGAAATATATATATTGATATATATATATAATTGAAGATTAAATAAATAAATATGCAAAAATGTTCAAAACAGCGAATTAGGAGAGGGGAATAACCGAACCGGCCGATTTTTGAGGTCGACCCGAGCTCGCTGGGTCGACTAGGGATTAATCCAGGGTGTTTGGCTGTCAACCCGTGGGCCGATTCGCTCAAATGCAGATTTTGCATTTGGATGGTTCTCATGGTTCATCTTTAATCTAAAGGCCCTAGATGGTTCCTACACTTGACTTCTTCCCCAAGACATGCTTTGATGGCTTGGATTGAATCTAGGTTTAATCCTATGGCCTAAAACACTTGCCTAATCTATAAATAAGCCCCTAAACCCCCCTAATCCCTCATTATTCTCTCATGTAACTAAACTATGGCCAAATTTCTACTCTCATGGCCTCCACTCAACTATCCTAGCCTCCACTTCATTCCTATGAAAGGTTTCATGATCATGAGAGTGTTAGAGAGTCCCTATGTTAGTATGAGAGCTTCTCAAGTTGGTTTCAAGGCAAAAGCTTTGATCTTTGTTCATAAAGAGAGTGTTTTTGTTGATTTGGCGGGTTCATCTTTGGGGTTTTGGGTGATGGCATGCATAGGCTTCATCATAAGCTTTGGTTTAATCGATTTAGGCCTTATAGCAAGGTAAGCCCTTCCCTACTCTTAGGTATTAACTATGAAGTTAAAAGTTCATGTTGAAAGTTTGGGTTTGATCATTGAGAATGATGCATGCTATCATGTTATGCAAGTTTATGAAGTCATTATCTTGATCTTATGAGCTAAAAGCCACAACCTTTATGTTGAAATGTTGCATTATGCAACATGAAAACCTTCATAATCATTATGTCAACTTGCATATGAAGTCATAATCCTTATATGATGATATATGCGAGTTTCTAGTTATCATTCCATGTCTTTTGTCACCATGATTTGCTTATGTGCCAAGTTTGGGTTTATGTATGTTTTTGAGGCTTAAGAATGTAACATGCAAGCTAATGAACACATTTGTGCCTCATTTGCCACCATGATTAACTTGTGGCTCAATATCCATTTTTGTCATGCCTTTGTCAAGTCTCTTCTTTTAGTCCATTACGTTGTTGCGAACGTATATGCGAGTTTAAAAGCGTTGGGGTCACATTATGGGGAAAACATAATGACATGAACATGATTTGGGTAAATGGGTAGAAACATGACAACATGTAACGTTAAATATGACATGTGTTTATACTTGAAAACATAACTTGAAATGTAACATGGAAGTTGACATGTAAGTATGCATAAAAACATAAGCTTGGGAATTTACCTATTAAGTTAGGTCTACCCATTGGGAATTTACCTATTAAGTTAGGTCTACCCAATTGCTTGAAAACTTGACTATGAACATGACACTAGACTAAACATGAAGGTGGCCAACTCGAGGTTGGGTTGAGTTTGCAACGTAAAACTACCCGGAACCGACCGGCCTAACTAGTAGTTGCAAACAATAGGACCCAATGTGAGAAGTTGGTCATGTTGTGCTTGAACCCGAGGTTAGACCAAGTTGTGGTGTAAATCTACCCGGACCCGCCCGGCTTAACTAGTAACCACAACAAAGTCTAATGTGAGAGGTTGGGGTGCATTAAATAATTAATGCCACATAATAGGGTTAAGTTAATTTGATTAATGAGGCTTAACCAAATATGACATGGACAAATGGGTTAAGTAATTTGATTAGGCTAATGATACTTAACAAAACATGACAGGGTTGGGTAGGTTAAGTAACTTGATTTGCCTAACGACACTTGACCATTTTTATACAACGAGGGGACGGGATTAAGTTAACCAACACTTAATCAATCCAACACGATAACTTGATAAGGTCAAGTGAATTTTCTTAGTGACACTTAACCGTTTAATACAGTTAATGGATGGGGTTAAGGCAACTCTGACCTAACTAATCTAAACATGGTAATTGGACGGGGTTAAGTTAATTTACACTTAACTAATCCAACTCGTTAGTTTGATATGGTTAAGTGACCTATACTTAACCAATCTAACGTGAAAACATGATAAGGCTAAGTCACGAATCACTTGAATACGCTTGACCGATTTGACTCGGTAATTTGACAAGGTCAAGTTAATTTATATAATTAACCAATCTAAAATGATAATTAGACGAGGTTAAGTTATGGATTGCTTAATATACTTAGCCAACTTGACACATGGTTTGTAGGGTTAAGTCTTGGACTTGGATACTTAGCCAATTTTGACATGGTTTGTAGACGGGCTAAGTTATGAACTTAAGTGACACTTAACCCATTAGATAAACCCTAATTCGGAGGATTAGGTAAATAACCATAGTTAACAAGGATTATGGAAATAAGGCTAAGTGGTAAACCTTAGTTAAGGGAAACTAAGTAATAATTCTTAGTCAAGGAAATTTGGACCATTTCTTAGATAAATTAGTAACCCGATACGTTAGGTCAACGTTTAAGTATGCGTGTAGGAGCGGGCTATCTGATTTAGATAAAGGCTCCAGCGAACTGGGTAACGAAGCAGCGGCTTCGGGGAACGTGAGGATATTCTTAGTATCCCTCTGTGAGGTCGCAGATGATCATCCTGGGCTCACAAGAGGTTAAGGTCTGCGTTAGAAGAACCAAGAGTATGCCTTGGTTGCTATACGAGCGACCTAAAGACTGGGATGGATAGCAGTGAGTCGACGAATACATAAGGTGCCCGAGATAGCAAGTTCGTCGATCATCTACCATTTTGAGTCAAGCGTGTACGTACGGAAAGGAAGGGAACACCCACAGACCATAATTGCTATCTAATTATGGGTGAGGTAGGCCGTAGGATGTGGGCTGGCCGGAGTGTAGTTCTCATGCAAGATTTTCTCTTGTGTTGCCTTTCACTAGTTGAGGGAGGGGTCTCGTGGGACCATAGCCACGTGAAGAAAAGCAGACCTTAGTATCTGCATCGGTAGATAAATCTAAAGCTCCCGACCGAGTCCTGTATTTCTCGTTTTGCCCTGTGACAGGACTCGGATGGCACGATGTGATACATGTGCATACAGTTATAGAAAAACGATCCACGATGAATGCGTGGGAAAAAGGGCACGGTTGAGGGTTAGCGTAATCCCTAGTGGCCTAGGTGGTTTAACCCAAACCGAAATACGAAAGCGTGCAATAGGTAAGCGTAATCCCTAGTGGTGCTAGGTGGCGTAAGTCCTAGTAGTTCAAACGATGATTCATATGGAAGAGCCTAGCTAGAACAAGGGTGACAGTCCAAACGATTTCAAGGATAATACGACATGAGGAAGCCCGTACGAGGTACGGCAAAGGACTGAACTTATATACATGGAAAGAAACATATGATTTGAGTAACCTATATATGCGATATATTAGGTTGACATGGACCATTACATAACATTGGGCAAGGGACATTCATGGTTAACACATGACGCGGGTTGGGATACTAGTACGAGAGGTGCAGAGCAAAAATACATGTTAGAACCAGGAAGAATATACGAAACAGATACCTTGGGATGTTAGACGGGGTAGATACCTTGGGATAGTATACTTGATAGAAATCTGACGATGGGATACTTTGATTTATCATGATGCCGTAGTTTATCGCGATACCTTAGTTTATCTAAGTTCAATAGTTCACCCTGTTATTTTGATTTAGCTTATCTATCTTGTTGTCATGCTTATGTTCATCTTAGTTTCTCATGACAGTTAGCTTTACTAGTTTTTATACTAATAGTAGATAGGGCTTACTCAGTCTTTTTGACTGACCTATTTTGTTTTGCCTCTTTTCTTCCGTTTCCCCCCCAGGTTACAGGGAGGAAACAATGCTGTTTAGTTCGGACTTCTTCTGCTTGAAGGTCATCATGGATGGCTTGGACTTTTCTTGGCTATGGCTACTTTACTGTTTTTACTTGGGGAATAATTTATGAAAAAGTCTTTATGCTTCTTTACTATTGCAAGACAGGTTTTGATGTACTCTGATGTAAAAGGCTTAGACCTTATTTATTCATGTTATGAAAGTTCGATTTTACTTCCGCTATTTTATATGTTCTGTCTTGTGATATTTCTGTGCATGTTTACCAATAATGCCCCTCTAAAGCTAGTGCATTCCTTTGCGAGTGACCCTAGCGGAGGCGGGGTGTTACAATCCGTAGCCGACTCCGTTCCATGGAATGGCTTTCCACCAAGGCTAGTATAATCCTTATTCAGCTTGGCGAAATCGGCCCTAGGCTCCTGCACCGCTACACCACCACCATTACCAACATTAGGAGCTGCTCCCCGAGCATCCCCAAGCATCTCTCTCATGAAGTTGGTGAACTTCGCCCTCATATCAGGGGCATCCCTATACTTATACTTGGCCCTGAATTCCTCAAGTTTTGGCTCATCATTCAATCTGTAAAGAGAAAATGATTAACCATCTCCTCAGTGGTGCCAGTGCAGTGGGACTTCATCCTTAGTTATACTAATATTATATATATAGCCTTTGAAAACCAAAATATAACAAATACGCGCTCTCATATACGTATACTATCTCTCCTTGGTGTCTTTCCCTAGGTTAACTACGCAACCTAGAGCTCTGATACCAAGTGTGACGGCCCGCCACGCACCAGCCGACATTTTCCATGAAATGCGCTGCACCGATGTCCAACCGACATGGGAAGGTCGTCAGAGAAAGGGATGAATCATCATAGAACCTATAGTATAGCTCACAGCGCATGGAATAAAATATAATAGCAACATACTTTGACATAAAACAGGTGAGACAGTACATAAGATGAAAACCAAATATCATAGCAGCGGAAAATCCAAAATACAGCTTATGTTCTCCATCATCATTATTATAACTTTTTAAACTGTCTCTAAAGCAAAGAAAGGAAAGGTACACTACTAATGCCCAAAGTATTGACCAGCAGCGACACAGGGAGAATATATATATAATACGTGGAAGCCTCTTGCTCGCCTCCAGATTAGCTACTTGTGCATAACCAGCTAACATGTCTCTAGTCTGCTCGTGTGAGCACCTAGAGTAATAAGAAGAGACATAGAACTCTAGGTCAGACGAAAGTCTGGTATGAGCGATAAGCAGTAAAAACAGAACAATAACAGGTATACTAAACCATACCTAAACCTGGACCTGCAGCCAAAGAGTCATCACAAATAAATGTACAATACTCTAAGGTGACACTAACATATGGTATAAAGATAACGGGGGAGGGGGTGTGCATGCCATAGTGATGGTAAACAATCAACCATAACATCCATCCTCTCATCTCTCACTCAATGCGTAAAGCATACGATATCTACCACTTTGCTCACCCTATGCTTTGCTATGATCACTCTGCCCCATGGAGTCTTGACGACTCCACTGCACTGATCCATAGCCACTAGTCCTTTGCTATGTCCACTCTGCCCCCATGAAGTCATGACGACTCCACTGCACTGGCTCATAGCCATGCTACGATCACTCTGCCCCATGGAGTAATAACTACCCCACTACACTGATCCGTAGTCTAACATTCGTCTTTCAGTGGTGATTCAAAGCTATAAACATCGATAACTCCTTTGCACACGTCCCGCAGCAAGGTCCAATCATGAAGTTCACTCCTTGGTTCCCATCTGGATCCCGAGTTACAACTTCTCATTTGAACTACCTTTGCATCTCGGGTTTGGTCTTCTCCGGGTCGGTTCAAAAACAAACTTCCATTCGGTTCGGTTGTGATTACCCCATTCGGTCAGGTCGGTCGTCCTCTTCGGGCCGGGTCGGGTCAGATCGTCCTCTTCGGGTCGGGTCGGATCGTGAGCACCCATTGGATTCGGGTCGAGTCGAAGTCCAACAATGATTCATGGCAACCCGATTCGTGGCTTCTTCCTTCATGGCATCGGGTCGGTTTGAGATTGTGCACCGAGTCGGATCGATGCTCATGGTGCTTCATCGGTTCAGATCGGTGGTGCCTCATCGGCTTGGATCAGTGTACCCTGACGCGAGCGGGTTGGTCCGTGGCCTTCATTCACGAGCGGGTCGGGATCGTGGAATGCTCCACGAGCGGGTTCGGGGATCCGATCCCATTTCCTGCACTTTTCCAGCGAGCTTTTTACGCCATACGACAACGTTTTCGACCATTCTAACTGTTCTAAACAATCACAAAACACTCCAAACAGTCATAGCAACATGTATAGTCATCCACAAACACCAAAACAATAACTAATCATGTCAATATGGATCAAATGTACCCAAAAACCCATGTTTTCCCTTTAATCATGCTTAACAATAACTAAGGATAGGATTAGCAAAACTTAACCAAACTAACCCAAATTTCTATCAGAGGCCTAAAACAATATTTAAGAATTTTACAAATTTGTCTAGATTTTTCTGAGGTCCAATTTCGCTAATTAACACTAATCATCCCTAATTAGCCGTAATTAGTGAAAACAATGCAAATCACTCACCTTAGCCACAAATAAGATCTTAAATCTGAAACTCTACAGTTATGGGTCGAATCCCAATGAACACAGCAGCCTTTGCCTCTAATTTGATGTTAATTAGACTTGGTTTGATGCTAATTAACTTAATCCTTGATTAGAAAGTGATTAGAGGTGTTTTTAGAGAGTGGAAGCCATTGTTAGGGTTGAAGAGAAAGTTTGTGGCGGCTGAAAAATGACAAAAGAAGGTTTCTCTAACCCTAATCAGCCTATTTATAGCCCTAATCCTGAAATCCCTAATGGGCCTAGCTGCTAATTACCCTATTAAGCCTATTTAAGCAGTTTTTCGCCTTTCAAACCTTTTTTCAGCCATATCTCCCAAACGGTAAGTCCGTTTGATCAATGTGACCACTCTACGGAATGAGAAATCATCATTCGAATCCAATGCAAGTTGTTTCAGGTCAAAATTCCTTACCAGTCAAAAGTTATAGACAAAATAAGATCAGCTAGGGGCAAAACGGTCATTTAAAATTGGCAAAAATCGCGAACATGGGAAATGACTCCAATAGTCGCTCCCCAATGTCACACGACTATACGACTTCGTATGAAGAAGAAATAAATATTCTACGATCCTCCGATGCGTAGAATGCGGGCCGTTACACAGCTAAAACCTAAATACAAGGCTGCCGTGTAGAAATAGGGGCACCCGAGTTTGCAAGTGAAACAAACTACGAGTCAGTCATGGGACTGGTATAAGAAATCTTACTTAACATACTTAATAATAAGGTCAATCACAGGACCACACCGCCAACGCGGAACGGGTTTACTCCATTGGATTGCCAGTGCATATCATAAAGTAAATCTCTTAAATAACGCAATGCTTTATAAAAAAAATGAAGCCATTATAAGATCCAGATCCCATCACACAATGCAAGTGCAAATCGAAGGATAGAGTTTTACCTTATAATAGCCAAATGATGCTTGATACGTATAAACAAAATCATTTGATATTATTATTAGTGGCTATATGTTCCAAAAACCAATTTCAATCATAAATATTAATCATAGACGGCATGGGTACCATATATCATGTTGCCTTACTAGGCTCTACAATCAAAATTGCACATGTCGTATTGGATGTTGGATTTCCATCATGAACCAAGACAAGGAATCGTCCGTACCGAATTCGAGACTCTCTAGCCCGAGCCTCAGGACCCAGACACAGGTGAGCCCTTAGGAGCCATAGGGCCGGTCCTCCCAAAGTGCAAGAGGGTGGATTAATAATTCCTAAACATGCGTTTCCCCGTCCTATGGGGCATAAATGAGCCATAAGACTCTATATCCATCGGTCCCGCAGTGCCGATATATCAATTCATGTCAGGATGTGTAAAACACTGACACCACCTCAAGCCAGAAAGAAATGCATGTTCTTCCTGGATCCTTCTCCCGTTTCTGGCTCATACCGGGATGTGAAGCTCGCGAATTAACGCTATACACAAAGCTATGCTACTTAAAGTCGTGCTTTGATCATCAACCACAAGACTTTGCTTTTCAACAAAAGCCTTGATCCATGCAACTTAGCATGCCACATTATCAATTCATGTCATATAATTGATCATCTACCAATACACATAACCCCTGAGCACGTACGTCTCAGAGAAGGGTGAAGTAAGAGAATAAATTCTCCTTCACCAGGCAGATATATATATTTAGCAGAGATCAAAGAATATAGCTCGAAATACAATGTCAGACATACAATCCATTTACATGTCCGTTCTGGGTCTGAACGAAACCGGAGGCACTTTATTTCTCGTTCCATATGTCCAATACAGAAGAGAGATCCTCGCATATCCGAACAATCAACAAGTACGTCCGGACCACTACCACTGTAACCCCTCCTGGGAGCTAACCGATCCAGGGCATCAGTAGTAATCCATCCCATGTGAAGATCACCAGTCTTGCACCGTCTTCATATCTTCGACCTTTAATCGTCGATCGATTATTTGGAATGATAATTAACTTGTCCTTTCCAAATAATCCACGCATACATAGAATTCAAATAAATTCTTTCCGTGGTTAAATCATTTGACATTAACGTTTCGGGTTATTATAATATTTACATGTCAAATACCTCTAACCATCCAAATATCTAATAAACCATTTAAAATCGGTTTATTTCCATTCCATATCGTTTATAATAATGTAAAACGATTCATCGCTACTTTTATTAAAATAAAAATAGCTCTTTTTTAGTCGAACGACGTTTCAGGTCATTCGACGACACTAGCGTCGTTTTCATTCAAATTTGAATTAAACATTTCTCAAAATCTAACCATTGGATCTTATCAAATTTAATATCTTTGGAAAGATCTCTCCAATGCAAATCCAACGGTCCAGTTTTGGGAAAATCTGATGGTCGGATCTCCCTCTATACTGTTTAAAATTACGAGTCGAAAACGCGAATTACCGCGCGCGATTCGTTTCAATTTAATTTATATTTCGTATGAAAATATAAATCGATCGACCATTTCCGAACCATTTATATTTCTAGACATTTCTCAAGATCTAACCATCGGAACTCTATAAATTTAGTACCGTTGGAAAGATATTTCCGAAACGAACTCTGTGGTTCTAAATTTGGGAAAATCCGATGGTCGGATTTCCCAGTATACTCGTTCAAAATTACGAGTCGATAACGCGAACTACCGCGCGCGATTCGTTTCGATTTAATTTATATTTTCGTATGAAAATATTAATTGATCATCGATTTCCAAACTATTTATTTTTCAAAATATTTGGCTAACGCCTTAAAATTTCGGAAAATTTCGCCGTCGTCTCCTTTGTTTGGAGAGGGGTTTGGAAATTTATTGGGCCGTATTAGGCACCCAATAAATCCAGTATAAGCATACACAATTTTTAGTGACCTAATCTATGCCCAAGGGAGAGTGTAGGTCATTACTCCGGAGGATAAATCCTCGTTACCTCGTCCAGTGTTGGAAAATAAATGGTCCATGGGCCGTATCTAATAAACTAGAGAGACGTGGTTATTGTCAACTCTAGACCCGTGTGGGGTTTTTATTAAATCTGATAATTTACCGTTATATTTTATTTAGTCCATATCAGTTCTCAGTTCAACCTGTAATACTATCATCAACATACGAGCATCTTTCTCGTATGATAAATCAATCCTCGTCATATAAGCTCCAAATGCTTATATGGAACATGATATGTATGCCTTCACTAGTAGTATGCATATGTTGTGTAATCCAAAATTAATTGTTGCTATCCTATGGCGATGTTTATAATCTCGCACAGAACAACCATCACACGCATCCAATGCATTCACAAGAGTGTATATATATATATACATATATATATATATGTTCATCCAACTCATTAAGGTGTACCTATTTGTCGGGCACGCAATTTAATCTCTACTCAACATATCTTTACTCAACAACCTGTATATCGCCATTTAAGGCGGTCTGTGTCCATCCACGTTATATAAAATGAGAGTGTCACATATTATATAATGCTTCTAATGCGAATGAATTGTTAATAGTTCAAGTGTTGAACTATAAGGATATATATGCATGTATGTATGTCAATGAATGCATGAGCAATGGTGAACATCAATAATCATGATTAACTATTTTTAATCGCTACATTACTTAATCAAACACCATTCATTTCATTGTTTTACGAATATTTGGATTGGCAACATGAGTATTTATTTGCTTACATGAATATATTTCTTATGTTACATACATACGTTAAAATTTCTATTTTTAACGATCTAAAAATTAGTTCATAGCATGACTATTTTTATTAAGTCCTATACATGTTAAAAATAATATTTTTAACTAACTAGCATTTATTTCTTAACATAACAATTTTATATATTTCATACATAAGATAAAAATGATAATTTTAACTAACACATGAATATTTCAGAAAATTTCAACAGCATAACGGCAGGGTATTAAAAACCGGCACCGCCCCGAGTACGGCTCCTCGCGCTACCATAAAGCCTCGCGGCTTTTGACAAGGGGGATTTCAATAATCTATTTCATACGCAGACAAATTTTTCCACCAACTAATCATATTTCAATTCATATCCATCTCAATCAAATAAATACCCAATAGAGTTGCCAAACTCATATTTCACAATATTTCATGTTTCCATATCACATTCACAATTCCAATCGTTATTCATTTCATAATGCAACCAATCAAGGAAATTTCATTCACAAACATCGCATAAATATTTTCTACAATGTTTATATAAATTTGTATAACGTATATACAAATTTGTACAACAATTGTATATCACTATACAACGATTATACAACTCATACAACGCTTATACAAATTTATACAAGTATACATACATTTACTCCATTTTCATTTTGAATTTAGAAATTTCACATTGGTTTTCACGTTGCTAAAAATCGTAGCAAGATCCAAAAATCTCCTGGTCTCTTCTAGAATGTCGTGCACGTCGTCATGAGTCCAATGTCTCTGGTTTCACTGGATTTCGACAACATAACAAAAAGATATGATTTTTATTCGAAATTCAAGCTTTGCAACACTTAAAAGTGTCAAAAACCTTTAATTTTAAAACAGCTGTACCTCAGTTTTGATGTTCGAAACTAGGTCTCGACTTTTCTCCTAATCGACACAGCTTGAACGCGATCGAGTATCACCACGTCGAAGGGCTACGAGCGGTGCACCAGGGCGCTGAACGCTGGCGAACTCGAAGTGGGGGTTGAGGCGTATTCCGACGTGGAACATCGGAAGTTCGGAGGCCTGGATCTCTCGAGATACTCAACGATAAGTTCCAATCCTTATATGGAATTAAAGAGGATGGAAAGATCTACAAAAAACCCAACTGGAGTGTATGATTTTATTGCGTGGATTGTGAGGAATGGAGGAGAGAAGGTGGTGAACTATTTCCGTTGTCGATTTCTGGGGTATCGGGATATTTTGAGAAAATAAATTAATGAAAGAAAAATTCTGATTCATCGATATATATATTAAATTCTAAAAAGGTGATTTTTCATCCGGACTCCAAATCAAACCCAACGACTGTCACCCCTAGCTAAATACCCCCATTCTGGACACAATGGGATATGCCTCGTAGGCCAATTCGGCAGTTTCAATAGGTTTTTCTCAAAATCAAAATATAACATTTCAAATTGAACTTGAACGTACGTTTCAATTTACCGGGCCCACATACTAACTCCAAAAATTCCAAAAAAATATATCTGGCTATGTTTTGATGATACGGTCCTATAGGAACTGGTTTCGTCGAATTCTGAGCTTGTTTGTAAAATGGCCTTTTTTCCAGTCGATCGAATTTACAATTGAATTCGCAAAACGTGTTTAATTCCACCACGCTCACATATTAATTCCAAAATTTATGGAAATTGAAACTTAGCAATAATTCGATATTCCAAATCATAGAATGTGGTTTCGTCGAATTCGGAAGTCGTTTGCAAATTGTCCATTTTTAAGGGCTTAGTTATTATTTAAAAATCGAACGTATTTTCTACTAACATTTCATGAAATAAAATTTTTAAATTTGTTCTGATTTCCGTGTTGTTACAATTCTATTTGAAATCATTGTGCATACATGTTTTATGGTTGCAATGCATTATGTACGCTGTGCACGTACGCACTTGGTTGCAAAGTGGATCGATGTACACTAATTAATAAGATAAGTAGATGTCAGAGTTTCGGGATGAAATTTCTTTTAAGGTTGGAAGAATGTAACAACCCGGAATTTTGACAATAGATAAATTAGTTATTTAATTAGATTTCCAAAAATAGGAATTTTTGCAAACGGTGGAATTTGACCATGAAACTTGCACCGTTGCGTTCGTCACAGAATTTTGGCTAACTTTCATGCTTAGAGTTTCGCGAATAGAGTCTATATGAAAAAGTTACGGACGAAATACGAAAATGGATGGAAAATAATTAAAAAATAATATAATATATATTTATTACCCTTCCACGTCATGGCCTGGTCGACCCAAGCAGTTGACTGCTACCTGCGACCGCTTAGTCGAGCAGGCTGTAGCGACTAGGGTTAAAACTTATAAAATATATATATTAGAGGACATATTTTTCTGAAATTAAATATAATGGTTTAGGGCCGTTTCAACTCTTATAAATAAAGGATTAGACCCGCATTATTTTCCACATATTTATAAAAGAAGCAGTAAAGCTCTGCCATATCCTTTTCCCCTAAAACAAATCCTAAAACAAAATATATTTATATACAATCACAATCAAATATAAAAAATATAGATTTGAGGAGATTAATTTGATTCAAGAAGAAAAAGGTATCAATTGGCATTTAGGTTCTTCTTCATCAGACTTCTTTCCCCTTTTCTTATTTTCTTGCAAGTTTATAAATCTGAAAGTATCCCCTTTTTAAGATAACTATAGATCTGTAAGAATTTAGGAATTGTAGGCTTAAAAGACTGTTCAGATTCAGATTTGGATGCTTGCAAGTGAGTGGAAAGTTTATATACATAGTTTATAATAATCTGATTACTTCGTTTGTATTATGTCTCAAATGTATACCTATGCCTTCAATAGATCTGTTATAATTTTTGTCAGATCTGAAGAATAATTATGGTTTGAATATTTATTTATTTTTAGGCTTATTAGATTGTTCATATTATTGCCTACAATTGTGCTTAAAAATATTATGGTCATTGTAAATACCATAGATTTGGAAATAAGTCCTATAAGTCATAATTAAAATGTTGTTTTATCCCAGGTCTATAATTTTGTGTTGATTTGTGGTTCATGTAAGTTTTGTTAAAAAGATATAAGCTTGTTTGTGTTCAGTTTTGTTTGGGTTTTAACTTGGTTATTGTAAATATGCCTTTTTGTTCTTTTTCAATAAAAAGACATTAATTGAAATCAATAAGGAATATGTACAAAAACAAAAAAGGAAAGGGTTATGTAATTTCATGTACGAATATAGATTTATGTATGTTTGTGCATAGTTTACATCAACCATTTCAAAAACATACATATTATATATTTCTTATGGTTTGAAATATGTTTATTCCTCTTTCAAATATTTTAGGCATAATTTACAATAATTACAGTTGATGACCTTGTTGTAAGATTTGTAATCTTATTACAAGTTCTAACTCAAAAAGGATTGTTTTAGTTGTTAGCTTAAACGAAAACATTGAATTGAATAATAATAAAAATAAAAGAATAATAACTACGTTAACTGCGCAAATATATATATACACATATTATCCGTTCAATTCTACATAAATAACGCAAAATATATTATAATTAATGTTTGTTGTATATGTGTGTTTAAATGGTTTCCGTTTTATGGAATTACATATGGAAGTAAAAACATATTAAATGGAAATATATATATAACATGGCCATTGTAGAAAGAAATGTAATTGATTTGCTATAAATAAGGTCATAAAGAAATAATAACTATTGTAATCATCGTTGATTGGGGAAAATAAATTGAATTAGGTAGTTATGTCTAAATGGTTATAATTTAAAAATGATGACTAGGAATAGAAATTGTAACTCCAATTAAGTAAATAAATAATTCTTATAACATATATATATATATACATACATACAAGAATGAATCACGTTAAAATAAAAAAAAGATTTAAGGAGTTACACTAATTAAACTAGAATAATAAGGGACTGATACAATAGGGATATTCATTGGTTCAATTAGTGCCTTAGGAAAATATGACGGTTATAGTCATAAATGGCAATAACACTAAAAAACAGCAATAAATGGAATTAAAAGGGGGATTAATGGCTATTGGTTGTCGTTTAAAATACTAAGTCCAATAAGGAAACAATTAATTAATCATCCTAGGACAGGAAAGTTATAGGTTTTCCTTAATTTATTCTAGTTAATCTAGAATTAATATAAATAGAAATTAGAATTATACTTGGTAGGTTAATGATGCGAGGTCAGTTGCCTTATTCGATAGAAGTCTGCACTTTCCAGCAATCGTATGTCTAACTGATGTGAGACATCATTGACCATAGGAACCCGTAAAGATAGTTAGTTTGCGTACATGGATTATTTCCAAATTTAAGGTTTGCTTCATGAGTGAAGTCTTAAGTGGTTGTAGAGACCTCCTCCAGTCCGAAAGAAGAAATCAAAACGAAAATAATTCAGTGACGTGACCTGCTTAGGGAATTAAGGTCTTAAGTGGTTAGATCCACCTTTAAAAGAGTATTAAGTGATCGCGTAGACCACCTCCCATAAATGAAAGCATTAAAGGCTAATTTGGTATGAGTTTGATAATCTCCATGATTAGTCCGCTTCCCTTGAGTCACCAATGGCTGGGGTTGAGGGTCCACCCGGAGAATAGGTTTTAAATGACCACTACGGAGGTACCATAGGTCAAACTATCCTATGGGGGAAGTATTAAGTGATTAGGGGATTATCCAAATAAGGTCGGCTAGATGGTAACGAGGGAGTCCACCATAGGGACATCTTAAATGACGTGCTACGTCTACCTATCTGATTGGTCTTAAGTGACTTCTTACTATCTCTCGCCTTATGCGGGGCATGGATTTATGTGCGCGAATGAAGGAAGTCCTAAATTTGTAGGACTTGTAGCTAGTGTCCTCTAATTTATATTAGTGTAGGGTAACTTATTGAAAAGGGTATTAAATCACAGATCGACCCGCCTTGAGTCTTAAGTGATCTAAAGGATCCACCTTATCCATCATTGATAGTGAGGTTTTAAGAGGCAACATAGAAATAATTAGCCTCCATATGAATAGTGAGTAGTTGAAATCCCACTTCTTAGTTTTTGGTAATTGGTTGAATGATGGTTTAAAGGCTTCATAATTATGCGTAAACGTTCTATCTCAGTATCATTGTCGTTTGGGGATGCTACCTTGGGTATGGTAGTTAGTGTCGTGCGTATGTGTTTACAAGGTTAAGTTAAAATTACTAGCCTTGATAGACATATGTCTCTGGTTGAACCAAATGGGACACATTTGTGTATTGTAGGTTGTGCTATACTCTTTCTGCTTACCAAAACTAATTGGTTTGACCCCTTCCTCCTTACAACTCCCAAGATATCTCGAGAAGGTCAAGTTTCCATTGGTTTTTAAGTTTGGTTTTCGGTTCTCGTTCTCTCTCATGCTCGGTATTGACGTGGTGACTTACTCTTATAAGGTAGTTACCCGAGTTGATACTAGCTTATCCTATTTCATTTTCGCTGTGAGTTATGTTATCGTACTCTGATTATGCTCATGCTCTTTTATTTACAATTACCATATTTACACGATCTATGTTTGGATGAGTTAGAGTTTCGATTTTTGTCGAAATTTGGGCTTAGAAAAGTGTGGGGTGTTACATGCTTTGAGATAAGATAGAAGCCTCCCGAAACGCAAATCTCGCGTATTCTCTGGCCTTTCAAGTGGGCGCCACTGTCATGGTTGGTCCTCGCTCCTCCCGGATGATGAAGAGCCTTCTGCATATTGATTTTGTAATGGTGAAGTATCATGCTGGTTCCTAGTCTCTTCCCACTGTCTCACCATTCGGTTCATATCCTGCCTCATCGTGGCATTCTCCCGGACCTAAGCATCTGAGTTGCTGACGTTTCATGAAGCTGGTTCATAAATACCATGAAATCATCGTGAGTAGCGAACGCTGAGGAGGGAGCATGATTAGGTGCGGAGGGGCATGTTGGAGAATGGGTGGTTAGCTGGGCCTCGATTTGGGTCGATGTATGCCCGGGAATCACCAGACCGGCCTATGTCGAGCCGAGAGATGGAGAAGGTACTACGTTTGACAGTATGGCAGGATTTGGCTGTCGAGGCTGTTTTCCAAAAGCATGTGCAAAAAACTTAGAAATCATTGTTTTTGATGATGACGGTTGGTTATCAAAAAGTTAATCAAAACCTTTAAACGCTGAGAATTGAAAGCACCAAAGTGTTGACACCAAAAAGTGGTATAACACCCAAATAGAGATGATGTAGGGAATAAAATGAAGAAATATAAATGAAAATGAGAGAAAATGCAATCACATGCAAATTTATAGTGGTTCGGCATTAACAAGACTACGTCCACTTTATAATCTCTTGATTATCTATAAATTTTGAGTACAAATGGTGGTTTAATGGCTAAACCTAAGTACAATGCAGTAATAATAATAAAATGACATGAGAATGGCCAAAACATCCATTTTCATAGATCTGGATGGCTATTTATAGATGCTACAATTTTTGGGTCGACTAGGACACTTGGCATCCATCCCGGGACTGTAGAAATAGAGGGAGAAGCTTTCTTCTTATGTGAAAAGGCCCGGTCCGGGTAGGTATGGACGGGTGGCAGAAGATCCAGAGTTCTAGAGGTAGAAGAGGTGGTTAAATTGGGGCTAGAATGAGTCTTCAGGAAGATATTCATGCGCTAGATCGGGCTTGGCTTGACATAATCGAACGGGAATTGTTCGACCCGAGGATTGGGATTCCTGTATTGAGCTTCTCATGTGTTCCCAATTCGGATCGGCATACCTGCCTAGCCGACTTGAGTCTTTCATTGAGTCGAATCTCGTCCTCACCAATAAGAATTTTGGGTCGACCCGACACCTTAGTCGAACCGAGCTGGTGACATTAACCCCAGTGCTTAGCCATCAAGTGGTAGGATCCACGTCAAGTTGAAGCTTCACCGACCCGGGATATTTTTGATCTGAAATTATGGCTTTTCCATGATGGCTTGACTTAACTCCGATATTTCTAAAACTTTGACGGCCTTGCCAAAAGGCAGGTCAGTATCATGTAATCCATTATATGTCTAGTTAGGTTATGTAGAGTTATCATATTTAAAATGATTAAATCTATACAAGTTTTATGGTTATTTAAACATGTAAGTGATAGAATTTCCTAATCTAAATTTATAATGCAATATAAACATGTAAGAGATCAAAACCACTCACAAATCAACAAACCTATAGAGATTAATATGAAATCAATCTGGAACTACAGGGAACTAATGTGTATAACCTTTTAAATGATGAAAATGGATCAATCTATGTGGATCTGCCTCTCTAGTGTGATTGAAATAGATTGGATATGAATTTGAGTGTGATTTAGAAATTTGGGGATATAATTAGGGTTAAAATTTAGATTTAGGATAATGAGAAATGAGGAGAAATGGTTATTTTAATCTCCTTTAGTCCATATTTATAACTGCCGATCAATGGACTAATCAACTAGCTAATCTTAGCCCATTAGCATTATCTAATTTTGTCCGGTAGTCTTAAAAACTTAAAACTTTTATATCCTCCAAACTCTTTTCCCAAATTACCTGTATGACCACTCTATAAAATGAGAAACAACCATTATGATTCAATGGAATAGGTTAGAGCATCTAATTTGTCTCCTATCAAAAGTTGTGGCCAGAACAATATATTCCAAGGGGAAAATAGCCACATATGATTTGGCAAAAATCATTGATGTGTAAGGCACCCCCAAAAAGCATATTCCAAAATATTAGAATGATACAACCTTATATAAATTAAATGGAATTATTTTACGATCCTTCGATATGTAAAAAGTGGGACGTTGCATCCACACTTTAGGCATTTCACCCCCGAAATCCTGAAGCAAACATAAATAAACAAGTTATCCCACTTGCTTATCATCCACTAACAATCAATCTAACATAAAATTTGCATCCAGCAATCAATGACAAGGCAATTTCCTATCCTATTATGCAAAATTTTAATAATACAAGATACCATGGTGTAAGTAGATATGATAAATGAGACACACCACCCAAGGAGTCTTGGATACGCCTCCTTCATACACTCCTTCCTTTACCATGTACAATCTCCATCATCCTCACTCCCTTAACTACCTTCCTCCTAAACTGTTTTGTGTTGTGCCCCACATTCTATAGCGGCTAATGATCTGCATCAATAATGCCTTTGGTAGCCTTTAGTTTATTTCTGAATAGTAAGAAGTTTTTCCTTGATAGTGGCTTAGTTAAGATATCTGTGATTTGACAAGAGGAAGGTATATGATTTACATTTAATTTTCCTTTAGCAGCTTTTTCTCGTACGAAGTATAAGTCTAATTCAATATATTTGGTCCTTGAATGTTAAAATGGGTTAGCAGTAAGGAGAACAGTGCTAAGATTCTCACACCACTAGTTGGTTTTTTTGTTGAATTCAACCTTTATTTCATGTAGTAGAGATTTTCAACTGATGTATTTACAACATTACGATACTCTGCTTCTGCACTTGATCTTGACCTGGTACCTTGCTTTTTAGAACACCATGAAATTGGATTTGTTCATAAGTATATACAATACCCTAATATGGATCTTTATTCATCAGATTCTGACCCCCAATCCAAGTCAGCATATCCGTTAATATTGATATTTTTTTATAACTCCAAGGTTAATCCATGTTTTAGTATGCCTTTGACATACCTTAGTATTAACTTTACTGTTTGTCAGTGTACATTATATGGTCTTTGCATAAACTGACTTACTTTGTTGATACTAAAACTAATGTATGGTCATGTGATGGAAGCATGTTGTAGAGCTCCAAATATGCTTCTATATATAGTAGCATTACTCATAGGTTCACCGTTGTTTTTAGATAATTGAACATTGCTCGCTATAGGTGTTGGTAGTGCATTTGCCTTGTCCATCACTGCTCTTAACAATATGTCTGAAATATATTTTTCTTGACTGAGATGAAGCCTACTATCTGATTTTTTTTACTTCTATTCCTAAGAAAAAGCTTAAGCTTCCAAAGTCTTTAATTGAAAAATCCTTATTCAGATGATTTTTGAGCTTGTTGATTTCAGATTTGTTATTTCCTGTAATTATAAAGTCATCAACATAAATTAGTACATGAGTGATCTCTGAGTTATAGAATTTTGTAAATAAGAAATTTTCTGATTTTGTTGATGTGTATCAAAGCATGATCAAGGTTGACTTTAGTTTGTCAAACCAAACTCTTGGTGTTTGCTTTAGCCCATAAATTGTCTTGTTTAATTTGCAAACCTTCTTGTCATTCTGTTTGAACCCTTCTGGTTGCTCCATATATACCTCCTCCTGCAACACACCATTTAAAAAACACTATTCACATCTACTTGTTTAATGTTTCGGTTTTTTTATAAAGCAACAGTTAATATTACCCTTATATTTGATGACTACACAACATGTGAGAAAGTTTCATTGAAATCTAAACCTCTCTGCTGTGAATAGCCTTTTGCCACCAGTTTTGCTTTATACATAGAAAGTTGGCCATCTGGATTTTTCATGACCTTATAGGTCCAATTACAACCGAAAATATTCTTATTTCTTGGCATAGAAACTAAAGTCCAAGTGTTATTTTTCATTAGAGCATTATCCTCTTCTTTCATTGTTGTTCTCCGGTTGCATATTAAATGGCCTCAAGATAATTACCTGGTTCTTTAGTTTCTATGTCAACATGATAAGTTTTTGGTTTAAAAATTCCACTCTTGTCTCTAGTCATCATGTGATGACCAGTTTTAGTGCATTTTTTAGTCTAATTTTTATTGTTGTCATTCCCATCCTCATCGCTACTAAATGATGAAACATTGTCTAATGGTTGAGCTTTCGGTTTCTGATTGCATCCTTCTTGATTTATTTCCATGCTCAAAGTGATTCGGTCCTTGTAAGGTGGGATCACATTATTGATAGTCTGCCTGATTTCCAAAACTGGGTAAACATATCATTTCTCCTTGTTCTGGTAAGTCAAATATGGACACCTTTGGGTTGTATATTTTTTGTGCAAATTTCTCACTCCATTGCTATAAGGAAATTCTTTCTCATTGGAAACCAATGCCTAGAATTTTTTTTCCCACTTTGGTCTAGACATTTGTATTCTTTTTGGTTATTTGCATAACCCACTACAACAAAATGACCCTATTACAACGGTGGAACACCGTTGCAATATACATTTTACAACGGTGGGCCAACTGTCGTGTATTAAGAAGTTGTAATAGACTAAAATCTTTTACAACTTTTCTGCACCGTTGCAACACCGTTGTAATATGCACATTTTACAACTTTTTTCCACCATTGTAATAAACTTTATTACAACAGTTAAGCAGCGTTGTAATACTATCTACTACAACTGTTATGCACCGTTGTGATTGATAGTTGCATTTTAAAAAAGATAGACCTTTTGCAACTAAAATGAACAATACACTAAATGTGGCAATACTCCATAAGCAAATCAGATATTATAATTATTTGCAAACTAATTTATTAAAATACTCAAATTTTCAGTATTACAAACAATTAGTTTTAGAAAACATTTCGCGCATTATTACATACTTGACCGTTACAAAGCAACTTAGTACAAACACAAGTACTCCATGAAATCTCGAGTTAGAACCACCCATGAAATCTCGAGTTAGAACCACCCATACTGAATCTGCATAACAGAGAGAGAGAATTAATAACTCTTGTCTAATAAAATATGTACTTATTGGATATATATAGTAAGTGTAAAGACATATTAATTGACCAAATGTAATAAATATAATAAAAGTATAAAATGTATTATTCTATGATTGTACATAACAAATTAATTGTTTGATAGTAAATAGTAATTATATTCATTATATATTTGCTAGTTTGGGTTGACTCTGATTTTGAAGTTTGAATGGTGGCAATTTTGAAGTTTGAATAAGTTGAGAAAGTTGGTGATTGGTTGGAAAGGTAAGATGTATGATTGGGTTATTATTGGTGTTTAGGTGTAATGAAGTTGTTGACGAAGTAGTTTGATTGGTGGTTCAAGTTCAGGTGCAGGTTGATGTTGTTTTCTTAGAATTCATATGATGTTGTAGGCGCTGGAGTGTGTGGATGTGTTGATTGCAGGGGAAAGAGTGACATTGGGGTAGTCGAAGCATAAAAAAAATGTCCTTACCGAAATGATAATGTCATTGTTAAATTTAACTCATTATACCTGAGCATAGTTCTCCCTTTATAACAAATGATAATGACAAATCTTCATCCTGGGACATTGTCTTTTTAAAAAAAACACTATTATAAAATGAACTTCATTTGTGATCAAAATAATTTCAAAATTGAATAGATGGTTCAGTATTGTGGTATGACAAGAAAACCTGAATGTTATTATTTAAACTATTCTTAGGACTATATTTTGACTAAAAAAGATGGCTGCTTGCATTCATAAGCATTTGATAACTTTAACTCATTATACCTGAGCTTAGTTCTCCCTTTATAACAAATGATAATGACAAATCTTCATCTTGGGACATTGTCTATTTTAAAAAAACACTATTATAAAATGAACTTCATCCTGGGACAACTTGTGATTCGAAACACAAAATTAAAGTAAAACTAACTATCATTTCATTTGCAGCAACTCTTAATGCTGTTGAATCTAGGAGAAAATCAACAACATATTCATCAAGTTTATAAGCAAAATAGCCTCCTGTGCCTTGAATTAGAACACAAAATGCACAGACAAACCAAAATAAAACTTGCAAGAACAGATCACAATAATCCCAAGCAGCAAAACCATAGAACCACAACAAACCCTTCGAGACTTCCTCAAAACCAACAACCAACTAACAGTTCCTCAAATTCCTCGATAACTCAATAAACCAATTCCAAAATCCACTCAACAAGCAAAAGAACCCATCGAAAAAAGTAAAATAGACATACCGTAGCATGCAGAGTAAATCGCGTGCCAAAGGCCATACCCAAGACCAAACAAAGCAGGGTAAAACATAGAGAGTGATGGCTCGCAAACAATGGAAGCCTAGGGTTTGTAGTTGACGAACAGAAGACCACTCGAGAAGCTGGGAAGGCAAAAAGGATAGAGGTAGTGAAACAGCAAATAGGGGCAAAAGCGAATCGAATCGAATTTACTAGATCGAATCGAAAAGTGATTTTGTTTTTGGATCTAATTTGGAGAAGGAGGAATCATTCCTCGGTTTGGGTTCGAATAGGGAGAACCATCTTCGAGAAGGAAGGGGAGCTGAGACTGTTAATGGTGGTGGCGGTTTTGGCAGTGGAGGAATTTGGATCAGAGGTGGGTCAGGAATTTGGGGAGGAGGGGGATTATCGAGGAGGATGGATGGGTTTGAAGCGAAAGGGGGATCCGCCGCCAAGGTTGAGAGGCTAGGTTTTGAATGATTATGAATTTGAAGTGATTTTGTTTAACGTTGATCCAGACGCGGCCCGCCAAAATTTTCAATCCTCCCGCTTAAATTTTGATCTAGGTGCAGTACAAGAGAGCCAAAATTTGATTTTTTTTTTTTCAGCTCAAGTTTCCTACTTTCTTCCGCGTTGACAGTTAATATCTGTAAATTTTTCATTGATCATAATAAAAAATTCACCAAAATACATAGAATTAAATGTTATAAGTTGAATTAATAAATAAAAACATATATTAAATATGATATGGATTTCTTGATAATTAATTTTTATTAAAATATTGAATATTACTTAATTATTAGTAATAGTTATTATTAATTATTATTTATTTCTTCTTAGTTATAATTGAATATTAATTATTAAAAGTTTATTATGGATATGTTGCTAATTATTAATTATTAAACACATAACATTGACTATTAAAAATTAATTACTATTTATTAATTATTAAGTACTAACTATTTAATAGTAATTATTATTTATTAATGATTCCAAAGGTTATTGCTAACTGTTAATTATTCTTTAATATTAATATTATTAAATATTAAATATTAGATATTATTTATACTTAACAGGCCTCTACTACAATAAGTAGAAAAAGAACTGTTGAAAATAGATTTATACAACTTTCTAACAAAATCGTTTTAATTATTAATTATCAAAAATTAATAACTAAATATTAAATATTAATTCTTGAATCTTTTTTAATTATTAATATTAATGATTACTTTCTATTAATTAATTGTTAAAGACTAATTATTAAATAATTAATAATAATAATTTATTATACTAATTATTAAATATTAAAAATTATTTACTAATTATGTTTATTACAACTGGTACAAAATGTCAGTTGTAATAGAAATCTATCACAACTTACAAAACAAAAAAGTTATTAAAAATACGTTTATTACAACGGTGATTTTACCACCATTGTAAAAGTTGTAAAAAATACGTTTATTACAACTTTAGGGAAATGATAGTTGTAAAAAACATTTATTACAACGGTGATTTTACCACCGTTGTAAAATTAAAGTTGTAATATGGTCTTTTTGTTGTAGTGACCTAAAAAGGTGCATGATATGGATCTAAAGTCCGATTTGTGTGATTTATATGGTCTTAAGTATGGATTAAAATATAGATATCCAAACACTTTCAATGCATTGTAGTCAGGTTTAACATTATATATGGTTTCTATTGGACACTTCAAGTTTAAGGCCTTAGTGGGAAGTCTATTTATTAAGTAAACTGAAGTAGAGAAAGCATCAGGTCAAAATTTTAGAGGCAAAAATGCTTGAGCAAGTAGAGTTAAACCAGTTTCTACAATTCTTCTATGTTTTCTTTCAATAAGGCCATTTTGTTCTGAAGTATGTGGATATGTTATTTTGCGAATTAGACTTGTTTTGAAATAATTCTTTTAAAGGTATGAATTCAAATCCACCATCAGTATGGAATATTTTGAGTCGACAATCAATTTGTTTCTCTACTTGACTAATAATTTGTGTCACAGCTACATGAGTTTTTGACTTAGATTTCAATAAATATCCACATATATCCAGAATATGTAATACTTGTACCCATAGTCACTATTGACTGGTGTTGGTCCCTACAAGTCAGCAGCCAATAATTCTAAGGGCCTTTGATACATAGTTTGGGAGCTAGGAAATGCAAGTTTATGATTTTTTCCATTTAACAATAAGTGCACACATAAGGTAGAGTAATTTTATCAACAGAAATATTATTACTTTCCAAGGCATGCTTAACAATATTCACATTAGGATGCCCTAGCTTATAGTGCCAGGTGTCAAATGTTATATTACAAGTTTCTTCACAAATTCCTGAGAGATTACACCATTTCTTGCTATGTCTAGAGTTTCTTAAGTGTGAGTTAGCTATATTGAAAGTGTATAGTCCTTTAAATTCTCTACCCTATAGCAAAATTTCTTTGGTTAGAATATTTTTATTAAACAATAATTTGAATAAAATTCAAAAAATACATTATTATCTTTTGCAAACTGTGATATACTTAATAAGTTTTTCCAATTAAGGATTCTCTTAGCAGATTGTTGAGATGAAATGGTTTTGTTTTACGCATAAAACTTGCATTTCCTGTGTGCAATTGTTGTAGGTTTACCATTGCCCATATATAAGTGTTGTGTACCTCTTTATCCACTACTCCCTAGATTTAAGTTCCTCAGACTGTTTTTCACATGATTAGTTGCTCCTAAGTATGGGTACCATACTCCATCAAGAATATTTTGAATTCTTATTGGTTCAGTTCTTCCAATTTCAGACTAATTTTTGTTTTCCTAGGTATTAGTTATCACATTAGCATTTAGTTGATAATTTCTTGGATTATTGTTGCTTTATTGTAATTGTAACGACCCGGATTTTTCGGTCATTTGAATTTGAATATTTAAACTTGTTTTAAATATTATACTTGAAATATTAAAGGATTTTAATATTGAATTCTCTTATTAAACGACGTTTGAACATTTATATTTATATTTAATTTGAAACGAGCTTGTAATGTCGCGGTAGTTCATAAAATTGAGTTTTGAACTTTAATTGAATATACAGAATCCATTTTAGGTCGGAATTCTGTGAAACTAGAAACGTTTGAATCTATTTGATTATAATTTTTTAATGAAAGAGAAAAATGAAGATTTCATATTTTAAATTGTGATTTATGTCCAATTCAAATTTTCAATTGGTTGCTATGGAATTCGTTAATAAACGATAACGTTTATTTAATAAATATAAAATCGTTTTTCTATATAATTTGAATATCGTTTAATCCGGGTTTGTAAATATTGAGTTTAAATTATATATTGGTTTATTTTGAAGCTGTATAAGATTAGATTTGGAAATATACGATAATAATAATTTATTATTATTATTGTTTTGGATTTAATTATATTTTATCTATTATATACTTAAGAATAACCGTTTTTCAAATAATCTCTGTTTTCGACGAAATGATTTTATTGGAATAGGTATAGCTAATTATTGATAGACTTCTAGTTTTGAGCCAACTGGAGTTGTTTTATTCGTAGGTGCAATTTAAAGGTGAACCGACAAATAAATGGGAATTAAAATAATGTCATGCTAACGGAGTCGATTTTCAACGAAATTAATTTCATTGGGACCGGAACATTAAGACATAGTGGTATGTCCATTTTCATTGTGTTTGGAGTTTGCATGTTGCGGTATGAATATAACGGTTAGCGGTAAACAATGGTTGACGGTAAAATATAATACCGTATTAAAATATATATAAATATAAAACTTATATCCAAGTAATTGTATATGACCGACCCTGTTACTTCCCCCTTAAGTCTACTGCAAAATTTGTATAAAGCTCTGCCTACCCATTTCCTTTCAACAACCATGCACGACCTAACAATGAAGTGATAATTCATGCTATAGGCTACCGAATTGAAAAGAAAGCTCAGCCTAATCACTTCACATCTAAGCTAACAACGCGGGCATCCCTATTGTTTCAGCTACCCTATGTATGAATTGATAACTCGTGGACAGGCTACCCTATTTAATTTTGCAATCTATATTTTCAAATCAAGTACAAGCTATCTACCTCCTACCTTCCATATTTTCTTCTAACGTATGTGAAACGTGCCGACCAAGGTTGGATTCAACGCCTACATATGTGTAGCTATCTACTAGTACCCGATATTACATGATGGACACACATCCTCCTTCTATAAATAGTCATGTCCATCGCATATTTTCCTGTTTCAGCACGAAAGAAGTAAAACCATTCTACCCATTTTTGCTTCCCTTCACGTAAGTAAACTAAATCGAAAACTTTCCTCTCCAAACATTAAAAACCGCAAGATCCATTTCAATTCTAGCCATAATTTCCATTGCACAGTAAAACGAAAGCTCTCCATCCAAGAATATAATTAAATTCCCTTAACCTATTCGAACTAGCCTAGGGTCCAAGCTAAGTGATGAGTCCGATGATTGGGTGAGCTCGAGGTGCAGGCGCAAGTGGGTGTAACACTGGTGGCTTCTGGTGATGCAGTCGAGTGAAGACATGGGCTTGTGCTTTCTGAAGCATGGATACGTGCAGGTCACGAAGAAATAAGTGGGTTGAAGGCTCACTGTTCACAAATGTAGAAGGTAGGGTAAAACGTGGAGGAAGGAAATAAAGGCAGTGTGGGTTCATTTTCTAGTGGAGTTGAAATGTAGGTGAGGGTGCATTGTTGAAATGCAGCAGTATATACATATAACGAGGTAGCGAAGTCGCATGTAGCAGGAAGAACGACGTGAAGAGGAGAATGGAGGGTGACGTAGGGAAGAGATGGGGGTAGCGGGAACTGAAGCATGAAAGAGTGAAGGGGATGCATTCAAAATATGGAGCAGGAAGATAAAGTGTTTGTACACGTGTCTAGGTGAGTGTCATTTTTTTGACGTGGCCTATTTAATTTATAACGTGATTACATTGCCTAATCAGAAGTAGAACGTCACATGCCTAGGTTTTTTTATTTCATGCTTAGTTATATATATATGTTCGAAACCAGTAGAACGGGTAGAAAGGCTACTGCATGCCTAATTTAAATTAAAATCATGCCTAATCAGTACTAAAAATGCCTAATCCCATTGAAGTGTCTAACCCATATATATAATATAACATGGACGAATAATTCTTATTACTAAGATTTGTTTATGAAGAGGTGTCCGGTGAGAATTTAATCGTGCCTAACCATATCGTTTACGTGAAGCATGCACGATTTATATAAATACCCAATTTATATGCCAAATCCAGTTTTAATGTGGCTGTTAAGAATGTAAACCGTATGATTAGGAATTAATTAAAGATTTGATTAGTTTAAACTAAAATCATGACCGTATAATTATTGTAACATTATCCTCTTTTGTCAGAATTCAACAAGATTGGTCATGTTGGAACCGTATCAGTGAGCACGACATTAGGGAGCGGTTTGGATAGAGTTGGACACAGCTGCAAGTTTTAATTAAATTAAACACTTGTTTAATTTAATTAAAACAAATCGTTTTGATGATAAATGGAATAACCAAGGTGAGTTAAACTCACTCAATTGTCCCACTAATATATCTATAAAAGTAAGGTTTTTATTTGTGTGTTATGGTTGCTAATGGTTGATTGTTTGTTTAATATATCTTCATATATTAATTGAACCGATGAAATTAAACGTTGTTTAATTCCAATAAAACACCAAATCGTTATTCTAACGATTGGGCCCAATTGAGATAACTTACCTTGTTGGTCACATTTGTAAAATAAATGTGTTGAATTTAATGAATTGTTTGGATTGTTTTGTTAATGTTAAATAAATTGGTTGATGTTAAATAGTCGTTATTTATTGTTATAGAAATAATCAGTTAAATTGAATTGAATGAATTTATTTGAGATAACCTATTTGGATGAAGGGAAGAACAGGTTGGAGGGATCCAGTTGGATTCCTTAAATATATTAGATGTTATTTATTTTCATATTACCATTATATGAATTGTTCTGATTGGATGATTAATTTAATTGTTGATCATTGACCTGAATTTAAACATTTGTTTCATTTTAACCAATAGGCAGTATTGTTTGAGTAATTGGCATCGTATGGCCTACAAATCAATCGTTTTATAAGTATCGATTTACTATCAAGTGAATCGACACTAATGAAGTTATAAAATATATTTTATAACTGAAGATAGATTTCAAAATCTATATATTAAATAAAAGTTAAATAAAAAGGAAATAAATATTTATTATTTATTATTTAAATTTATAAGTGTGTATTAAATGATTTTATAAAGCAAGTGCTTATGTTAATAAAATTTATACGCAAGAAAGAAGAAATTAACCAAATGGTTAAGAGTTAGATAATTTTTTTAAGAAACAATTAAATGAAATTATTTAAATTAATTATATTATTAATTAATTTAAAGGAATGACAAATTGAAATCGGTTGACGAGATAACCGTGTTTTGAGTTAACTAAGCCAACCCTTTTAACTAGGATTGATTATTTTGTTTTGAATTAATCTAATGAAATAGCTTAACGAATATGTGTTTAAATTTTAATAATATCTTAAAAAGAATTTTACAATTAACTACGTTTACAGTAGTTAATGATGAAGTAAATTGATATTTTAATTAATAATAATTTAAGATTAGTTTTAATGAAATCTAATTGAATTATGAAAAGAGCTATGAACGGTTGTTATGTTAAAACCCAAGTTTTATAATGAAGTTATGAAAGAAATTATAAGCGAATACGATAGTTTAAATTAAATGTTTACTTAATATTTGAAATAAGAAAAGGGAAATTGAGATAAAAAATATTTATGTTGAACCTGAGTTTTATAAACAGGATTTATAAAGAGATGTGGAATTAAAGCGTTAATTTTAAATTAACGTTACTTAATAATGGAATTAAGTAAAATGGTAGACATAGAAACAAGATTCTTAAAAACGTAGAAATGGTTAAATGGATTTCTGAAATGGTATGGGTTAAAGGATTTAAGAATAAGATTTTATAATAAAAATCCATGTTATGAAATAAATTGGTTTAAGGAATTTGAAGTAAAAGGGGATGTTTAATAAGCATTTACTTAATCAACAAATTAAGTAATAATAGTTGTATTTGAAAAGGAGATTTTCAAAAATAAGAAATGGATTATAAAATCATGGTTTGAGTAAAATAGCTAAATGGGATTTGGTTTGATTTTAGAATATATAATGAAATTTCCAAAGTAGCGGAAATGGAAAGATTTGAGAATATATGTATATATAATGATATTCCCGAAGTAAAAGAAATAAAAGGAGATTGTACGAGGTAAAAGGAAATGAAAAGTGGAATTTTAGAATGGATTTATTCTAAAAGAATAAGGGTTGGTTATTGTTTCAAGTAATAAAACAAAGAGATTTTGTAACATTATTTTACGAAGGACAAGATGAATTGATTTCCCAATTAAAGATAATGGGAAATGATATAGCAAAGTTTTGAAAATGATAGTAAGAACAGAAAATTGGATATGATTATAAAATATTTTCTTAAGTATTAAAATAAAATAGTTTTAAAAATACTCTTAAGTTAAATAAGAAGTGAAAAGCTATATTTGTTGTATTGAAAGATTTAAGAGTTTTTAAAGTAACCTTCGTTAATTATTTTTAATTAAAAAGGCCAAGTAATGCCAAGTACTGAAGCAGTTAGCTCATTTTATTCTCACAATTATTTATTTGATAGTTAAATGACCGACTATCAAATCTGACCTATACGATTGTTGGTATGGAAAGACCGAGATCAAATTTATATTCGAAAACCATTTCGAACCAACAAATACGTGAAGATGTTGATTGAAGATGGAGCAATTGAAGACCGTGGATCTTCATAAGTGGAAGGATTACTTGTCGAATATTCTCTAGAATTGCAACCAGAGGTATTCTGACGTGATTCAGTCATAAGTGAGATTTTGTGGATTGCAATGACTACTCGCTATTGATCCTTTGGATGCGATCGAAGAGTGCCTTCTGTTTGTCCCGTCCCAGGACAACTTGTATGGGCGGTTGTCTGACAGAGTATTTCCAAAGGATCACGTACATTGATTTCTACAAACGTATTTTGTTGGTGGCGGATGAATTCGTTTATCTTAGCTTAAACATCTAGAGTATTTTTATGGATGTCAATTAGTGACATCTAGTGGATCTGACAATGTGGCATTCAAGGTGGATGGAGATACGATATTCTGAAGGATAAGCCAAATGTTCTAAATCAAATATAAATAAATAAATTTTGACCTCAAGCCTCATCAACTAGGAAATGGTATAAAATCGGGTAAGTCGCATGGCTTTTTGGGTCACACACATTAGGGTATATCATTACCTAATCTGGGAATCAAATGCCTTCGGTTGTCCCTTTTATTTTTGTATGCTATCAGCAGTTGGTTGGCCCCCAACCGTGGTAATGATATATTCGATACTCTCAAATGAATGAGGGGTCGGTCATGTTTAGCCGGGTTGCAAGATGTTCTTGTTGATCCCTAATGTATTCATCTCCGGAAGTACATTTTCGGAAGGTGGTTGCCCATACCTTGCCATGGAAATCCATTCTCCGATAAGCGCCCACGGTTTTGATTGTATACTATGTATGTAGAGCGTGAGATGCAAGCGTTCTGATAGATTGTTATTTACTTGATTTACATCATTATTATAATATCATAATAGTATTGATTTCAAAAAAAATTGGGTTATTGTAAGGTAAACCGTCCGTATTTTTGTGTGGATTGGTCTTACGATTATCTTTTGTATTTCTAAAGAATCTAACTTTAAAATCAAGTTGGATGTTACCTATAAACTTAGTGTGTTTTTCTCACTCTGGTTCACCAGACTGATCCGGCGTTTGTAATGCTTGGGTTGTACAGGTTCATGTTATCGGATGCGATGAAGTTTCAGAGACGAGCCAAAGGAGTTAAGATGTATGATATATATTTATTCCGTTATGTGATTGTATATGAGGACAGGTTGTTATAACTATTCAAATGTGTTGATGTACTCTGATGATTGTAAGTATTTTTCATGCTTTCAATAAAGATTTATTTCTATATTATATTTTGTTCCGCTGCGGTGTGAGACTTTGATTCTGTGTTGGTTCTTCTTCTTCTTCTATTCTTATCTTTCTTTCCTATATTCTTCTCACCCTCTAATTTCTTTCTATTGGCATCTGGGTTTCCAGTGCATTTTGAGTTGGACTTGGGTTGTTTGGTCAGCTCAAAAGGTACTGGATTTCCGGGTCGCTACATTTGGTATTAGAGCATTGGTTTAGTGATAACCTTGTGTAACGACCCAGATTTTTAAACACATTATTTTAAATATTTAGTATGGTTTTAAATATTGAATTCATAATATAAATGGTATTTTATTTGGTTATCGATTAAATAATCGATATACAATCTAATTCGAATATATTGAATAGTTGTTATACGAAAACGTAATATAATTGAATTCAGAATTTAAAACTGAATCGAAACACTTCGGTCAATTAATATAAATTCTATGTTGAATTAAAACGATAATAATAATTTATTATCGATGAAATTAAATGTTGAAATCTATTTATATTTAAATCGAATTTAATTTAAACCGTTGATTTAATTTATTATTTCTTCTATGATGTCGAATTAAAATTTAGAATAATGTTGGGAACATCAGTTGTTTTGCTGAAATTGTGGTTCATGGTTTCAAAATTAAAAGACCGCAAGATATTTTATTTATTTAAAATAAATATAAAAGGATAGCCGACCTAAAAAACTAAGCGCCACCCTAAAATTTGTCATCAGCGCAGACTTCATTCATCTCGAGCCAACAGCTTTGTCTCCAAGCTTCACTATCAGGTAGACATAATTTTAATGGCTCGTACTCTTTGTTTCCCCAATCGTGTATATATAAATGGCGACATCATCGCTTTACTTTCCCATTCTAGGATCAGTTCATTTCATTTCCCTTCGTTCTTCTCCCTTTATAACTGTGATTCCTTTCAAAACCGTAAACATCAAAAACCAAAATCAACTTTTTCCCATTTCAGAATCAAACGACCGAAGCCCGAATCCTTCAAAAAAGAAAAAAAACCCAATTCGAATCCCCCTTGAACCAGTAGGGTTAGTGGTGTCGCGATGAGCTATCGCAGAGGATCGAAATCCGACACCGCGGCGTGAAATCCTGGAAGGCGCAGAAGCTCGATGTTAGTAGAAAGCCCTCACGATTAGGGAAGAAAGAGGCATGACAGTTGCTCGAGTTCTCATTTTTGCTGCGACACTAGGGCACGGTTTTGGGAGCCAGTGATGTCGGAGATGAAATCGATAGGGTGTAGCCGAGGGGTTTGCACTTCATACGGTGGAAGCTTCGGCAATAGTGGGACTGTTATCCCATGATCGATCTGATTTTCGCAAATAGAGAGGCTGCGATGTATTCGGTGAGAATGGAGAAGAAGAGTTAAGATGGATTTAAGGTAATTTATTTTTAGTTATTTAGTAAATAATATAATAAGGATTTTTATTTTAGGAATTAGTTTTTAAAATGGGTCATTTATTATTTAGGAAATAGTTTATATAAATTAGAACTAATTAAATTGTATAAACCAATATAGTTAGTTAGTGTAGTAATTTAAATTGTAAACTAATCATTAAGAACATAGTTAAGAAAATGTAGAATTTTGATCTTATCGTTAAGAGTCGTCAAGTTAAATAGTGTGTATTTATTTATACAAGATTCAAGAACCTTGGAAATCAAGACGGCTTAGTCAGCTAGAAGTGGGTTGAAATTTTCGGCACAACTGGAATTTAGACTGAAACCAATTTAAGGTCCGAATAGTCGACAAATGGGGAAAAATCACGGTGAGTAAATCTCACTCACCTTTTTATCTATAATTATTTTTATTTCGTTAAAAATAATTGTTGTTGCTTGTTTGAATGTTTCTGCTTGTTTTATATATATTAGTTATTTAGGCTATATATATATATATATTGGGTTGATTGATTGGTTGGATTCCCGCAGTCTCATTAGCGGATGCTCGCAGTTTCATAGCGGATGATTACCCTATACGCCCCACGCTATGATTAGTGGATGACCTTCTATACCGCGATATTCTGCCACGAAGCAGAATGGGTATTGTTTATGTGCTAACATCTGTGGATGCAGGAAAACAGGTTGGAGGAATCCAACTGGATTCCTCAAAAATATATTATCTGTTTGTTTATTTGTTTGCATATATATATTGTTATATATGATGTGTTAGAAAAATAAATAATTCGTTGTTTTGTGTGTTTAAATATCACTGGGCTTAAGTAATGATATTTAAAAATATCGTGGAAGGATATTTGAGATTTAAAAAGGAAAAATTCTATTTTTAAATAGAATTTGAATTTTTAAATGGAAATAAAAATATAAAACTTGTTTTGAAAAATAAAACAAGTAGTTCCTTTATAAACGAAATTTATAAATAGTTCTTTTATAACGAAGTTATAAATGAAGTGAAAAGAATTATCATTTGATAATTCAGAAATAGAAATACAAGTGTTTTGAAAATATGATTCAAAAGGAAATTTAAATATAGGATTTGAATAATAGAAAGGGAAATGGAAATTTGAATTCAAAAAGAAAAGGAAATAGAAAATTTGAATTTAGAATTCAAATAGAAAATCCAAGGTGGATTTGAATATAGAACTTTCAAATGGTGTTTGAATATAGAGAATTTGAAATAGAATTTCCAAATAGAATTTGAAATAGAATTTCAAAATAGAATTTTCAAAAGAGAATTTGAAATAGACTTTGAAAATAGAATTTCAAAGAAGAATTGGATAGCATTTGAAATATAGTATTTCAAGGAAGAATACAAATGTGAAATTTGAATAGAGATTTGAATGGAATTTAAATATGAAATTTGAATTGAGATTTGAAATAGAAATTCAAGTATTGAATTTGAACATGGAATTGAATACAGAAATTCAAGTAGAAATTTGAATATGAGATTTCAAAATAGAATTTGAAATAAACTTTGAAAATAGGATTTCAAAGTAGAATTAGAAATAGAATTTCAAATAGGATTTCAAAATAGGAAATCCAAATGGTTTTGAAATGGAATTTGAATTCAAGGGAATTCAAATGGATTTGAGTGAAGAAATTCAAATGGCGTTAATAATGAGTTTGAATATTAGAATTCAAATGGGATTGGAAACGAATTTGAATATTAGAATTCAAATGGAAAATGAAATTTGAATATAAGAGATTCAAATTGAATTCAAATAGGATTTAATCTATGGGATTTGAAAATGAAATTCAAATGGGTTTTAAACTATGGAATTTTGAATATAGAATTTAAAAGGAGTTTGAATATTTGAATTCCAATAGAATTCAAATATAGAAATTGGAATATAGAAAGTTCAAATGGAATTTAAATATAGAGTTTGAATAAGAGAATTCAAATGTATTCAAGTATTGAATTTGAATAGGGAATTCAAATAGAAATTCAAATATTGAATTTGAATACCAAATAGAAAAGGAATTGGAATTTGAATTTAGAATTCAAATAAAAGTGAGATTTGAATTTGAATCAAGCAGAGTTAAATGAAGTTGAATTCATTTTAAAGAAGTTTAAAAGTTTTTATATGTATATAATTAAAACGAACTCGCCGCAGCGCTGCAGTTCGTAAAATAGCGATTCGAACTTCAATCGAATATACAGGACTCAATTGAAGTCGAAATTCTTTGAAACAAGAAACGTCAGGACCGGTTTGATAATAGTTTTCAAATGAAAGATAAAAATCTGAATTTCATCGTATAGATTTTGAGTTATGTCAAAATCAAATTTTCAGAAAAACAGCGCCAGAATCGTTTTAAAACCATAATGGTTTATTTAATATTATAAAAGGATTTTTAAGCGAGAAAATCCGAATTTTCTATTTAGAAAATCTCCGAGTTGAGTTGCAAAATATATGCGAGTTCAAGTTGTGTAAATGAGTTGATTTCTGAAATAGAAATCAGATTTTTGATTTATTGAATAGAGTTAACTAATTCGAATAGAAATTAGTTAATGAGATTTCGAATGAATATTGAGCTTTAAATAAGTGAATTCGATTTGAAAATTTATATTCGAAATAGAAAAGAGAACTAGGATTGAAATTGAAATTCAATTTGGTTATGAGCGAGTTAAATATTTTATTTGAACATGTTATGTTCAAACAAAGAAGTGAAATAGGCAAAAGGGCTAATTAAAGAATAATTAAGCGAAACCGAATTCAAACGATTCAAATTTGAATTCAAACGAATGGATTGAGTTGAATTGAATTGAAAACAGGTGAACATGTGTAAGCAGGTTTGTTATGAAGCATATGAAGATTCAAATTTATGTGCTCGACAAAAAGGTACATGTTTAAATTCATATATGGGTTTTATGCGCCGTATCGGCAAGCCGCTTGGCTTTTCCTTTTTCTTTTTGAGATTGGAAGATACCGGGAAGCTATTTGAAATTTCCCGATGCTCCCGATACAGGGGAGGTTATGGCGAAATTTTCCGGAAATTTAAGGAGTTAGAATATTTTTAAGATATTTTGATAATTTGAAATCATTGTATCGACGTATTGAATTCGATAGTAAAGTGAATATAGAAATCGAATGTTGTAAACAAAAAGGGGATAGAGATAAGTGATTGGAATTGTTTCCAATTGCAAATAAAGATTTTTCTAATATATAGAAATAAAAGAGGTTGACATTTGGAAACGTTTTCCAAATGGCATAAGAGGCAAGATGATTATTGAAAATATTTGGTCAACAAATATTGATGGAGGAAATGGAGAAGTGGTTTAATTAATGAAATATTAATTAAAGGGCCCAGTGATTTGGTTGATATGTTTGGATGAACACTGGTTTTTATTCGATAGTTAAATCACAGACTATCGAAGTTTTGACCATCGTTGTCAATATGGAGAGACCGGTTGGATTATTATCCAAAGAACCACTCCGTATCGGCATAAGCGTTGCGAACCAAGTATGCTGAATATATTGAAGACGGAGTGAAGTGCAAGGGCTTTTTCTATTAATAGAAATAGTGCCTTCGGTTTCGTTCAATCCCAGAACGAACGTAAATGGACGAGTGTCTGACAGAGTATTTCCAATGATCAAATGGGTTGGTCTGTATGAATGTATATGGTTGCAACGGATTTATCCCTTAGCATAATATCCAGAATATTTGTGCAAACTCAACTAGTGATGAACGGATCTGACAATGTGGCATTCAAAGTGATTGTGCTATCAATGAATGGTAAGTATGCGTAGCCTCAGGCCTCAACAACCGGGAAAGGACAAAAATCGGGCAGGCAGCATGGCTATGTGGGTCGCACCCATTAGGGTGTATAATCACCTATCTAGAGAAATTCCTTTTGTTTCTAAATCTATCGATTCTGCCCATTCGGGAAACGGTGGTTTGAGTCCAACCGTTGGTGATATATATTCGATACACTCAAGCGAAATGAGTGGTCGGTCATGTGTGGGCCGGGTTGCAAGACGTTCTTGTTGAACCCAGTGTATTCCTCTCTAGAGATACACAGTCGGAAGGTGGTTCCATACCTTGTCGTGTTGGAAATCCAATCTCCAATAAGCGCCATGCGGTTTTTGATTTTATACTATATATGTAGAGCGTGAGATGCAAGCTGTAACAACCCGTAAATTCTGGGCCAGTTTAAAATTTTTATTTTGGCAATTTTAGTGAATTTTGATTATTTAAAATGAATTATTTTAAATAATATCGACGAGAAATTTATTTAGAATATAAATCGAACGTATATATTATACGCGTCGTCGTTAGAATATAAATATTTATATATAATTATAAAAGGAATTGAAAATGGCGCGGTAGTTCGAAAATTCGATTTCTAATTTCAAATGAATATACAGAATTCAATATAAGTCAGAATTGAACGAAACAAGAAATATTTGAATCTGTATAACTATATCTTTGTAACGAAGTTAACAAACTGAGATTTCATCTTAGAAATGATAAGATATGTCCAGTTGAAAATTAGAAATAGTCGCTGTGGAATTTATATATATTTTAATATAATATATGGCCCTTAAAAATAGCCATTTTGCAAACGACCTCGGATTTCGACGAAACCAGTTTTGTTGGATTCGCAGTGTAAAGTTATTGCTAGATTCCAAATTTCATAATTTTTCGAATCAATATGTGAGCGTGGCAAAGGAAAACGCGTTTGACCAGTTTCAGTTGATTTTAATCGACTGGAAATTGGCCATTTTTCAAACAGTCTCAGAATTCGACGAAACTAGTTTTGTTAGGACCGTATCGTCAATACGAAGCTAGAAAATATTTTTCTGCAATTTATAGAGTTATTATGTGACCCCGGTAATTTGAAATGTACGTTTAAAATTCAATATAGTGATTTAAATGTAAATTTAACGGAAACTGATTCAAACGGTCGAATCAGCTTACGATACATATCCCATTGTGTTCGGAATGGGGGTAATTCGCTATGGACGACAGGCGGTGGGCCTCGTTTCGAGGTCTTAGGTAAAAGTCAACTTTATGCAATTAAATTAATAAAAAAAAAAAAAATATCTTTCTCTTTTATCCTCCAGGCCCCCCCCCCCCCCCGTTCAAAAAATTAAATTTCAGAATAAAAAAAAAAAGAGGGCGGAGCCCTAAAACCGCTCGACGGAGCCACATCGCGCGAGGCGCTGCTCCCCCCATCTCCGACAACTCCTCCGCCGCCCTCTCAGGTGAACCCCCCCTCGTGAAAACAACCGAGCGCCTCCCCTTGAAGCCCTCGACGCCGACGAAGAAGCCGCGCCACCCCCCCCCCTCGAAGCAGCCCCTCCTGCCACCACCGATCGAAGACCCAAGCCGCCGACGAACTGCGAAGACCTCCCCCCCCCTCTCAGTAAGAATTTCTGTTTATTTTATTATTATTATTTTTTTTTTATTTTTTTTAAAAACCGATTTTAATAATGATTTTGTTTTAAAAATAAAAACTGAAAATGTTTAAAAGTAAAAAACTAAATATTTTTAAAGGTATAAAACTGAATATTTTTAAAAGGAATTTTTAAAAGTAATAAAACAGGAATTTTTAAAAAGTATTAAAAACTGGAATTTTTAAAAGCATTTTAAAAACCTGAATTTTAAAACATAGAAAAAAAAAACTGATTTATTTATAAAGTATTAAAAACTGAAATTTTTATAAAGTATAAAACTGGATTTTTTTTATAAAGTATTAAAACTGAATTTTTTTTAGAAATAAAAACTGGTTTTTGAAATAAAGGATAAAAACTGAATTTTATAAAAAAAAAAATAAAAACTGATTTAGTTTTAAAGGTAAAAGCTTTAACATGGGAAGAAAGGTTTGAACTTTCAAGCAAAGTAAAAATCATATTTTTATATGGTGAAAGCAAAAGTAAAAATCATATTTTTATGTGTTGAAAGTCGAAATAAAAATCATATTTTTATATGTTGAAAGTCAAAGTAAAAATCATATTTTTATATATTGAATAGCGAAGTCAAAATTCGATTTTTACATATTGAGTAGCATAGTAAAAATTCTATTTTTACATATGTAGAGGATACGGGCGAAAGCGACAATAGGCGAAGATTTCTATTAAGAAGAGTCTTGAAGTTGGATAGCTATTGGTGAGAATTTCTCACCTTTCAATTTATTTTTCTAGTTATATATATACTAGGATGCAGACGGTGCTTAGTAGCACCCGACACCCGTCCACAGACCATGGACTTGTTTGTTTGACTGTTTGGTGATTGATTGTGATATTGGTTTGAATGTGGTTTGTGGTGTGAAAAATCGAATCGATAAATTGGTTAGGATTAGACGTGCGCCGTTATAAGGCGAAGGAGTAAGGCTAGGTTAGACCCTTACTCCAAAGTTTGTGGTTTGCATAACGAATTGATTTGATTGATGTGTGAATGGCGTGGGCCTTCACTAGACCGGGGATAAGGCTAGGCCTTGTCCCGTTTCTAGTATCGTGCCGTTATGCCGCCGAAATTTTCTAAAATAAGTTAGAAAAATAAAATTAGCATTTTATTTAACGAATGAACTGAATATAAATTCATATGTTAAAATAAAATGTGTTATCGTTAAAAATATAATTTTTAACGTGAATGTGAATAAATAAATATTCATTTACAAACCAGACGGTTTGTTTATGTACACCTATTTGAATGACGTTGATTGGGTCGATAAATTTTACACATCGCCTAACTGCACAAATAAAATATGTGTTTGATTGTTTGAAACCCCACACGGGTGTTAGGATGAAATTTGAAGTTCACTCATCCTGATTTATTAAATATGTCGATCGATTGATTGACAAGCTGCTATAAGCGTTAAATGTCTATATTTGATGCTTATACAGTGTAGTGCACTTTGGTTGATGGTTGATTATTCATCGTTGTTGATATATACATGTGTTGTAGAAAATCCATATAATTAACATTATATGGTAATTGATTGGGCCTCATTCCAGTTTCGAGAAAAATAGAAATATTTGAAATAGAAATATTTGAAATAGAAATATTTGAAATAGAAATATTTGAAATAGAAATATTTGAAATAGAAATATTTGAAATAGAATATTTGAAAATAGAAATATGTGAAGCCGTGAGGATTAGATTGACGCCATTTTGACGTGAACGATATTTATATCGATTTTATTCATTTTAAAATGAATATTGAAACGTGATTTCGAAATCGAATATTTTGAAATGAATTGAATTGAAAACGATTTCGAAATGAATTGAATTGAAAACGATTTCGAAATGAATTGAATTGAAAACGATTTCGAAATGAATTGAATTGAAAACGATTTCGAAATGAATTGAATTGAAAACGATTTCGAAATGAATTGAATTGAAAACGATTTCGAAATGAATTGAATTGAAAACGATTTCGAAATGAATTGAATTGAAAACGATTTCGAAATGAATTGAATTGAAAACGATTTCGAAATGAATTGAATTGAAAACGATTTCGAAATAAATTGAATTGAAAACGATTTCGAAATGAATTGAATTGAAAACGATTTCGAAATAAATTGAATTGAAAACGATTTCGAAATGAATTGAATTGAAAACGATTTCGAAATAAATTGAATTGAAAACGATTTCGAAATGAATTGAAAACGAATTCAAATTGAATTGAAAGCGATTTCGAAATAAATTGAATTGAAAACGATTTCGAAATGAATTGAATTGAAAACGATTTCGAAATGAATTGAATTGAAAACGATTTCGAAATGAATTGAATTGAAAACGATTTCGAAATGAATTGAATTTTAAAACGATTTCGAAATGAATTGAATTGAAAACGAATTCAAATGGAATTGAAAGCGAATTGAAATGAATTCAAATTGAATTGAAATTTGAATTGAATAGAAATGAATTTTGAAACGAATTTATAAAGAAGAATTCAATTTTGATTTGAATTGAAAAGGAAGTTGAAATTGCTTTTGAAACGAATTTAAAACCATTTATATAATTCGTTTTAAATAGTAATCGACGAAATATATATTATATATATTATATATATAATATAATGGCCTGAATAGAACGCGCCGCGCTGCGGCAGTTCGCGAATTTCGATCATTTGTTTCAAACGGACATTACGGGAGATCCGACCGTCGGATTCTCCTAAAACCGGAACCGTTGGGTTCGTATCGAAAAGAGCTTTCTAATGAATGTTAGAAATTTGAAATCTAACGGTTGGATTTGGAGATACGTCCAAATCAAATTCGAAAAAGGTCGCTGTAAGTGCAGTTCGATGGCCGTTAATGGAAATCGACCGTACGGGCCTTGATAAAATTATTAAAAATAGTAATAATTTGTGTAAAATCATAAGAAATGATTTGTGAAAGTTTGGGATGAAAAACTCCATATTTGAAAAGATAAAAATAGATTTTTATCGAAATGAACTAGTTTTGAACTAGAATTATAATTCTATTTATTTTTAAATAAATAAATTGAATTTGAAATGGTTTTGAAAATAACCAAAATTTCCAATGATTGCATTGGAGTGGATTTGAATCGAAATTGTCTTCGGAATATTTCGATGTTGGAATTCGTGATATTACAGGTGTTGTTATGGAAATTTGAAAGATATATATGTATATCGTTATTTCCAATACGACATTTGTTAATCGTAGAATTTGATATTGAATATAGGCCGATATAGTTTCTATTCAGAGCCTTGTATTGAATATCGAATGTGATTTGGGTTTGTCGTGAATGGTGTCTTCACTAACACTGTTCTTGAACCCAGTTGAGAAAAGATTAAATCTTTTTATTTAGATTTAATGAAGTGTACCAATTAAATGATATTTAATTGGAATTGAATTGATATTGATTTTTGGGTTTATCGTGAACAGTGTTTTAAATAACACTTGTTCTTTAACCCGATAATTAATGGGATGTGACTTTGGGTTTATCGTGAACCGTGTTTTAAATGACACTGATTCTTTAACCCAGTCACAGATTAAAACTAAGTGGAGTTTTAATGAATCTTTAATTAGATTGAAAAGATCGAGAATGGAGTATCACCAGTTTTGCTCCAGGCGATAGTTAAATCTTTAATTAGATTTGAATGTGAAATTTAGAAACTAACTGGCGGTTAGCCAAGCAGAATGGTTTTCTGGATATTGATCTGATGTTGGTTTCGGCCTTCGGGGTTAATATTTGGGGAATTATTCTCTTGATTAATTTACGGTTAGTGACTAATGAATTGGAATGAGGCGTATGTTGTGTTTGTGTAACACTTTTATAATATATACGCGAGTTATTCGGAAAGACCGGGTTTATCCCATTCTGAATAACTGATACGACGATAAGTCGAAGATGAAGACGATGGTCGAAGACCGGAAGTCTTCACGTCGTTTGGGTGATAACTGATGATCTTGATTGGGCTGTACACCCAAGAAGATGGAAACAGTTAGTGATCGTCCAGACGTACTTGGAGATCGATGGATATGCGGGGTACTAGGTGCCTCCGGTTTCGTTCAGACCCAGAACGGACTTGTAAATGGACTGTGTGTCTGACATCGGATTTCATTCTGTGTGACTGATATCGGTTGCATAGGATGGCTTGCCTGTGTGGCATGCTAAGATGCAAATGATCGAGGCTTCTGTTGAAAAGCAAAGTCTTGTGGTGATGATCAAAGCACGGCCTTTGTGGCGTAGCTTTGTGTAACGTTTACCTCGCGTGTTTCACACCCGGTATGAACCAAAAACGGGAGACGGACCTCAGGGAGGGCATGCGTTTCTTTCTAGCTAGAAGTGGCGTCAGTGGTTTTACACGCCCTGACGAGTTTGACTTATGTGGTTGTGGTTGTTGCGAGGCGCCTCGGTTATATCGGTTTCGGCCGAATGCATTCTGGTCGGCTGACGGACCAGACTTACACCCCATAGGGTGGGGAGACGTATTGTTCAGGCATAATAATCCACTCCGTGTGGACCGGCCCTGACGATCCAAGGGGCAGTTGCGGCTGTTCCTGAGGCTCGGGCTAGACAGTCTCGAATCGGTTGAGGACTATCTTTTGCCTCGGTTCATAGAAGGAAATCCAATTTCCAAATACGTGACTTTGCGGTTTTATTTGTAAACCTATATATGGCGACATGATATATGGTACCCATGCCGCCTATGATTGATACTTATGATTTGAAGTTGTTTTATGCACTATGCACTTATTATAGTATCAAATGATTTGTTTTAAACGTATCAAGCATTCTTTGGCTGTTATAAGGGAAAACCCTATCCCCCGGCTTGCGTTGCATTGTGTGATAGGACCTGGGTCTTATAACAGCTTCATCTTTCTTTATTTAGCATTGCGCTGTTTGTTTTATGCACTGGTATTCTTGGGAGAAAACCCGTTCCGTGTTATACGGCGTGGTCCCTTGATTTACCTAACTTTTAAAATAAAGATTAATAACTGTTTTAGTTCTCACACCAGTCACATGACTGACCTGGAGTTTATTGTTTTAACCTAAACTCTGGGTGCCCTTATTTTGACACGGGCAGCTAGTAGTTTCGGTTTTGCAGATTTATATTCACAGGATCCTGGTTTACAGCTGGAACGATATCCGGAAAGCTTTGTATCCGTATATCTCTTCTAGTTGTGTATTGTATTATTTTCCGCTGCTATGTATTTAAATGTAATTTAAATCTCTGATATTTCTGTGTAATATTCATTTATACTCTGTATATTCTTGTAATCTGATGCATTGTTGTAATATACAATGAAACGTTCTTCTGTATGCGTTCTGTTTTGTCGTGTTCTCAAACGATAGGGCGTTTCGAACGGTCTGAGTCGGTTTAGCGACTGGTTCGGACCGAGCGAAATTCTTTGCCGTCACATTTGGTATCAGAGCTTTGGTTTACAAAGCTCAGAGAACAAGGCACATTAGAACCATACGAAAGAATTCATCAGATATTGGATTAGCAATATCCAATGGAATGACTCGTTAGAGATAGGATCAGTAGTATCCTAGAACGGGTGTGAAGAGTATATTTTTCAAATGAAAACATTTTGTTTTGAAAATTTAAATCAACTATTCGTATTTGATTATTTGTTTATATTGATTTTGGGCAATTCAGTATATAAAGAATTTGCATATACGCCTTGCAAACGTATATTCAAAGTTTTAATATACTGGATAGATATGGAATCACATTCTAGTCGCCCGGAGATGGTACTGATGATTGTCATGACATCATCCGTATTTATATTCGTGTTTCGAATGTGTGATTTTCTATATATTTCCATTAGGCTGGTGTGAGAACCCAAAACTTATATAGTTAGAATTCATTGTTGTGATTTGGCATCAAAACATGATTTTTTGTATATGTATCAAAATTATGAATTTGAAACTCTAATTCACTAATTGATTGATGTTTGTATTGTTTGATAATTTTGAATCATTATGCCTAATTGAATCAAATATTGAATTGTATTGAAATTTGGTCGCATTTGCTTGCATATACATATACTTACATTGAACAGGTCATAGCAAGGAGGCTAGAGACAGAGAATAAAATTTGTTTGCCCGACAAATAGGTACATGTTTATTACATAATTTACTGTTTTGTTTGGGTGATGATGATTTTATGAGCCTATTGGCTAGCCGCTTGGCTTTTTCTTTTTCTTTTTGAGATCTGAAGGACCGGGGAAGCTATTTGAAATTCCCCGATGCTCCCGGTGCAGGGGAGGTTATGGCGAAATTTTTCGAAAATTTAGGGTGTTAGCCAAATTTTTGAAATTTTGAAAATTCTCAGAAACTGAAGAGTTAGAGAATGGAAGCCAGATCGAGCGTAGAGTTGAATTATCAAACCACTTTCGACTTTGTTTCTTTTCGGGGACGAAAAGTTTTAAGTGGGGGAGATTGTAACAACCCGTAAATTCTGGGCCAGTTTAAAATTTTTATTTTGGCAATTTTAGTGAATTTTGATTATTTAAAATGAATTATTTTAAATAATATCGACGAGAAATTTATTTAGAATATAAATCGAACGTATATATTATACGCGTCGTCGTTAGAATATAAATATTTATATATAATTATAAAAGGAATTGAAAATGGCGCGGTAGTTCGAAAATTCGATTTCTAATTTCAAATGAATATACAGAATTCAATATAAGTCAGAATTGAACGAAACAAGAAATATTTGAATCTGTATAACTATATCTTTGTAACGAAGTTAACAAACTGAGATTTCATCTTAGAAATGATAAGATATGTCCAGTTGAAAATTAGAAATAGTCGCTGTGGAATTTATATATATTTTAATATAATATATGGCCCTTAAAAATAGCCATTTTGCAAACGACCTCGGATTTCGACGAAACCAGTTTTGTTGGATTCGCAGTGTAAAGTTATTGCTAGATTCCAAATTTCATAATTTTTCGAATCAATATGTGAGCGTGGCAAAGGAAAACGCGTTTGACCAGTTTCAGTTGATTTTAATCGACTGGAAATTGGCCATTTTTCAAACAGTCTCAGAATTCGACGAAACTAGTTTTGTTAGGACCGTATCGTCAATACGAAGCTAGAAAATATTTTTCTGCAATTTATAGAGTTATTATGTGACCCCGGTAATTTGAAATGTACGTTTAAAATTCAATATAGTGATTTAAATGTAAATTTAACGGAAACTGATTCAAACGGTCGAATCAGCTTACGATACATATCCCATTGTGTTCGGAATGGGGGTAATTCGCTATGGACGACAGGCGGTGGGCCTCGTTTCGAGGTCTTAGGTAAAAGTCAACTTTATGCAATTAAATTAATAAAAAAAAAAAAAATATCTTTCTCTTTTATCCTCCAGGCCCCCCCCCCCCCCCGTTCAAAAAATTAAATTTCAGAATAAAAAAAAAAAGAGGGCGGAGCCCTAAAACCGCTCGACGGAGCCACATCGCGCGAGGCGCTGCTCCCCCCATCTCCGACAACTCCTCCGCCGCCCTCTCAGGTGAACCCCCCCTCGTGAAAACAACCGAGCGCCTCCCCTTGAAGCCCTCGACGCCGACGAAGAAGCCGCGCCACCCCCCCCCCTCGAAGCAGCCCCTCCTGCCACCACCGATCGAAGACCCAAGCCGCCGACGAACTGCGAAGACCTCCCCCCCCCTCTCAGTAAGAATTTCTGTTTATTTTATTATTATTTTTTTTTTTTTATTTTTTTTAAAAACCGATTTTAATAATGATTTTGTTTTAAAAATAAAAACTGAAAATGTTTAAAAGTAAAAAACTAAATATTTTTAAAGGTATAAAACTGAATATTTTTAAAAGGAATTTTTAAAAGTAATAAAACAGGAATTTTTAAAAAGTATTAAAAACTGGAATTTTTAAAAGCATTTTAAAAACCTGAATTTTAAAACATAGAAAAAAAAAACTGATTTATTTATAAAGTATTAAAAACTGAAATTTTTATAAAGTATAAAACTGGATTTTTTTTATAAAGTATTAAAACTGAATTTTTTTTAGAAATAAAAACTGGTTTTTGAAATAAAGGATAAAAACTGAATTTTATAAAAAAAAAAATAAAAACTGATTTAGTTTTAAAGGTAAAAGCTTTAACATGGGAAGAAAGGTTTGAACTTTCAAGCAAAGTAAAAATCATATTTTTATATGGTGAAAGCAAAAGTAAAAATCATATTTTTATGTGTTGAAAGTCGAAATAAAAATCATATTTTTATATGTTGAAAGTCAAAGTAAAAATCATATTTTTATATATTGAATAGCGAAGTCAAAATTCGATTTTTACATATTGAGTAGCATAGTAAAAATTCTATTTTTACATATGTAGAGGATACGGGCGAAAGCGACAATAGGCGAAGATTTCTATTAAGAAGAGTCTTGAAGTTGGATAGCTATTGGTGAGAATTTCTCACCTTTCAATTTATTTTTCTAGTTATATATATACTAGGATGCAGACGGTGCTTAGTAGCACCCGACACCCGTCCACAGACCATGGACTTGTTTGTTTGACTGTTTGGTGATTGATTGTGATATTGGTTTGAATGTGGTTTGTGGTGTGAAAAATCGAATCGATAAATTGGTTAGGATTAGACGTGCGCCGTTATAAGGCGAAGGAGTAAGGCTAGGTTAGACCCTTACTCCAAAGTTTGTGGTTTGCATAACGAATTGATTTGATTGATGTGTGAATGGCGTGGGCCTTCACTAGACCGGGGATAAGGCTAGGCCTTGTCCCGTTTCTAGTATCGTGCCGTTATGCCGCCGAAATTTTCTAAAATAAGTTAGAAAAATAAAATTAGCATTTTATTTAACGAATGAACTGAATATAAATTCATATGTTAAAATAAAATGTGTTATCGTTAAAAATATAATTTTTAACGTGAATGTGAATAAATAAATATTCATTTACAAACCAGACGGTTTGTTTATGTACACCTATTTGAATGACGTTGATTGGGTCGATAAATTTTACACATCGCCTAACTGCACAAATAAAATATGTGTTTGATTGTTTGAAACCCCACACGGGTGTTAGGATGAAATTTGAAGTTCACTCATCCTGATTTATTAAATATGTCGATCGATTGATTGACAAGCTGCTATAAGCGTTAAATGTCTATATTTGATGCTTATACAGTGTAGTGCACTTTGGTTGATGGTTGATTATTCATCGTTGTTGATATATACATGTGTTGTAGAAAATCCATATAATTAACATTATATGGTAATTGATTGGGCCTCATTCCAGTTTCGAGAAAAATAGAAATATTTGAAATAGAAATATTTGAAATAGAAATATTTGAAATAGAAATATTTGAAATAGAAATATTTGAAATAGAAATATTTGAAATAGAAATATTTGAAATAGAATATTTGAAAATAGAAATATGTGAAGCCGTGAGGATTAGATTGACGCCATTTTGACGTGAACGATATTTATATCGATTTTATTCATTTTAAAATGAATATTGAAACGTGATTTCGAAATCGAATATTTTGAAATGAATTGAATTGAAAACGATTTCGAAATGAATTGAATTGAAAACGATTTCGAAATGAATTGAATTGAAAACGATTTCGAAATGAATTGAATTGAAAACGATTTCGAAATGAATTGAATTGAAAACGATTTCGAAATGAATTGAATTGAAAACGATTTCGAAATGAATTGAATTGAAAACGATTTCGAAATGAATTGAATTGAAACGATTTCGAAATGAATTGAATTGAAAACGATTTCGAAATGAATTGAATTGAAAACGATTTCGAAATAAATTGAATTGAAAACGATTTCGAAATGAATTGAATTGAAAACGATTTCGAAATAAATTGAATTGAAAACGATTTCGAAATGAATTGAATTGAAAACGATTTCGAAATAAATTGAATTGAAAACGATTTCGAAATGAATTGAAAACGAATTCAAATTGAATTGAAAGCGATTTCGAAATAAATTGAATTGAAAACGATTTCGAAATGAATTGAATTGAAAACGATTTCGAAATGAATTGAATTGAAAACGATTTCGAAATGAATTGAATTGAAAACGATTTCGAAATGAATTGAATTTTAAAACGATTTCGAAATGAATTGAATTGAAAACGAATTCAAATGGAATTGAAAGCGAATTGAAATGAATTCAAATTGAATTGAAATTTGAATTGAATAGAAATGAATTTTGAAACGAATTTATAAAGAAGAATTCAATTTTGATTTGAATTGAAAAGGAAGTTGAAATTGCTTTTGAAACGAATTTAAAACCATTTATATAATTCGTTTTAAATAGTAATCGACGAAATATATATTATATATATTATATATATAATATAATGGCCTGAATAGAACGCGCCGCGCTGCGGCAGTTCGCGAATTTCGATCATTTGTTTCAAACGGACATTACGGGAGATCCGACCGTCGGATTCTCCTAAAACCGGAACCGTTGGGTTCGTATCGAAAAGAGCTTTCTAATGAATGTTAGAAATTTGAAATCTAACGGTTGGATTTGGAGATACGTCCAAATCAAATTCGAAAAAGGTCGCTGTAAGTGCAGTTCGATGGCCGTTAATGGAAATCGACCGTACGGGCCTTGATAAAATTATTAAAAATAGTAATAATTTGTGTAAAATCATAAGAAATGATTTGTGAAAGTTTGGGATGAAAAACTCCATATTTGAAAAGATAAAAATAGATTTTTATCGAAATGAACTAGTTTTGAACTAGAATTATAATTCTATTTATTTTTAAATAAATAAATTGAATTTGAAATGGTTTTGAAAATAACCAAAATTTCCAATGATTGCATTGGAGTGGATTTGAATCGAAATTGTCTTCGGAATATTTCGATGTTGGAATTCGTGATATTACAGGTGTTGTTATGGAAATTTGAAAGATATATATGTATATCGTTATTTCCAATACGACATTTGTTAATCGTAGAATTTGATATTGAATATAGGCCGATATAGTTTCTATTCAGAGCCTTGTATTGAATATCGAATGTGATTTGGGTTTGTCGTGAATGGTGTCTTTCACTAACACTGTTCTTGAACCCAGTTGAGAAAAGATTAAATCTTTTTATTTAGATTTAATGAAGTGTACCAATTAAATGATATTTAATTGGAATTGAATTGATATTGATTTTTGGGTTTATCGTGAACAGTGTTTTAAATAACACTTGTTCTTTAACCCGATAATTAATGGGATGTGACTTTGGGTTTATCGTGAACCGTGTTTTAAATGACACTGATTCTTTAACCCAGTCACAGATTAAAACTAAGTGGAGTTTTAATGAATCTTTAATTAGATTGAAAAGATCGAGAATGGAGTATCACCAGTTTTGCTCCAGGCGATAGTTAAATCTTTAATTAGATTTGAATGTGAAATTTAGAAACTAACTGGCGGTTAGCCAAGCAGAATGGTTTTCTGGATATTGATCTGATGTTGGTTTCGGCCTTCGGGGTTAATATTTGGGGAATTATTCTCTTGATTAATTTACGGTTAGTGACTAATGAATTGGAATGAGGCGTATGTTGTGTTTGTGTAACACTTTTATAATATATACGCGAGTTATTCGGAAAGACCGGGTTTATCCCATTCTGAATACTGATACGACGATAAGTCGAAGATGAAGACGATGGTCGAAGACCGGAAGTCTTCACGTCGTTTGGGTGATAACTGATGATCTTGATTGGGCTGTACACCCAAGAAGATGGAAACAGTTAGTGATCGTCCAGACGTACTTGGAGATCGATGGATATGCGGGGTACTAGGTGCCTCCGGTTTCGTTCAGACCCAGAACGGACTTGTAAATGGACTGTGTGTCTGACATCGGATTTCATTCTGTGTGACTGATATCGGTTGCATAGGATGGCTTGCCTGTGTGGCATGCTAGATGCAAATGATCGAGGCTTCTGTTGAAAAGCAAAGTCTTGTGGTGATGATCAAAGCACGCCTTTGTGGCGTAGCTTTGTGTAACGTTTACCTCGCGTGTTTCACACCCGGTATGAACCAAAAACGGGAGACGGACCTCAGGGAGGGCATGCGTTTCTTTCTAGCTAGAAGTGGCGTCAGTGGTTTTACACGCCCTGACGAGTTTGACTTATGTGGTTGTGGTTGTTGCGAGGCGCCTCGGTTATATCGGTTTCGGCCGAATGCATTCTGGTCGGCTGACGGACCAGACTTACACCCATAGGGTGGGGAGACGTATTGTTCAGGCATAATAATCCACTCCGTGTGGACCGGCCCTGACGATCCAAGGGGCAGTTGCGGCTGTTCCTGAGGCTCGGGCTAGACAGTCTCGAATCGGTTGAGGACTATCTTTTGCCTCGGTTCATAGAAGGAAATCCAATTTCCAAATACGTGACTTTGCGGTTTTATTTGTAAACCTATATATGGCGACATGATATATGGTACCCATGCCGCCTATGATTGATACTTATGATTTGAAGTTGTTTTATGCACTATGCACTTATTATAGTATCAAATGATTTGTTTTAAACGTATCAAGCATTCTTTGGCTGTTATAAGGGAAAACCCTATCCCCCGGCTTGCGTTGCATTGTGTGATAGGACCTGGGTCTTATAACAGCTTCATCTTTCTTTATTTAGCATTGCGCTGTTTGTTTTATGCACTGGTATTCTTGGGAGAAAACCCGTTCCGTGTTATACGGCGTGGTCCCTTGATTTACCTAACTTTTAAAATAAAGATTAATAACTGTTTTAGTTCTCACACCAGTCACATGACTGACCTGGAGTTTATTGTTTTAACCTAAACTCTGGGTGCCCTTATTTTGACACGGGCAGCTAGTAGTTTCGGTTTTGCAGATTTATATTCACAGGATCCTGGTTTACAGCTGGAACGATATCCGGAAAGCTTTGTATCCGTATATCTCTTCTAGTTGTGTATTGTATTATTTTCCGCTGCTATGTATTTAAATGTAATTTAAATCTCTGATATTTCTGTGTAATATTCATTTATACTCTGTATATTCTTGTAATCTGATGCATTGTCGAAAGAAAAATCTAATCTTTTATATTGTTGATAGAAAAATAGAATTTTTATATATTGAACTTCGATAGAATAAAAATTCGATTTTTATATATTGAACTTCGATAGAATAAAAATTTGATTTTTTCTTTTCAAATCTCTAAATAAAATCAGTTTTCAGTTTTCTTTCTTTTTTTTTTTTTTTTTTTAAAAAATTTCAGTTTCCAATCTTTTCTAAAAATTTCAGTTTTAAAATCTTTTCTAAAAATTTCAGTTTTTTTATATATTGAACTTTGAAATAAAAATTCGATTTTTATATATGGAATAGCAAAATAAGAATTCGATTTTTATAAATTGAATAACGAAGTAAAAATTCGATTTTTACATATGTAGTGGCTATGGGCAACGAAAACGACGAAGACTTCTGCAAATGAAGAGCCGTGGAGCTAGGATAGCTATATGTGAGAATTTCTCACCTTTCAATTTATTTTCTAGTTATATATATATATACTAGGATGCAGACGGTGCTTAGAAGCACCCGACACCCGTCCACATACCATGGACTTGTTTGTTTGGATGTTTGGTGATTGATTGAGATATTGGTTTGAATGTGGTTTGTGGTGTGAAAAATCGAATCGATAAATTGGTTAGGATTAGACGTGCGCCGTTATAAGGCGAAGGAGTAAGACTAGGTTAGACTCTTACTCCAAATTTTGTGGTTTGCATAACGAGAGTGATTTGATTGATGTGTGAATGGCGTGGGCCTTCACTAGACCGGGGATAAGGCTAGGCCTTGTCCCGTTCTAGTATCGTGCCGTTATGCCGCCGAAATTTTCTAAAATAAGTTAGAAAAATAAAAATAGCATTTTATTTAACGAATGAACTGAATAGAAATTCATATGTTAAAATAAAATGTGTTATCGTTAAAAATATAATTTTAACGTGAATGTGAATAAATAAATATTCATTTACCAACCAGACGGTTTGTTTATGTACACCTATTTGAATGACGTTGATTGGGTCGATAAATTTTACACATCGCCTAACTGCACAAATAAAATATGTGTTTGATTGTTTGAAACCCCACACGGGTGTTAGGATGAAATTTGAAGTTCACTCATCCTGATTGATTAAATATGTCGATCGATTGATTGACAAGCTGCTGTAAGCGTTAAATGTCTATATTTGATGCTTTATACAGTGTAGTGCACTTTGGTTGATGATTGATTATTCATCGTTGTTGATATATACATGTGTTGTAGAAAATCCATATAATTAACATTATATGGTAATTGATTGGGCCTCATTCCAGTTTCGAAAAAAGAAATATTTGAAATAGAAATATTTGAAATAGAAATATTTGAAATAGAATATTTGAAAATAGAAATATGTGAAGCCGTGAGGATTAGATTGACGCCATTTTGACGTGAACGATATTTATATCGATTTTATTCATTTTAAAATGAATATTGAAAAGTGATTTCGAAATCGAATATTTTGAAATGAATTGAACTGAAAACGATTCGAAATGAATTGAATTGAAAACGATTTCGAAATGAATTGAATTGAAAACGAATTCGAATTGAATTAAAAGCGAATTGAAATGAATTCAAATTGAATTGAAATTTGAATTGAATAGAAATGAATTTTAAAACGAATTTATAAAGAAGAATTCGATTTTGATTTTAATTGAAAAGGAAGTTGAAATTGTTTTTGAAACGAATTCAAAACTATTTATATAATTCGTTTTAAATAGAAATCGATGAAATATATATTATATATATTATATATAATATAATGGCCTGAATAGAACGCGCCGCGCCGCGGCAGTTCGCGAATTTCGACCATTTATTTCAAACGGACATTACGGGAGATCCGACCGTCGGATTCTCCTAAAACCGGAACCGTTGGGTTCGTATCGAAAAGAGCTTTCTAATGACTGTTAGAAATTTGAAATCTAACGGTTGGATTTGGAGATACGTCCAAATCAAATTCGAAAAAGGTCGCTGTAAGTGCAGTTCGATGGCCGTTGTTGGAAATCGACTGTACGGGCCTTGATAAAATTATTAAAAATAGTAATAATTTGTGTAAAATCATAAGAAATGATTTGTGAAAGTTTGGGATGAAAAACTCCATATTTGAAAAGATAAAAATAGATTTTTATCGAAATGAACTAGTTTTGAACTAGAATTATAATTCTATTTATTTTTAAATAAATAAATTGAATTTGAAATGGTTTTGAAAATAACCAAAATTTCCAATGATTGCATTGGAGTGGATTTGAATCGAAATTGTCTTCGGAATATTTCGATGTGGAATTCGTGATTATACAGGTGTTGTTATGGAAATTTGAAAGATATATATTTATATCGTTATTTCCAATACGACATTTGTTAGTCGTAGAATTCGATATTGAATATAAGCCGATATATTTTCTATTCAGAGCCTTGTATTGAATATCGAATGTGATTTGGGTTTGTCGTGAATGGTGTCTTCACTAACACTGTTCTTGAACCCAGTTGAGAAAAGATTAAATCTTTTTATTTAGATTTAATGAAGTGTACCAATTAAATGATATTAATTGGAATGAATTGATATTGATTTTTGGGTTTATCGTGAACAGTGTTTTAAATAACACTTGTTCTTTAACCCGATAATTAATGAATGTGATTTGGGTTTGTCGTGAATGGTGTCTTCACTAACACTGTTCTTGAACCCAGTTGAGAAAAGATTAAATCTTTTGATTTAGATTTAATGAAGTGCACCAATTAAATAATATTTAATTGGAATTGAATGGATATTGATTTTTGGGTTTATCGTGAACAGTGTTTTAAATAACACTTGTTCTTTAACCCGATAATTAATGGGATGTGACTTTGGGTTTATCGTGAACCGTGTTTTAAATGACACTGATTCTTTAACCCAGTCACAGATTAAAACTAAGTGGAGTTTTAATGAATCTTTAATTAGATTGAAAAGATCGAGAATGGAGTATCACCAGTTTTGCTCCAGGCGATAGTTAAATCTTTAATTAGATTTGAACGTGAAATTTAGAAACTAACTGTCGGTTAGCCAAGCAGAAGGGTTTTCTGGATATTGATCTGATGTTGGTTTCGGCCTTCGGGGTTAATATTTGGGGAATTATTCTCTTGATTAATTTACGGTTAGTGACTAATGAATTGGAATGAGGCGTATGTTGTGTTTGTGTAACACTTTTATAAAATATACGCGAGTTATTCGGGAAGTCCGGGTTTATCCCATTCTGAATAATCGATACGACGATAAGTCGAAGATGAAGACGATGGTCGAAGACCGGAGGTCTTCACGTCGTTTGGGTGATAACTGATGATCTTGATTGGGCTGTACACCCAAGAAGATGGAAACAGTTGGTGATCGTCCAGACGTACTTGGAGATCGATGGATATGCGAGGTACTAGGTGCCTCCGGTTTCGTTCAGACCCAGAACGGACTTGTAAATGGACTGTGTGTCTGACATCGGATTTCATTCTGTGTGACTGATATCGGTTGCATAGGATGGTTTGCCTGTGTGGCATGCTAAGATGCAAATGATCAAGGCTTCTGTTGAAAAGCAAAGTCTTGTGGTGATGATCAAAGCACGGCCTTTGTGGCGTAGCTTTGTGTAACGTTTACTTCGCGAGTTTCACACCCGGTATGAACCAAAAACGGGAGGGACATCAGGGAGGACTTGCGTTTCTTTCTAGCTAGAAGTGGCGGTCAGTGGTTTTACACGCCCTGACGAGTTTGACTTATGTGGTTGTTGCTGTTGCGAGGCGCCTCGGATTGATCGGTCGTTCTCGAACCGATGGAGTCATTTAGTTGGCTCGTTTACGCCCCATAGGGCGGGAAACGCATGTTCAGGCATTTTAATCCACTCCGTGTGGACCGGCCCTGACGATCCAAGGGTCACTCGAGCTCTGATCCTGAGGGGCGGGCTAGAGCGTCTCGAATCGGTTGAGGACTATCTTTTGCCTCGGTTCATAGATGGAAATCCAATTTCCAAATACGTGACATTTGCGGTTTTATTTGTAAACCTATATATGGCGACATGATATATGGTACCCATGCCGCCTATGATTGATACTTATGATTTGAAGTTGTTATATACACTATGCACTTATAATAGTATCAAATGATTTGTTTTAAACGTATCAAGCATTCTTTGGCTGTTATAAGGGAAAACCCTATCCCCCGGCTTGCGTTGCATTGTGTGATAGGACCTGGGTCTTATAACAGCTTCATTTTTCTTTATTTAGCATTGCGCTGTTTGTTTTATGCACTGGTATTCTTGGGAGGAAACCCGTTCCGTGTTATACGGCGTGGTCCCTTGATTTACCTAACTTTGAAATAAAGATTAACTGTTTTAGTTCTCACACCAGTCACATGACTGACCTGGAGTTTATTGTTTTAACCTAAACTCTGGGTGCCCTTATTTTTGACACGGGCAGCTGGTAGTTTTGGTTTTGCAGATTTATATTCACAGGATCCTGGTTTACAGCTGGAATGATATCCGGAAAGCTTTGTATCCGTATATCTCTTCTAGTTGTGTATTGTATTATTTTCCGCTGCTATGTATTTAAATGTAATTTAAATCTCTGATATTTCTGTGTAATATTTATTCATTATACTCTGTATATTCTTGTAATCTGATGCATTGTTGTAATAAACAGTGAAATGTTCCTCTGTATGCGCTCTATTTTGTCTTGTTCTCAAACGATAGGGCGTTTCGAACGGTCTGGGTCGGTTTAGCGACTGGTTCGGACCGAGCGAAATTCCTTGCCGTCACAAGCGTTCTGCTAATTGGTTATTTATTTGATGTAGACAATACTATAATATCACTGGATTTGATATTAAGTGTTTTGGGTTATAGTAAGGTAAAAACCGTCCGTGTTTATGTGTGGGCTGGTCTTACTATTATCTTTTCTTTTGAAAAGAGTTTTGAAAGTTAAACAAGTGGTTGGAGTTTACTCACACCAGTCCTCATGACTGACCCAGAGTTTGTTTTTGTTTGTTTTTCCTAAACTCTTGGGTGCCCAAAATTGTACGGGCAGTCAAGGTGTTTCAGGCTTTTACAGATACACTTGGAGGAGCTTGAAGCAGGAGGCTTCAACGTGAGTTATTTAGAGTTACTTCCGCTGGATCAATGTTATGTGTACTCTGATGATGGTATGTATATATGTACAAACAGAATTTGTATTTCAAAGCTTATGTTATAGAATATATTTTATTCGTTCCGCTGTGAGTTTGTGATCTTCGTTTCTTCTATTCTAATATTTCTTTCTTTCTGTTCCTCATCCTCTAACTTCTTTCTAATAATGATTCGTATTTCTGTGCAATTTGGGTTGGACGTATGGTGTTATTAGTCAATTCAGATAGCACGGATTTGCGGGGCCTTTACAGTTGGTATCAGAGCGAGGTTGAGCGAACACCTAGGCTTTGTTGGATGTGCTCATTAGAGATAGGGTCAGTAGTACCCTAGAATGAGTTGAGTGTATAGATACGAGAGAGCGTATTTGTTAGTTGATAAAAAGGTTGTTTTATATTGTGTTGGCTAGTCTGTGAGTGGTTTATGAATTCTGGTCGAATCGTGGGACGCCACGAAGTCGATAGGAATTTCTAAACCTTGAACAGAGAAATTCAACACGATATCGTTTTAAAGAGGGTAAATGAAATAATTTTACCCAAGATTCTATTTTGATATAGAAGTAATAATTTTCTAGAATTATTATTATATGGATGTGTTGGATGTTGATTTTATAATCAAATGAGATTATAAACTTAGAATGGTTATTTATAACCAAATAGAATTTGTATAGGAATTAAATATACAAATGAGATGAATTAGAATTAAATTCAAACCAGAATTAAGAATTCAAAATCCTGGGAAGTTGAATAATATTTTCAAAGTAATTAAAATAATATAGTTTTATTTGAAAAGGTTTTGAATGAAAATCATTTTGAATTGATTTTTTTTAAATGATAAAGCACTGAACTCACTTCAGTCGCTGGGAAATAATTCTGATGATGACTGCAGCCTCATCAGGGTTCATTTTCGAGTTTCTAAGTGAAGGATTGCCACCTTAGAAAGTTTTGATGGAAATTTGTTTGAAAGAAAACAAGTGATTTGAAAATTCAAGTGTTTTGAATTTGAAATGAAAATAAATATATGTATATATTTATGGGATTTCAAAAGAATTTGAAAAGAAAAACCCAGGGATTTGAATTCTGGAATTTAAATTTAACTTAACCAAGTTAAATGGGTCGAAGTGGATGAATTGATTAGAATCAATTTGAATAGGTTTATTGGAATATAGATTGGATATAAATGGATTGATCGTAGATCATTCGAATCAAATGTGTGAAGACCAAAAGTTTTGGTTGGAGCTAATTTGTTGAAATAGAAGAGGTGAGTTTCAACAAGTTGTGAAAGTAATAGATTTGTACCATTTTTCCTACCTTAGCAATTTCGAGGACGAAATTATTTTAAGGAGGGAAGAATGTAACGACCCAGATTTTTAAACACATTATTTTAAATATTTAGTATGGTTTAAAATATTGAATTCATAATATAAATGGTATTTTATTTGGTTATCGATTAAATAATCGATATACAATCTAATTCGAATATATTGAATAGTTGTTATACGAAAACGTAATATAATTGAATTCAGAATTTAAAACTGAATCGAAACACTTCGGTCAATTATATAAATTCTATGTTGAATTAAAACGATAATAATAATTATTATCGATGAAATTAAATGTTGAAATCTATTTATATTTAAATCGAATTAATTTAAACCGTTGATTTAATTTATTATTTCTTCTATGATGTCGAAATTAAAATTTAGAATAATGTTGGGAACATCAGTTGTTT